>OY811983.1:4913282-5307889 GCA_963681505.1 Eunapius fragilis | reverse complement strand
ATATGACAAGTTACGCTACAATCTCTCCTGGAGTGTACCATTGGTTGTGGTATTCATTATCGTAGCAGTGGTATTTGTGGGTGTGGTCTACATGGTGCGCAGAGCTCGATACGGTGCCTTTTGCTGCATCACTCCAGTAAGTGCAACACCCAGGGCGGATCCAGAAACTTTCGAAGGGGAGGGCACCAATTATTGAATGGTATTAATTGGTGAGAAATGGGCGTGGGTCACAGACAGGGGTTGGGTCGGGAGGGGAATATGCACCCTCCCGCGCGAAGCGCGGAAGCGTTTGGTAGTTATCGTTCAAAATGCAATTTAAAACGCGACTATGAATATATAATTAGAGGACGAAAGGTGGGGGCACGTGCCCCCGGTGACCCTTCCTGGTCCGCCACTGACACCACATGTGTCTCCTCCCCTAGAATTATACTTAAGTGTGGACCCATAACTCTATTGTGAGTGTGGACCTCCTGTAAGGGGGAATGTCTCCTTATGCAAGGGGGAATGCATGTCTCCTGATGCAAGGGGCAGTATTTTTTTAAGGCCACCCTCCCACAGCTCCATCTACTATAAGTACAAACGTTTTTTTTATTTTTAGTATTTTACTTGTCTTCTTTCATCAAACAGAGAATGACAATACGTGTCCAGCCAGACTGGTAAGATTAGCTAACGTGCATTTAGTCACACGCATGGCATATACCCACGCATGCACCTAGTGCATCCCACCTAACATGCACATGCACACACCTAGCACATCCACACATCATAATCACATCGCACCTCCCTCTGTATAGTGAGTCAGCTCGTCTCCAAGACCTGCAACAGCCAAATCATCAACCTGGTCCTCCAACGTACGAGGTCACACCTCAGCTAACCAGCCCAGCCATTCCCCCTCCTGTGTACGAGGATGCCCTCCATGATCCAATCACTGCGGCCATGACACCCCTTCCCGATGCACCAGCTACGATATTACCCTTTCCCGAGGCACCTGCCATGCTACCCATCGTGGAGGAAGACGAGGGCGATGCAGATGAGAATGTTACTGACAGGACGCCTCTCAACCCGTAGAGTGGGGGAATAAAAAGGCCATCCATCTGGCAGTTCCATTTCGTGTATCTATTGTGCGTGCGTGCGTTGCGTACGGACTTAATGCGATGCAGTTGTATATGTTGTGCCTGTGATTTTGCATATTTACCAGAATAAAAATTCCTAAGGGCTAGGCTAGATGCAAACGTCGACAGGAAGTTAATTCTGCCGGCTGCCGCGCCGCGCCGCGTGCGATAATAACTGACCAGGTACTGTTTACATGGGCAATATATTACGTAACGAACCCGTCGATATATTCAAGTCACTTGTGACCACAGTACAGATGAGGGAAGGCACGTGCCCCCTTCCACATCATAGCGGTACACTTTGGATCGCACCAATTCTTAAGACTAGAAACTTGCAGCTAGGTAGGCCCTAAGTACTAAATGTGTAGAGCAGATGGATGGTTACCGCTAAGGAAAGGAACATTCGATCGACATAGGCCAGCGATCGCTCTGGTGCTCATGTAACCAGTCACAAAACGCATGCATGTACTGAAGTTTGTTGCTATCCAGTGTACGATGTACTGCATAATCATGATGACGATATCATGCAGGTACTTTATATGGTGGTACAACATGCATGTGTACATGTACTCAGTTGCCAAACATTGATATTAAATACCGCACACTGTTTCCATCAACATGCAAATATATCGTATGGCAACCACTTCATTCAAAATAACGCACAACTTATACTCCAGGAAATCATCGCCGCCTATGTTTTGAACCTTCGCGGGATGACGTTTCAAAAGGTCTTTTTATAGTTACGCGTTTTCATTGCGTATACATATTCCTCTTCACTTGCATCACCATGCGAATAGTGAATGAATACGACTACACTAGGCGTGTGCATAATAATGTCAAAATCCCTTATTAAGTCTAATCGCCACTGCACTCATGTTAAATATTGTCGAATCCCCTATTATCCCCGACCATTGCCCGTACGGTTGGGGGGGGGGGGGGGGGGGGGGGGGGGCAGAATGGAGGTAGGCGGATTACATTGATAAGTGCATAGACTTCTAAAGAGCTGCGTTTTAGCTTGTCCAATGTTGCCGCGATTACAATACAATTCTATGGGCGGTTAATGGTTAGCCTTACGTATACATATGTAACCTAACCGCCGCAACCCTCGGTTTAATTGCGGGAACCTGTTTACAGTAACCGAGTCAATTATATGCCAAGCCATATACGGTATGTATACAATTGTCGAGATCAGCAACCGAGGACACAAACTTAATTGTGCTGACAAGGCATGCTCATTTATTGCTTCAACCCTTAGTTCTGCTCAACTTGATGCGATACTTGCAGACAGTTGGAAAATGACATCCATATGCATGCTTCATTTAATACATCGACCCTTTGCATGTGGTCAATCGATGGAGTCACGAAGCTGGTTGCAGTTATATTTTATCGATGCAGGATCAAAAGTTGCTTTACATACAAAGTAAAGCTGCAGTGATATAGGTTGCATGCATGGGTTCGGACAAACGTTCTTTCGCCATTCTCCGGACAATCAACTTATATATTTATAACAGAGGGCGCAGCATCAATTGCTGGTGTCCACTCTTTGTGTACATGATAATTTAAATATTTACTCATATTGCATGTGTCCGTTTATGTCTATAAATGTAGCTTCTTAAAGTAACATAAGCATATGCGTTGCTTTTGAATTGTTCCTAGATTAATGGTATACATGTATCAGCAAACCTTCCACGTGTGCCTTATATATGCATGTTCCAAAGATGATGGGTAAATGTGTTTACCTCCGACAACCTAAAACTGAAGCCGGCCACGCAAGAAAAAAAATACACTAAATTCTGCAGCTCTAAACAGCGATGTTTGGTCTTCCAGAAATTAAATTCAGCCGGGTTGCCGCGCGGTTATATCGAATCTATAACCGCTAGCCTGTTGTAAAACCCACAACCCTGACAGATGGGTCAATTGTTGGTTGCTATGCCAAACCAAAATTTGGTTTGGTGTGTGTTCTACACAGTGTAGTTACGCTTAAAATCTTGGTCACGGTTTGACGGCTTAAACCAAATCTAACAAGGAAAATGAATTTTAAGCTTATAATACAATATTTGGTTTCAACCGTTAAGCAACTCGCATTCAAACCAAATTGTTGCACCGCTGATTTAAACGTAAGGTTTGACATTTTTGTTTGACCACGCAACCAATTATTATGTAAACCACTGCTTTAGAAACTTTGGTTTGACGTGGCAACCAACTTATTTGCAGTGAATTAATATTTGATGATTATATTAACTTAAGACTTCAGACAAATCCACTACTCATACCAATAACATGTATGAAAATGATGGCTCACAACTGTTGGGGTTAGTTGCATGCCATGGCGCTTTGCAACAAAAGTTTTATTTTGGCACCATTCTAATTCGCCAAAGGACATACAAGAACGCCCACGGGTATTTGGTTTGCGAAAGTATTTTTCATAGGGTCAAAGGTCGACAGTGAACGGAAAAATAAATGTTCACCGTCGACCTTTTGTGACCTTTAGGGTTCCGCAATTGCTGGACATGTGTGTCGAGTATTTAAACAAATTGTTCCAGTCACATTAACTGCAACACCCGACTGAACGACAGAGAATGCTGAAGGAACTGGCTCTCCTTGTGACCCTACTGGCGCTATTCGCTGATGCCCGTCCCCAGCGCTACGAGGTTCGAAAAATTATGTAAGCGTCATGCATAAAGGTATTTACGATATGCAGCAGCAGCTGAAAGATCGAGTTGAGATGAGCGAAGAGGCCGATATCAGAGAACCGAGTGGTGACAATGATAATAGCGAACTATTGGCTAACCGCGACGACATTGTAGAGGGTAAGAGCGGTGCGTGTTGTTAGGCTTGTGTTATAATTTTATATTCCATACTGGTGCAAGAAATGATAATCAGTTATTTGAGGGCAAAGAATGCAGGAAGTTTGACGTCCCAGGTCAGAATGAACAATATGATTCTTTTTCTATATATACATATGGCATATCAATGTATGGACGAAATACGTTACGTCCTTGTCACCATGTGAACAATGCAGGAATTACACGTAAGTATTAATTATATCCCATTTCCAACTTAACATGATTCCCTGCCACAATGAATATAATACATTGCAGTGCGTAAGTATCAATGATGTATCATTTCTCATTTACCATGCCTACTTATCTTTGTTGCCATGGATATTATTATGCATGAACAATGCAGAGTGTAAGTATCAAAGCATTTCTCATTGCACCATGCATGCATATACCGTACCTACTTATTCATCATTGCCATAGTAAAATTAATTAATGATTTTATTCCTTGTCGCCGTGGATACTTTTATGAAAGAGGCAGACTGTAAGAATCAGTGATACTGAATTTCCAATAACAATGCAGTGTGTAAGTATCAATGATATAACATTTCCCATTGCACTTTTACGTATTCCTTACTTCATGGGTTAATGGCTATTATCAGGGCGTAAGTATCTAGTGGCATTGCATTTCCAATTGCCTACTTTCTCCTTGACACCATGGATGCCATAATGAACAATGCAGGGCGTAAGTATTACAGAGGTTCCCATTTGCACCTTTACTACAATATTCCTTGTTGCCATGGATACTATCATGAACCAGGGCGTAAGTATCAATGATGTTGAATTTCCCAACGTACCTTTAATTAACATGTCTAATTATTCCACCTTTGTCACCTTGGACACTATTACATGTATAACAATGCAGTGTGTAAGTATCAATGATGTTGCATTTCCATTGCACCTTTACCATGCCTACTTATTCCTTGTTGTTACTGATGCTATTAATGCAGTATGTAAGTATCAATGATATTGCATTTCCAATTTTGCCTTAATATGCCAAATTATCCCTTGTTGCATGGATATTATTATGAATAATACAGGTTGTAAGTAACAATGATGTTGCATTTTCCATTGCACCTTTGCCATGCCAACTTTTTTTCTTGTTGTCATGGATACCATTATGCAGAGTGTAAGTATCAGCCATGGTTTTATTTCCCATTGCACTTTACCATGGCAAGTATTCTTTGTTGCTATGGATACTATTATGAACAATGCAGTATGTAAGTATCAATGATGGTACATTTCCTATTGCACCTTTAACATGCCAACTTATTTCTTGTTACCATGGATTCGATTATGAACAATAAAGAATGTAAGTATCAATGATGCAGCATTTCCTATTCCACTTTAACATGTTCCATGTTGCCTTGGATACTATTATGAACAATGCAGTGTGTAAGTATCAATGATGTCGCATTTCTCATTGTGCCTTTACCACACCTACTTATTCCTTGTTGCTATGGATACTATTATATGAACAATGGAGCGTGTAAGTATCAATTAAAGATGTTCACATTGCACCTTTACCAATTTATTCCTTGCTGCCATGGATACTATAATGAACAATGCAGGGTGTAAGTTATCAATGATGTTGCATTCCCAATGTAGCCTTAATTAACATTTCCCATTGCATTTTACCATGTTTCTTGTTGCCATGGATGCTACTATGAACAAAGCAGAATGTAAGTATTAATGATATTACACTTTCCATTGCGCTTTACCATATTCCTTGTTGCCATGATAACAATAACATTCTTTGTTTCCATGGATACAATGCTTTGTACTTTTTTACCCTTTGTTGCCATGAATACTATTATGAACAATGCAGGGCGTAAGTATCAATGATGTTGCATTTCACATTGTGCCTTTACCATGCCTACTTATTCGCTTATTCCTGGTTTCCATGGATACTGTTATGCAGCGTGTAAGCATTGTCAGTGTTATATTTCACATTGCACTTTTACCATGCCTACTTATTCCTTGTTGCCATGGCTATTATATTTAAGCCACATGTAAGTATCAATGATTTTGCATTTCCCATTGTGCCTTAACATGTTTACTGACCCTTGTTGCCATGGATATTATCGTGAACACTGCAGCATGTGAGTATCAATGATGTTGAATTTTCCATTATGCCTTTTAACATGTTTACTGATCCCTTGTTGCCATGGATATTATCATGGACACAATGCAGTATGTGAGTATCAATGATGCTGAATTTCCCATTGCACCTTAACATGCTTACTGATCCCTTGTTGCCATGGATATTATTATGAACAATACAGTATGTGAGTACCAATGATGTCGAATTTCCCATTGCACTTTTACATGCTTACTGACCCCTTGTTGCCATGGATGTTATTATGAACAATGCAGCTTGTAAGCATCAATGATTACAGTTCTCATTGCACTTTACTATGCCTACTTATTTCTTGTTGCCATGGTTACTATTGTGAACAATGCAGTGTGTAAGTATCAGTGATTGCAAATCTCATTGCACGTTAACGTGCCTGCTTATTCCTTCTCGCTATGTGCACTGTGCAGTGTGTAAGTATCAACAACATAGCATTTCTAATGTCCTATTTATTCCTTGTCACCATGGCTACTATTGTTTTATCAACACAGTGTGTAAGTATAGACAATTTTGCATTTGCCCATTGCACATTAACATGAATACTATTCCCGGATATTATTTCTACGCAGTGCGTAAGTATCAATGATCATATTAACCATTTCACCATAACATAATCTGCTGTCGCCGTGGAAATGCCATGCTGATTGTAAGTTTGGAATCAAGTTTTTTGTGTTATTTTATTCTTATTTCGGCATCTACTGTGCTCTACTATTCATTCTCATTTTACCATGACTATCAAAGTTGCGATTTGTAAGTTCGACTGAACAATTCTGTTATATGTATCTGGCTTCTCACGACACCATGCCACCACATTAATCCTATGTACCTCCAGGCACAGAATTGGGAACCTATCTGAGAGAATGGCTTGCTGTACATGTGGTTGCTTCCAAATACGTAGTGACTATAGTTTGAATTGAACTTATATTTCAGCACAATTTTTTAAAAGCTGTTCGATCTGCGGGTGCTCAAAAACATAATTAATCATGATGAATTCATAACGTATCAGGAAATATTAAAAATTGCTCGTATTTGGGAACGGTACAATCTGATCGAACGACACATGTGTCTGCCAACCGGCAGGAAAGTATGGGCAATTGGGCATATATACTTTAATATAATTATAATGTACTTTTAATGATTTATTCGTGCATCAAAATATGCCTTTTATTAAGTCACGGTAAACATGTTAACAGGCCATTGACAGACAAAGTACTACATCGTGACAGCGTTGAGCGATGTTCTCGAAGTCGAGAATATTCTGATACAGATTGAAGAATGGTGGGGTGATCGCATGCAAGTTTAACTACCCCCCCCCCCCCCCCCCCTCTAGTAAGCACCGCTATATAGCTAGACCTTGACCAGATAGAGCTGTACGTAGAAGTGAATTGTACTGTGGCCTCTGCCACTGAGCCCTAATGATCTCATCCAAGTCCCACAACGTCAAGCTGTTGACCATATAGGGGAATCATGCACGGTGCATATTAGATGCACAGTGACATGCCACATCATTGCTGAGGAAACTGTATTGAGCGGTGAAGGTGTTAGGTATGGCTAACTGGAGCAAATTCATACTAAATGTGGAGCTGCAGAAGCTGCTGTAGCTAGACGGAGAAATCCCATAACTACACTGAGTTGCAAATGATAATAACCCATCTAAGAAAGTGAAGACACAAAAGAGGAGCAGCTGGGGTATTCAAGCAATGGTGGACCTGCATGGTGTGCTATCTGGAGCATGATGATGATGGTGTGTTTGGCTTTTGGATACAATGCATGTGACGCATGCAAAATGTGGTGCTGTGCCTCTTGTGAGCCAGGCCTTCCCTATTGGTGTATACATCAGCTTCTGATAGTTTAAAAGGCACAGAATGCCTGGCTGCTGGCCAACATTTTTGACGCAAGTGGAAATTACTTGTATTGTGCTGATTGCATTGTCTCTGTTCTTGGTGTTCGGGAGAAACGTTTGGCCAGACTACCGCATGCAAGGTGAAGAGGAGCCGAGCTGCCAGCTCAGCACAAAATTTCAGGCAAGCCATCGCATCGTGCCAGGCCTGATATGAAAACCAAGTTCCTTGAATTCGTTGATGCATCGCGTGCTCTTAACAGGCGCAGAGTTGGGAGTTCATCTCCTGAGTATTATTTCGATGCCATGTTTTCAAGATCCGTGCCCCCCGATAAGAAGGACCAAACATATGAGAGGAAGGTACGACGTTCCGTTGGGGCTGCTTCAACTTGGCACAAAAGGCCAACAACCTTCCAACTGTTGGGAACACATCTGCGTGGAATGGCTGAGAAAGGAGCGCCAGAAGACTGCCATATTGTGACCTGTACAAAGAGTACAAAGAGGAGATCAGCCGAACCTAAACAACAGCAAATCGAATGGTGGAATCAGGGAATGCAGCTCTGCAGCAGCAGAAAGACCTCAGAGAGAGCTATATGCAGTTTCTGACATCCCACAAGGCAACTGCTCAAGGTTGCATTGACGAGTACAAGCGACAGGGCCAGTCAGATTGGCAAGAATTCAGGAGCTAGCTGATGGCTGTGGAGAAACCCTTGCAATCAGACATGCAGGGGTTGGTTGGCCTGAAGGACAGTTTTACGTGTCTTATTGATGCAGATTACCAACAGGGAAAGCTGCTTCCACATTGGAGATACTCGGCTCAGCCTGCAGCATCATACTACAAGCAAAAAATATGCTTTTGACAATATCAGGATTGTTTTTCATGGCCGGCCGTCAAATTACTTCTATATCTATCACGAGGGAGCTGCTGGATCAATAACTGCAGACACAACGATCACCTGTTTGGATCATTTCATCTGTGCCAATGTGCCGGCATGGGTGAATAATGTTGCATAATGTGATGGTCAATATGAATCAGTTTGTTGTTGGTTGGATCGGCCAGCTTGTCCATACCCGGTTTCAGTCCTGTCGCTTGCTGCTGCTGATTCCTCAGTGGTCACACCAAGTATAGCCCCGATGAAGCATTAGACACACTTACTACCGCCAAGATGTTTTCACTGGAAAGGAACTATCTTGCATCACTGGCCAGTATGGCTTGACGTACCATGCAGTTGGATGGCAGCACAATCTTTTGTTGGAAGGAAAAGCTGTGTCGTATGTACAAGCCAGTGCCTCATATTAAGGATTTGCACGATTTCGTCTGGCAGAAAGTTGCAGATGACCGACCAAGACTCCAAGTGCAACAGTTGTGCAATAAAGGCCAGCACAATTTCGTGAACGTCTACTGCGCTGCTGATGGTGTTGTGGCTGGTATCAGGCCATTGGAGAATGCCCCTCCTATCAACACTGAGAAGATGGTCCACCTGAAGGAAATGTACGACTGGTGGATCTCGCCAGACCGCAGGCTGGACATCCTTGCATCATTCGTTGCCCAGCCAGCTCCGGCTCTTCCTGCTCTCCAGCCTCCACAACCAGTGACAGCAGCACTGGCTGTCGCCCACCACCAGCAGCGCACCAGGCAAAAGTGCTCTACTCCTGGCTGCTCTGGTCAAGGTCATAAGAACCTCCAGCGCTGGGCAGAAGGCCATACCACTCGGTCGGGCTGCCCGTTTATTCACAATGTTTAACCACCAGAGGATTTCAGTGGATGATTACATACAGGAGATGCCGTGTGGCTAATTCCCAACAACCATCTGATAGCAGTCTGAAACAAATCTGGTAGGTGAAGGCCTAAATAATTTGATGGCAAGAGTTAATGTGGTGATGCTGTGGAAAGTAGCCATGCTTAATCAGCACGTGACATGAGGCAGCATCAAAGAGGTTGTTGAACTTAAGAAGTCTGAAAGTTGTCTCTGAGAAATGGTATGATCCACAAGATCATTAGCATTAAGAGATCAGGAGGGAGCACAAATGCACATATATACAATAAAGTTTTTAAAATTCCTGATCATGATTAATACTTTCAGACACCCGTAACGCCATATTGTAGTGTAGCCTAACCTGAGACCCAAATGCGCAACGTTGAGCTGATGGTCAATTAGGACTACCAAATCACTTATAGCACAATATAGGATGACAATGAGTACAATGAACTACTTAAATGCTGTAATGCAGTAACCGGTTTAGCCAGTGTACAGGTGGAATATTCCAAAGGTCACAAACACTATGCCAATATCCTGATAAACACATGTTGAATGGTTCTCAAATCAATGCTTTAAAAGCAGAAATGTCGGGTACATGCTAGTCATACAAGAGTCTGCCAACTGCTAATAATTCGCTGATAAAGCATTGAACACCAGCCAGCAAAAATAATAAAACGTTAAACATTCTTTGTCACCACCATAACTTAACCCATTATTCCCTGTCCTGATAACACCCACCAAACCGATTCCAATCCCATGCACCAAAATCCACCAAGCCATTTCCCTCCCAAAAAATTTCAGACTTGGGGCCAAATGATTAATGCAAATAAAATAACAAGCAAACCACCCAAAGTATAGAATGAAGGAGACATAGTCTATGACAAAAACAGCAATGAATCATGCAGCAGTATTGACCAAGTAGAGAAGATGTTGTCCAAAATGGTTTGAATTTTAATGTAAAATATAGATCAAGGAAATGTGAAAAATGTGGCCAATTAAACTACTTTGACCTATAGCAAATGTAACGTGAAGGTGGATGATATTTTCCATCACCAACTATTGTAAAGTGACATATGATGTGGATGTATATGCACTGCATAAAATAGACTATTAAGGTGTTTTGTAAATGGACAGAGATTATTGTTGTGGTTCACTTGTAAAAGCTGTTTGTTTATGAAGAAAATTCAGCACAACATCCTTACTTTGGAGTTGTAAGATTTTTTTTCCTAGTACATCTCTAGACCAAATGCTTACAACTTTCACCGGAAACAGACAAATACAACTGCTATACAATGATGTCCCAGTTGGAAAGAAAAGTTCATCATATTTTATAGCTCAACTTCCTCACACAAACATGCACACACACACAACACACACGTACAACACACACATGCCCAACAACAACAACAAAACACACACACACACACACACACACACACACACACACACACACACACACACACAAACCACACCACACACTGGAAAACTACTCATTTGATGTGATCATCCCCTATGGACATTAGCTGATCAAATATCATTTAACTATATCAACAGCCAATTAACAGACACACTTTGTGGCAATGAGAGGGGCGGGAGGAGAGTATCTTAGTACATAACCCAAACACCCCCTATTTACGCAGCCAGGGAAGGCCCCATTGAGCTGAAATCATTAACCTAGTCAACAGGCAATTAACTAACACACTTCATGGCAATGAGACGGGCCGGAGGAGAGTATCTGCAGCCAGGGAAGGCCCCATTGAGCTGAAATCATTAAGCTGAATTGAGCTGAATATCATTAACCTAGTCAACAGCCAATTAACAGACATACTTATGTACCTCAGTGAGGATGTACATTGCATTTTTTCATTCCCTACTCAGCACTGTTGACCATTCACTCTTTTGCATTTTGTATCCCGTTTCGTAGGCCTGTAAGCAATCTATAAGTGCATGTATGCATGCCATTGCTTGCCTCCGATGTATTTTGTATATTTTTTGAGTCCTGTCAATCAAATTAAATCAATACTTTGTGGCAAATGGAGGGCAGGAGTAAAGTATTTGATGTAACACTTGTAATCAAGGAGATAAAAAAGAAACTTGTTTTTTGAGTCACATCTGTATGTGTAGATGTAATAGTTGACCTGGCAAAAAGGAACTGTTAATGGTGCATTTTATATTATATATTCTTTCAATGACTTGTTTGAAATACAATCATATTCCTTAGATCAGCATGTTCATATAGTTGTAGCTGCTTCCTAGTCAATTGGTCAGCTGCATTGTGGAACTGGCTGAAGTGATCCCCACTTATTATTGGTATACTACCCTCAGCATTCATCAAAAGGTTGTCTACATTTGCATTACTTTGTTGCTTGAGGATATCCATCTCCTTGCACCCTCATACACTTAGTCAGGTCATCCCCATGCGTTGGTCCAACATTGAGAGGCTAGGATTGGGCCACACCCTCTAATACACAAGGCACAGTGACAGAGCGTCTGGGTTTGAAGTGATGTCTCTATATTCTACAAAATAGCCTGTGTATTTATACTTACTGGCGGAGTTCGTTGAAAGCTGAGGCTTATCTTGCCCGCACCGGCTAGGTACTTTATAGTAACCAAGCCTATACTAAAGCATGCTATCGCCGGCTGATATAGTGCTATGCGGGCGTTTGATTTGGTACAGCCACATGCACGACTGGTCCTCCACCCATCAATCGCACGTATCCCACTCAGAATGTTTTACGCATTACGTGACGCAGTATATGAATGTCATGGTATTCCTCTAGGGAAACTGCGTGCAATGAATGGTTATAAAGATCAATTAAAGGCCACTCATGCAGACACGCCTTATGATGATTTGCTGCGTGTATATAAGTGATTGGCACTGCGGACTGTGTGCCGTACTGGTGCAGGTACATGTACTATCTGAAGGCTAAATTACAGGCATAAATGTTCATCTCCATGTCAGAAGGTGAGTACAGGTGTATGCAATAGGCTGAAACGACCCTGTGTAAGATGCACGTGCACGTTTCAAACATCTCTATGCGTGTATGTGTTACCGTTTCTCTTGAACCACAGTTAAGTACATAGCTGAATAGTTTTGCAGAAACCTTTCTCTGCAGCTTTGTAATTTTTAGTAGGTTTCTGAATTAAAATGTGTGAACACACTTGCAAGCCGCGTCGACTCCGGTATTGAGTAGTTCTCATCGTACAATAATATATGGCTATATGGTGGGCACATACAGCGTGCATAGAGCAGATGGTTTTGGGCATTTTAATCATCTAATTATTCTTAGTCATGTGACCGATACCCCATATGATTCAAAACCACCGCATCTTCCGGTGCGAGTGTACAAATTGCTTCAAATTCGGTACGTATATTTACGGGAAACGGTGCACGCACTTCACACAGCATGACGAATAACAAATCAATATCAGGACCCTTCTACGTAGGCGAATTTGAACCCATTTGAACGCTCCTAGTGACCTGGTACGTAGCCGTTTCGAACCCTATAGGGTATCGAACCATGTAACGTCGGTACCCAGCAAAAGTAAGACACCAAAATGAATTATCATAATTATATAGCATGCAATGGTGTGGTATGTTGTGTTAAAAATAGGAATCCGACAGCGTTAATAATTCGGAAGGATAAATCAATTTTATTTGGATGCAGCTTTATATGTAAATCCTTAAAACCATTTTCTCGCAGAACCATGCATGCATAAACGAAGCTCGATTTTCTCGTTAATTGTCCCATATGTATTTTGTTTTCCCGGTATCATAGCTAGCTAGGGTAGGGGGAAGGGATTTGCTTTGAATTAAATCAAGACCCTTTTTCTTTCCCTTAATGCAGGCAACGGAGCTCCCTTGGTCATTCTTCTGGCTCTGGTTATTACAGGTTGCTCTGCGGCTAGCTTTAGCTATGACAACCAAGCAGCTTGGTCTGGATCGTGCAACACCGGAACACGCCAGTCACCTATTCTAATTAACAGTACAAGTAACACCACAGTACATAACGATTTACTACCTCCACTGGTCTTGGTGAATTGGAACCTACCATTGTCCGGAACTTTCCGAGACAGTGGCATAGATGTTCAGTTCAGTACAAACGCAAATGCCGGAACTCCGACTCCTACAATCTTAAAAAATGGAGTCACTTATTACGTTTGCCAATTTCGCTTTCACTGGGGAACTGGTGACACGAACGGAACAGAACATCAGATCGACAACGCCAAGTATATAGCCGAGCTCCACATAGTGAGCGTCAAGGACGCGTCGTACTGCGCTACTCCAGGATCGTTGACCGATCCCGACTCTGTTCTTGTAATTGGAGTCCTCTGCAATGCAGTAAACACACCCGCAGCTAACATCCCGATCTGGAGCAACCTGATGGTCCCCACTACGTACGGTAAAAATAACTCCGTGGCGGGCGTGAAGTACTCCGATTTTCTTCCTGCGTCGCTGGAATATTATTTCTACAACGGGTCGCTCACCACCCCTGGCTGCGCGGAGACCGTGCAGTGGTATGTTCTGAAGAACACCATCGACATTCCCCGTGACTTTGTGGCGCAAATGAGGACAATTCAGACCGTTGACGGACCAAACGTGACACTGCCGTATAACGTCCGTAATCTTCAACCCCTCAACGGGAGAACTGTTTATAGCTGCCACGATGAGTCTTGCATAACGTCTGAAAGTGTCTCTCGGAAGATGTCCGTTACAGTAATGATGTTGAGTCTCATGGCTGCCTACACCTATGCTCATATATGAGTGGCATACTTTAATAAACCAGTATCCCTGTAACTATAGATACGCATATTATTATATTTGATTAAACTTTAAATCACCAAAGGCCAGGTCATACGTGGGGAACCGTTTGTTTCAAAAACCCTAGATATCCTTTTATTGGTCTATGAATCGAATAACGGCAATAATCGAATGTATATTATTCCGGATTCTCCAGAATGATATACTTTGTAAAATTATTCATGAACAACGAAGTCGAACGAAATATATCAGATACTCGAGTATCCCTCGTTTGATCTTTACAGTATGCGGAAACCATTATTCATAGCGTCCGGATATCCAAAGATAGAATGAAATGTCCGGATTCCCGATAATACATTCGATCTTCTTTTAAACCGCTATTATGAGCAGCAAAAGTCGAACCAAATAACCAGGATACTCGAGAATCCGGAATATTGCGTTCGACCATTCTAGTATACGGAAAACCGTTCTTCATAGCGTCCGGATATAGAGGTGTTGCACGGATCTCGTGATCTCACGTAAAGTCATGTGATACGCCTACGCTGGGGGCAACTTGTATGACGGTTCTATGGAGATGTAGTCTCGTACCCAGACCGTCTATGACGTAAGCGATTATCGCTGTAAACAGTATAATCACTACGTCTGAACGTAGTGATTATACTGTTTACAGCGATAATCGCTTACGTCATAGACGGTCTGGGTACGAGACTAATGGAGATGTGGGTAAAACCTGCTGCGTTGTAGGCTGCGCGAAGCGTTCCGGGAGAGACAAACAAATAGCGTTCTTCTCCAGTTAATGTTTGCCATGCACGAAAAACCTAATCAAGAGCTTTCATCTTCACGAAGAATAGCATGGCTCGCAAAAATCGATTTTTAGACCCGCTAGCATGACCTTCGATTCATTTCTAGATCGGGAATCCGCAGATAGGCTTTGAATATAATCGGAAACACGCTCCATCCATTGACGCGCAATACACACTTGCCCCCAATAGCTAGGGAAAATTGTCGTCGTGACGTCAGCCGTGCAACACCTCTATTCAAGGTCGAATGAAATATTCTGGATTCTCGAGTATCCGGAATAATACATTCGATCTTTTAAGCCGTTATTTATGAGCAACAAAAGTAGAATGAAATATCCCGGATAAACGTAGTATTTCTATTTCTTTCGATCTTCCAATATTCAGACCGAGGTTCCTGGATTCGGAATCTCAGTTAAGAAATTGTTGTTATGATCGATAGAGCAAAAGGCCCATATCATATAGGTAGCGGTTTTGATATCAGTTCTGTTGCTTGATCATGCTGTACATGTAAGTATGGGAGCCAAGTTGTGCCGTTCGAACGCTCCGCGGGCCGATTCATCATGTGCAGGCATGCAGTGCTATGGTGTGGAATCCATGTCAAAAATCACGCATGGTTTTGGTTGGCCTGTCACGAAAAATTTTGTCCGCCTGAAAATTATTATCCTAGGTCAAAAAATTTCAGAAACTTTTTGTCCGTTACTGAAATTTTTTGTCCGCTCGTTATATATCACTATAAACGCACGTGGTAGAGAGCTATGTCTGACTGTGATTCTGACGAAGATGCCTTAATGGACGATGTGCACGCTTACCTGGTTCAGAACAGTTATCCAAAGGGATGTTCTGGCACGAGAAAAAGACAGATCAGAAAAAGGGCGGAAAGGTTTTCAGTGAAGGGAGGCAACCTATTCTACCGCGTTAAGAAAGGAGGAAAACAGGTACAAACACACGCATTAGCCGCGAAGCTTTGTTAGATTGTACTGTTTGGCGTAGGAAGTTACTGTGAGGTATATACAGAACCGAACATAACAGATGCGGGTTGCACAGGCTTGTCACGTGGATGTTACTTCAGGCCATTTTGGGGTCACTAAAACAGTGGCCAGAATCAAAAAAAGGTTTATGTGGAAAGGGCATCCTGAGGGATGTGAAGAGCATGGTAAGTTTTTTTTTTGTTGTTGATCTTTTGCTCGTTGACGCTCAAATTGTGTAGTGGGATTTAATCACTAATGCACTATACAGATTGCTGCTTGTGATGTCTGTCAAAAATCAAGTAGGAAGCCACTTTCCTCTCAACCTGAGCTGCATCCAGTCCCAATTCATTCACCGTGGTATCATGTGGGGATTGACTTTATTGGCCCTATTACTCCTGCTTCTTCCAGCGGCAATAGGTTTATCCTTACACTTTCAGACTACTACACTAAATGGGTAGATGCTGTGCCCCTTCCTAGTAAGCATGCTACCGGCGTTGCTGCTTCTCTGCTGAAGGTATCCTAATATTCTACTTATGGTGTTTGTTATTTGCATGTGTTTGCGCATATGTTTTAGATTTTCATGAGAATGGGACTCCCAAAGCTGCTTACAACAGATCAAGGCAAGGAATTCAGAAATAGTTTAGACAAAGAGATGACAGAGCTGTTAGGTATTAAGAGGCACTTCACGACACCTTATCATCCTCAGGTATAACTTATACTATACCATAAATGCTATCAGCCATGCACCATTACCTATATAGGCCAACGGCTTAGATGAAAGATGGAATCAAACCTTGAAGAACATGATTGTCTAATTTGTGAATGAGAAAAAGGAAGATTGGGATGTCTATATTGACTGTCATGTGTTTGCCTACAACACTGGAAAACATGCTTCTTCCCTTTATTCGCCCTTTGATGTCATGTTTGGGAGAAAAGCAATATTGCCTATTGAACTGTCATATAATGAGGAAGGAGAAAAATTGTTGTATGACTATGAGAATCCAGATACTCAGCAAGACAGGGTAAGTAAATACATGTAACTTTAAAAACTATATAAGAATTTTCTTAATTGTTTAGGATTGTTGTCATGTATACTTAACCAATGCAAGAAAGGAGATTCTGGAGAAAGTGAAGAGAAATGTGATAAATGCCCAAAAAAAACAGAAGATTAATTACAGCAGAAAGAGGGGCAAAAGATCTCATTTTGCCATTGGAGATAAGGTATTGAAGAAGGACTTCAGGCGCAAAAAGCGAGCAGGAGGTGCTCTTGATCCAAAATGGCTGGGCCCATATGAAGTAATAAAAGATATAGGAAAGGGTCTTTTCTTGGTGAAGAGGTGTGACAATGGAAAGGTAGATCGTGTTCATGGAGATCATTTGAAAGTGTTTTTGGAACAGATAGAGCATACTTTGACACATAAAGCATCAGCTGAACATAAGGCATCCTATCTGTCCATGAAGAAACATCACACTGTTAAAAAGGATTCCACTTCCCATGAAAGCATTTCTGAAGATTTAAGTGGACAGGACAGAGATGATATCATGCAGAATGAAGACACTGTTCCACAGAATGCTACAGGTGATGCAACACTTAAAGAGCTGCTGTACTCTTCAAGTTTATTGCGATTATGGAGGTCAGGAGCTTTCACACAAAGGTATGAAGCTAATGAGGATGATGAATATTTTGATGTAAGTTGCAAATTTGCATTTCAACCATTTTTATGTACTAGTACATTATTTAACAGGAAACTCTGCTGAATGTACAAGACGGAGAATACGCACTAAGCAAGGATCTAGCTGTTTCTTTGTGGACTGAGTTCAGAGAATATTATGGATACACTTCATTAAGGGAAGTATTTTGTGGTAGCTTCATTATTGTTAATGAGAACCTGCAGGATGAATTTAAAAAATTTAACAAGAAAGTTAGCTCATACATTGATGCATCATACAATGTGGTGAAAGCTAATGAACTGATTAATATTTGGTTAAAATCTTGTGACATCGCATTGAAGTCTGTGAAACATGTATTTTTTAATGGATGGATCAGATCTTGATGACTTATGCCTATGGATATATGACAAGGAAGTTACTATTGAGAACTTATTGCAACCAAGTGAACCTAAGAATGGCATACCAGTACCAGAAGATAATGTGCTTCGATGTTTGGAGGAAACAGATGAAAATTTATCAGATGGCATACATATAGATGCAGTTGAAAATGAGCAAATATCTCAAATTTGTTACATACCTGTATCTAAGGAATGGCAAAAAGATCATTGCAATTTACTCGGGCTCCCATACATTCATGGAAACATGGAACATCACACTACACATGTAATGGTTTCAGTGAATCACTGTCCATCTTCAACAACCAGAATTGTTCCTGATGGTAATTGCTTTTTTTGAGCACTTTCATTTTCACTTACTGGTTCACAGGACTATCATCAAGAAGTTTGCTTACTGGTTACAACCTACATGATTGATAACGCAGCAAATCCTCAATTGTCCTGCCTTATTAATGATGGTGAAACAATGGATACTTACATAGAACAGTCAGAGATGCAGTTACTGGGTACATGGGCTACAGAAATTGAAATCATTGCTTCAGTCTTATTACTTCAAACCACAATCTATGTCTATGGACCTTGTGGAAAGATTAACAAATGGCAAAAGCATGCATTTCATACATGTGAAACAGAAGCTAACATCCATTACAATGAATGTATATATATCACTAATGTGTTCAACCACTTTGAAACTGTTAAAAGGATTTGAATCAGCTTTGATTATGATTATATGTGCTTATGTAATTTGAATCACTAGTTTCAATACTAAGCCAATAACCATTTGAAACAGTGTAAGCATAGTCATTATATCGATATCTCATGTGTACACCGGTTTTATCATCTGTTTTAACAGGTGACATTAAATACAAAACGTTTTAGAGTGGGACAGAAAGTTTTTAGAGTGGGACAGAAAGTTTCAAAAACTTTTAATCCTAGGGATAAAAAGTCTCTGAAACTTTTTGTCCTAGGATAAAAACTTTTAGTCCCACGGATAAAAATTACGTAGGACAAAAATTCGTGTGACAGGCCACACATGCTTTTGAAAGGTGACACATGGTGTAGAAAAGACAGAAAGTTTCAGGATGCATTACCAGCTATTTCGGACATCCATAGATCCTCTTTACATTAGAATGTGCTTGCTCCGTTTGATTTTGTATAAGTTTTATAAATATTGTGAATTTTTTTTAAATGCAGAAGGTACTGATTTAAGAATTTTAGTACTAAATGTTTGAAGCGATAAATTCAAGCGAAGAGTTAATTGCTTTTCGTCATTACGCATGCAGTGTTGTAATTAATTTAACTCAACAAATTACTTAACGTATGAAAGCTTAAGTTATGCCTGCTAAGATGTCAATAAACCAGCAACTGGAGACTACAACCCAAGAGAGCGCTTCAGTATAATCATCGTTGCAGACTCTCGAGTCTGAGCTGCTCCTGTCTACGAGAAAAACGTCGAAAGGTGCGCGCAATGAAATTTATAGTGAACAATTGTATTCGGTTGTGTCCGGCTTTTTCCGGCTCAATTAGTGAACTGAACAGCGTTTTGTGAAGCGATTGAAGTACGTCAGATTCGACGCCGGTAAAGGGTGTCAAAATTCAGTTCTGCATATATAATTCCCTCTCTTTTCAAAGCCAGTGACGTATGTGCAAGTATAATTGACTGTCTGTGGGGGTTCAATGCTTATGGTGTTTATGAGTGTTACAACTTTGGTCGAGCAAGGGTGGCAGGGGAACAGAACAGCAGAAATCCAAAGCGTGGCATCGCATCAGTAACACAACACAACAAATAAGTCTCGAGCTAGTAACTACAATAAGATTTGCCGTCGTAATTATATAAGCCTATACACTGACGCGTAGAAGAGACATAAGTTGAAGTCCAAATTAGGTATAACAGCTAGCAATGCGATGAAAATACATGCACACTCGCATTATGGGACGCATGCTGCTCGTAACTAACGCAGTCAGTTTAAGTCATGGTTTCAGTAAGTAAACCTTTAACCTGGACCCCATACAAACCACTGAAACCAGAGCACTCCGGTATCTGTTCCTTCGAACTACATGCACACTAAGTATAGGCTGTGCCGAACACCCATGCACGTTCTAAATATGGCTATAAAAGGCACACTAAATTAAAGGTGAACACCTGTATTGATTAGCCTTCGATGGTACCTTGTACTGCGTCCGCCTAGCTAAATCAGCTCTTACATGTACTTCCTTTCCAAACGGCTTCGATCCATGCTATAGTCGATTATGACAGTTCTCAGAATCTCAGCGTATCCACAAACTCACATCAAGATCCTCCAACACGTAGGAAAACAAGTTACCTATCAGTACCTTGATGACAGAAAATGACTTTGGACACTATTAAGACAGGATGTAAAAGGCTATAATATAGTCAAAAGTCTTCAGTGATGATTTTATGAACTTTACAAATTCTGGAAAACAACTTCTTTCACCAATACGCAGAAAAAATGACAAAAGTCATGAAAAAACACTGCTTTGTTTAAGATTTCTATACTTATCTACAGAAATGCATTAACTTGAATGAGGACACTGCTAAATATTTGTATTAGAATTCAGAACGATATAAGCCAATACCTTTGATCTCCCTGAATTCTGGAAAAATCAATATATGCATTTAAGACTTATAGAGGACAAATAGCGTAAGTCACTCCATATATTTCAACGAGCGTGCGCGGAAAATTAACGGACGTTTGCAATTACGCGTCAGGAATACGTAATACGTAATGAGCGTAGCCCATACATTATACCACAAAGTGTTCTGTTGGCTTCAATCTAGAGTATAAATTGATGACATTCACACACACACAAACAAGAACCAAACATGGCGTAATTACACCAGAGCAGTTGCTACGCTTTGAAATGAAGTCTCTTGTGCTTTAGGTAATTGCTGGGGTGGGCGTGGCAACTGCCTACTGTGAGAAGCTTCCGTCAGTGGAATAGCTGAATTATGAACGGTGGCGTAGGGCTGTATCTCTCTGGGTCTGCTAGTAAGATTGAGAAGATGAGGATGGGGAGGGGCTGACAAGGTGGAAGGAGCATCATTAGCGTCAGGGTCGTCCTCGTACCCGGGCTGGGATGAATGCGGCCTGGATGTGTTTGCTGGCTCCTCGTACTTGACGCCCGCAGCCTGGGGCGTCACGACAACACGTCTGCTCTCGGTGAGTATGCTGTTCACAGAAGGGGTGAGGTGCGGCGTCGGGAGAAGGTTGGAGGACGGAGCCTTCTCGACTGCTCTGGCCATAGGCGTGGCGTACGCCGGCATGGTGGGGTTCTCTGGGATTGACTGCAAACTGCTGCCCACAGCGGTGGAGGCGTTGCTCCGGCCTGTCCCCGCATAGTGGGCGGGCCCCTTGGTTGGCAGAGTGGAGCTAAGTTCAGGCGCGTAGGCAGCCAGGTTTCCGCGTTGCCCGGAACCCCCCCCCCCCCCGCCGCCCCCCTTTTCTGAAATCAGTGAGAATACGCATGCGCACATATGAGCCGTATAAGTTACAGTAAAACACTATTCTGTCTTCGCTGCGAAGTGAGCTTCTCCCTACTTAGGTCAGCTATTATGTGCCTCCGTGGTTCGCGCTCTTCTTACCACAGGCCACAACATCTCTCAATTGACCTTGCAATTTCAGACAGCAAGGTCAATCTCTCGGGGCTGTGTAAAACCCTTTCAACTTGATACTTCATTAATTTTATTATTCATTTATTGTTTTCTTATTTTAGTATATAATGTATTAAAAAAATGAATAAAAAACAAGTTGTACAGGATTACACGGTAGCGTCATGGCTAAGCGATTTAAACAAGAGTCACAGCAAACACTTGGTTTAGACAAGAATTAACAATGTCGATCGTGGACCGTGCACACGATCCTTACCAGATGTCTCTGATGTCTATACCATTTACTTCAAGCTCTAGCACGCTAGCTATCAGCTCTCATAGCAGTGCTGCAATACTACATGGTGGTTTTGTTAATGTTCATGTCAGGCAAGTGAATGCTCACCCTTATGTACCTTATGAAGACATGACAGCAGAAGAGACCTGGAGAATTAGAGCAATGGGCAATGATGAATCAGATGGTTGTATTGACTGGCTAAATTTGGCACCAATTGACCTCTCTGTGCTTTGGAATCATCACGTACGAATGGTTTTAGATCTTAAGTAATTTTAATCTTAAGTAAGGTAACAGCTTGTGCACGTATATGCAAACTTCAATACCTATATATAATATATATATAATATATTTATATATTTTATATTACATCTGTTAATACGCAATTAGGTTATGTTTTGTGACTTAAAAATTGTGAAAGTTGCAAAGCGGCTGGGGCGGAGCTTACAGCGCTCCCCCATACCCCCTTGCTGAATGTGTGGGGATCCCTTTTGGAAACTCTCCCTCCCAAATCCTGCATACGCCACTGCTCTTGTACAGGCCGGAAGGGGGGACGAGGGAGGGTGACTCTGCCGGCACAGAGGACAGGGCGCTGATGGTTGAAGGGTTAAGGGAGAGGAGACGGTCGTCCTCATCAAAGGGTCCGCTGGTCACTGACGCCGCGGTCACGGTCGAGCTCATCCTCCTCATCGGTATCCCGTTGCTATGGGAAGGATAGGCCTGGGGAGGAGGAGGGTGCTTCTGAACGCTGCTGTTCCACTTGAGGCAACTGTAGGTGCTGTCGGACTGGTAAGGGGGCGTGGTTATGCTGTAAATGTGGGCGTGCACTTGGTGCTCTTCACCGGTGCAGAGGTTAGCGTCGCTGGCACTTTTCGGTGGGCTGACGGACACATCGCTGTTCCCCACCACCACGGCATCCTCCATGGCGGTGCGGTCAGCCTTCCTCCACGAGACTTTGTAGGCTGGGATTGGGCACCATATTGATGTGTTCCGTGTCTGCTAAACTATTGGTACTGCTCGTAATCCTGTAGAGAGAGAGAGAGAGAGAGAGAGAGAGAGAGAGAGAGAGAGAGAGAGAGAGAGAGAGAGAGAGAGAGAGAGAGAGAGAGAGAGAGAGAGAGAGAGAGAGAGAGAGAGAGAGAGAGAGAGAGAGAGAGAGAGAGAGAGAGAGAGAGAGAGAGAGAGAGAGAGAGAGAGAGAGAGAGAGAGAGAGAGAGAGAGAGAGAGAGAGAGAGAGAGAAGAGAGAGAGAGAGAGAGAGAGAGAGAGAGAGAGAGAGAGAGAGAGAGACGAGAGAGGAGAGAGAGAGAGAGAGAGAGAGAGAGAGAGAGAGAGAGAGAGAGAGAGAGAGAGAGAGAGAGGGAGAGAGAGAGAGAGAGGAGAGAGAGAGAGAGAGAGAGAGAGAGAGAGAGAGAGAGAGAGAGAGAGAGAGAGAGAGAGAGAGAGAGAGAGAGAGAGAGAGAGAGAGGAAGAGAGAGAGAGGAGACGAGAGAGAGAGAGAGAGCGAGAGAGCTATATAATGCATGAAGCAAATATCAGTGGTGATTAAGGGTTTTGTAACAAAATGTGAGAGTTTACTGAATCAGATGAATATATTACAGGTGCATAAAAATGTTCAGTTAACACTGGTGATCAAAACTCATTTCGTTTGCTGTCCCCTATACTGATAAACAATAGTTCATGCGTTTTAATTTAAA
This sequence comes from Eunapius fragilis, assembly GCA_963681505.1. Lineage (NCBI taxonomy): Eukaryota > Metazoa > Porifera > Demospongiae > Spongillida > Spongillidae > Eunapius > Eunapius fragilis. The sequence continues at coordinate 5,284,009 of OY811983.1, read as the reverse complement.
TACCATATTTGGAGATGCACTTTAATTAGAGTATTCTCTGAGACAAGGCAGACATACTGTTTGGCTCTGTGAGTGCACCTCTGATAGGCTGTGACAACCCCAAGGACAACAGCTCCAGTGATGACCAGGAGGACAAGCCCACCAACGGAGGCACCAATGATGATGGGGGATGGCCCAGCCAATGGAGAAATAGGCGCCAGGGTCGTGACTGCACTGGTGGTCATCATAGCAATGGTGGTGGTTGATACTGTTGCTGCTGGATGGTAAATAGGACGCACAGGTAAGGTAAAATTACAGGTGGTCACTGGCGATGGTGGACACTTATGCTCTCTCGGCAGCGGTTGGACCTCTATGTTAGCTGGCTGTGACCTCACTGGTGAGGTACCAGGTACAGAGGCCTGACACAGGTACTGGCCACTATCTTGGGGCTGTAGGTGTGTGATGGAGAGGGCACTGGTGGTGGTCTGAGGAGGAGAGGAACTATGAGCATGCCCAAAAGTTATTAGAAATTACAGATGTGAGCATAATGGAATGCAGAATGATGGGGGTGTGGTTTTGGAGTGTGCAAGAGGGCACAGCAATGAGCCATATGCCACCTGTGCCATATGGGATACCACCTGTGCCATATGGGATACCACAGGTGGAGTGGGGCCATGAACAGGTGGAGGTGGGGCCATGAACAGTTGGAGGTGGGGCCATGCATTGATGGAGGGAATATCTAACCCCAAGCACGTACTGTTAAATTGCCAAATGTGAAAACAGCCACTGACGATTTAGGGAGGCTCCGCCCATCTGTCCTCATCCACTCAATGTTGGGAGCAGGCTGCCCAGAGGCAGAGCAGCTAAGAGTGACGTTGGCTGACTGGACCAGTGATAGATTAGTGGGGGAAGGTTGCTGGTAGAACACAGCTGGAAGTGAGAATGCATGATAACATCACAATTATATTCTCTTTATAGAAAAGTCAAAACTGTGCAGGACATATCACATGATCTGCAGTAACAATGCATGATTTACAGTACCATCACATGACCATCACATGATCTGCAGTACCATTAGTACCACCACATTATCTGCAGTACCATCACATGATCTGCAGTACCATCACATGATCTGCAGCACCACCACATGATCCACATGATCCAAGTGACAAACTTGTAATAATTAATGTCAAACCTTCAATGCATATACTTTGCTGAACAAATGATCTTCCTAAACATCAATGTAATCAACAAACAATTAATGCCCCCCATCCTTCACAACGAACCCTTCTTCCCAACTCCCCAGTTCCTCGTCACATGGCTCGGTGAGTGGGTTATAATACTAGCCCTACCTAACAGCACTGCATTAACTTGTATGTTGATCCTTGCAGTGCGAGAAAGTCCATAAGGTAGGGACACAAGACACTGGTACATCTCATTAGTGGTGACATTGGTTAGCAGGAGTGTCCTACGATCACTGAAGAAGTTTACTGTTGGCTCATTTACTTCTACATGGTCTTCCCCTGGAACCAACTTGAACCATGCGATGCTATCATATGAGGGATTAGGAATACCAGAGACATACACCTTCAGCTGTCCACTGGAGCCTGCCTCAATGTTGACAACATCACTGACTGCCTGGATGGCTGGATTGGCTGTTGTATGCATCGAGAGTGTTTTCATATTCATACAGTGTGTGTATGGGTATGGGCGTGTATGTGTGTATGTGTGTTATGTGTGCAGATGTCCATGTGTTGTGTCTTTCTGTGTATGTAATTGTATGCATTAAGTAAACACATACATCTGTTATACCACTTAAGTAATTGAGTGGAAAAAGTGAGAAGTTCAGTTGGAGAAATGTTCTAGCTCCATCCATGCATTGTTTGAAAGCACAATCAATACAAGATCAGTACACACCCAACTATGCATAACAGCCTACCTATGAAAAACCATCTTTATTAATATCAGTAGTAACTATTGTACAAACTAACATTAATACTTTGTATCACATTAAGTATTTTAAAATCTGATTGGATGCAAAATAACCAGTCAAACTGTTTCACCCAATCACTAAAATATACCTGCACAACACTCTGAGTCTCACCATTTGTGATATTGATACTGAGAGTGTCATTGCTCAAGCTATCAACACATATGTAGATTCCTTCCTTAGTATTCACAGTATAATTGGAAACAAAAAGAAGTTTTCCATTAGTTGCTGGCTTTTGTATTAATCTAGCATTCACAGTGCCTTGCCACTTCCAACTGACACTCGATCCATTGCTGGAGGTGGTGTTGCAGAGCAGGTAAGCCACAAAGGATTGTACTCTGAAGATTGAGGCCAAGGTTTCCACCCTCCATACTTCTGAAAGATTAGAATTTGCCGTGTGGTTACGATAGTAGTACATTTGGAGACCTGCACGTGAGAAAGTGATGTAATGAAAAGAGAGGGCACAAGAGGGTAAATATGCCGGGTAACTGCATGTACTTTGAGTCGTATCGTGTCTTGCAAACGTGTGAAGTTACGAGCATTTCCCGCTAACCCATGCACCACCCGCTATCAAGGGACGTCTAAATGTAACGTCGGAGCGATGCCAAGTCATCGGCGTTCTACACCGACACGTTCCTGCACTTGTTGTTGTTGTTGTCTGCTGACCCGAACTTTTTGTTGTTGTCTGCTGACCCGAAAAGCAGACGATAATTCTTTTTCATTTTGATAACGGACTATTCAATGTTGACCTTCTCGTCTGAACTCTTCAATAACAGCCTATAGCTATCCAAACAACGCAAAATACATCAAAACGTTTTCTCTTCACTGATATTATCCCCGCAGAAACCGTATAGCGCTGTATTGTTAATTCGGTCAGGGAGTCAATTGAAATGTTTGTATCGAAGTGTTATGGGGTAATAGAGGGGGCGCATTTTTTTGGCGGTAGGTGCTTTGGTGACCCGAACAAGGCATGCGATATAGTAGTAATATGACCTGCTCCGACCCCCGTGGTATTGTTACTTGCCTGCTCCGGGCCCTTTGGGACCTGCCCCGGCCCCCGTGGTATTGTAACCTGCCCAGGCCACAGAACATCCGGAAAGAAGAAGTTGTACCAGAGATAATATATATATAATCTCTGGTTGTACAATTGCATCGGCACCTAGCAGGTGGGCCGGGGGGAGGGGGGGGGGGGGGGGGGGGGGAGGGCGGGATTATATACACTACGCGCATTCCAGAACATGCATGTAGTCAACTAGCTGAAGAGATCGCCTTAACCTTGCATGAAGCAGGTAGAATTGCAAGACCATGGCGAGTGCCAGAGAACCAATGGAAGTACTTATATGAAAAAAAAACGAACAACGATAACCGAGCAGCGGTCTATCCACTAGGCATGCAGCTCCATCGATCACGGGTTGCCTTTGTCGAGGAACCGCGTTCCGTGAACTGAACTGAGAAGCACACTAGAAGGTTAACTACATGCACGATCAGTCCACAGCCGCATGTCAAGCTTCAGTGCATATTGTCGCGCGTACGTACGTGCGCTTCAGTTTCGCAGAGTTTGCGAGGAAATTACATGCTCTATTTAACCTCAGTCGCGCCATCCTAATACGACACCACTCACCCGCTGTAGCAGACGGCGAGACCAGCAATGCGAGAACAGTGTACGCCAGCAGAGCCCGCGGCCAACAGGTGTATTCGATTGTAACACGCTTCATGTGAGACGTCGAGGCAGGCATGCATTTGGTAGGTTATATACTTATAAAACTGGGTCATATTTGTAAACCGGAATACTGCATGGTGGGCGTGGTCCTCACCCCATGCTTGTGCGTGCTTGTATTCATTGCGTACATATACATGTTTACAATCAGAATCCCGCTCGATTCGTCTCAAACGGTGTTGGACGAGAACATTTGTGAGGTCTTCACTGTGTTGCTGCAAAGCAGTGCAATAATAGCCCATGGCCCGGATGTATCGCTATCGGTCTCTCGGCGGTCTGGTTATTGTATATAGTTAAATATCGGAACCTACGCGAGTAGGGTCCATATAGGAATCCTGAATCAGGAACAGTGAGGAACTACGATAGTAGTTCCTCTATAGGAATTGACACGGGTCGTGAAATCATTAAAAAAAACGCGCCCGCATATACTAACTCGCGTAACGGATAGTGTTGCTCTTTGTTGCTATCGAACCAGAAGGCAAAGACGGTCATTTTAATGCTTTATTCCAGTCTTCGAACTGTTCGCTTTAAGAGATCGTGTTTTACCTCGTCCCCAGGCCAAATCTTCTCCGTCGTCAACGTCATCGTCGTCGTCGTCGTCGTCGTCGTCGTCGTCGTCGTCTTCTCGGGTGAGTATAATTAAAATGAATACATAATCCATGAGTAAAAACAATATTCACGCACACAAACTATGGAGACAATTAAAAAATTAATGCAATAAAACAGAAACACCAGAAGCAGTGCTGAAACTCAAGTCAACTAATTTGTTTGAATTGTTGCGAACCCCGTAAATCAAGACGTAACTGGGACCAACAAGACTTAAGAGGTCAAACTTGCCGTGCACATAGGTACCACAATGGAGTACACATAAATGAACATGCTCCTTAAGAGAGCTGCAATTGAAAAATGGGGTTTTAATGTAATTTTATTTACTTACCTCCACTTGTTAACAATTGTTAATTCCCTCGTATACAACTCAAAAGGGTTCAAAGTTAAAAAAAAGCAAGAAATTCAACGAAACTCACCCTAATTATATTCCTAAGCTTCCCAAGCTACGTAATTACGTAATTAAATCCCCCCCATCCCCCTTCCAAAATCTTTATTCTGCTTTTTTTGGATGCTTATACTCTTACCAATCGCAATTGGAAGAGGTGTAATTCACCTAATTCACTCTGTTCAAATGATATAATCACCAAATGTCCTTTCACTCACATTAAATGCACAAAAATATTCCTGTAAATATTCTATCTCATCAAGCAATAAAAATAGTTTGTCTAGAGTGTTTCAAACAACAGCCTATAGCAGGCAATCTTTTAGGAAATGATTGCATGTTGCACCCCAATTGTAGCCCAGCTCCAAGCGAGAAGGAAGGCCTGGATTAACCCTCTCAGTGTTGGTCACAAAATCCACTGCCTTCTTGACACCTTTCTCAAATTGGATATCCACTTTGTCTGCAATGCCAATCTTTGGAGTGAAGACCAGAGGAAACTGGCTGGGGAAATTGAGTGCCAGAACTTTGAGGACAAGAACAGTGGCCAGCAGCTTTAGTAAAGTTCTGTAGACTGAGGAACCTGTGGTACAGTGACAATTACAGCCGACACTCGTGTGTTTATTGACAGGCAAAGCTAAGTAACTTGATTAACTGATTATAATAACTGCTTAAATGCAACAGAATTCCATTGCACCTACCTAATGACTTGGTTCCAGCAGCCTCAAGGATGGCTAGTGTTGAGGATGACCAAGAAGACATCATCCAAGACCCAGTGGCCATCCTACATACACAAACACAACAGACACAACTGTAAGTTATTTCCTGAAAAATAGGGAAGAGAAAAATGATGAAAAAAGAACTTACCTCGGTCTGATGTTTGAATAACTCTGTGAGGTTGGAGGGATGCACCTGGGGGTAGGTGGGCCCAGAACTTGGCTTAGGCTTTGGTTTTGGTTTGTCCTTTTCTTTCTCCTCTAAAGGCCCATTACCAAAGAGATTAAACCCCATGATAGCCTCATCTTCCTCCTCTATCTCTCTTCTTTCTGATAGGGATTTTGGCTGCACCTTTTTTTTTCCTGTCTGAAGTTGCTACATAGGAGGAGTCATCATCAAAGAGGCCAAACCCCATGCTCTCGTCTTCATCCTCTTCAGCCTCTCCTCCTGGTTCTGAGTCAGATATTTTTGCTGGAAACAAACAACAAAAATTGGTTTCAGGACTTTTGGTTTGTAAATCACCTTCTTTAGCCATTTTCATTTCGAAAAGGGCAGCACTCAGTGAACTGAGCATCCCAGCACCTGCACCTTCACCCGCCACCTGTGAGGACAGTATAGCTACTCATGATACACACATCTTGGAATGCTTCCAAACTAGTGTCGTCTGGTCTTAGGAATAGTGATTTTTATGTTTTAAGTGTCAAGGTCACCGTAGCACTATGCAAGCAAGTAACTTGAATGACACGGAATGTCAAACACTCAGACTCACACTATCTTTCTTCAGTTCCATAGACACTTTCTTCAGTGACACTCCTTAGGTCACCTCTTGAAGGATGGCGGATCTCATGGAATCTGATTGGGAAGAGGCAGAGTATCTTTATAACACTTTAACTGGGTGGAGGGAGAGGAAAAGAATGGTGGGGGTGTAAATCAATGCATGCATATCAGTTCTACCTTGGTCACACGGACCATGTAGGTCCAATGATTCTTGTTGACGAGAGCAAGTCATTGCAAGTCGACCAGCAGTAATGGGTGGTGGGTATTTTCTTGAAGACATTTGAACTGAATTTGCTCCATTTGATTCCATCAACAGTCCGATCAGGTCAACAGGAGGTTCTCCCATTGATTTCATTGGAGGAGGGGGAGGGGGGCCTCCACCCCCATGACGACTAACAGGTACATCTGCAGTGGATCTTGAATGAGGAGAAGGAACTGACTACCAAGGGGAAGAAGAAGTGGAGCTGGTGTAGGGAGATGAGGAGGGGGTGGAGCCATGGTTTTAAGGGGAATAGAAGAGGTTTTAGTCATAGGTTTGAGGGGAATAGCAGAGGGTGGAGCTCCTCCAGTTGGAGGAGGAGGAGGGAGAGGAGCTCCTCCAGTTGGAAGAAGAGGAGGAGGAGGTGAAAAATCTTCAAGGGTAATGGGAGAAGGTGAAGAAGCTCTTCCTTTAAGGGGAAAAAGAATTCGAGCCATAGGGGGAATAGGAGGGGGTGGAGGAGAGGATAGAGCTGGAGGTTTTCAAGGTCAAGAGCTCCTTCAGGAGGAGGGGGTGTCGCTGGAGGTCCTAGAAGGGGTAGAGTGAGGGGTCCTCTGGAGGGAGGAGGTGGAGCTGACGGTCCTCCAGGAAGAGGGCGTGGAGCTTCAGATGAAGCCAGATGTCCCCCACGGCCGAAGAAAGGAGATGGAGCTTCTCCAACACAAAAAACCTGACAGGATGGAGAGAGTCTTGCTTGTCCTGCAGTGTAAGAATTTAAAGATTACAATCACACTTAAGTACTCCAAAACAGCAACCCGGGGAGGGAGGGGGCGGGGGGGGGGGGGGGGGGGGGGGGATCGCTGAAATGCCCTGAGTTATGGCTGTGTTTCGCACCCATAGTTTAAAGCACAGTATCTTTTCTACTGTGCATCAGAATCAGTCCAAATTTGGTTTTTGAATTGAGAGATCCTGGGTCTATAAAATCCAAAGTTCATTCAGTATATGATGCATCGTTCCAAATTTATAGAGCATACAAGCACCGTTTTGCGGGTTTTTTATGCTCAATAATAAAAACAAAAAAAAAAAGTACAAAACGTGAAACAGTGCGTGTTCTTAATTACTTTATATCATCAGAAAGATGCATCATATAATGAACAAACTTTGGATTTTTAGACCCAGGACCTCTCTATATATCCCAGTGGAGTAATCTTGGCCCAAGATGCCAAGAATTTCGATTTAAATTAGCACTACAATTTTAAAGTAACATGAAAGGTAATGACATTATTGTATATATATCTGCCTTCACTAATGTTAGGTGTTATTTTCAACACCACATCTGACTCCTTAAGACAGTTACAAATAGGAATCACATTTCATATATGTATATACACGGGACAGAGTCCAGCAAAATCACCCTTATGATACCTTTTCAATTTCCAGGACAAGCAAAAGAAAAGTAACGCTCGCATTGAAATGAATAGCTAATTAAAAATTCAGTGCCTAACTTTATGATGGATGGTCCAATTTAGGATGTGTAAGGACCATTTGAAAGAACTTTTTGGAGTTCACGGAAAATGAAAACATTTGAAAACTGTCCCATATATATAATAATTATATATATATGAGATGAAAGTGGTTGTGGTGATGGAAAAAGTACCAAAAATAGTGAAGGTAGTTATATTAATAATGTCATTACCTTTTGTGTTATTCAACACATAGAACCTCATAACTCATTCACCATCACATGCTCAAACTACCACATCCACCCTCTCATCACCATCACATGCTCAAACTACCACTTCCACCCTCTCATCACCATCACATGCTCAAACTACCACTTCCACCCTCTCATCACCATCACATGCTCACAACTACCACATCCACCCTCTCCTCATCACCATCACATGCTCACAACTACCACATCCACCTCCATCACCCTCACATGCTCAACTACCACATCCACCCTCTCATTACCATCACATGCTCACAACTACATGTACCACATCCACCGTCTCATCACCATCACATGCTCACAACTACCACATCCACCCACTCATCACCATCACATGTTCACATCTACTTATAAGCCAATAAATCAATGATCCCCTAAGGGATGCCAAGCATGAAATGGGTGCGCCAAATCATATGATGGGCTTACCTAATGGACGTCCTTTGTCTGGTATTATTGAGTCATATTCTGGAATTGGCTTTGCAGCTACCCATGGGGGCCTTTGGTGTGGCTGGGATATTTCTTGGTGGTCTGTCGAACGGACTCTTGATGGTGAGTATGCCTCTCTTGGACACAGCCTCATCTCCAATGTAAGAGTCCTTCTGTCCCATGCCAACCATCACACCCTGAGGAGGGGAGGAGGGGAAGGTGGGGGGGAGGTGAGTGAGGGAGAAGTGGAGTGTCCTATTAAATGTACTTTAATGGCAGTAGGTTCAACAAAACAGTTGAAGGCTCACCAAACATAATATGCACAGGTGAATGTGAAAATTAATCATTTATAAGAGATTGCTACTGGTCTCTAGAAATGGTTCTTATGTAACTGGTGTAACCATTTACCACGATACACTTACGTAAGGAAAAAAGTGAATGTTACCAGGATACATTGCATTGTTACCAGGATACATTGTTGCCAGGATACATTTGCATGTGGGTGTAATAAGCATCATGTGATCTTGAATGAATCAGGCCCACACAGCTTCAGTGCTAATGTGGCTAGCAAAGCCCTGAGCTATAACACATGCTGGTGCTATGTGGGGAGGAGAACACATGGTGGTGCTATGTGGGGAGGAGAACACATGGTGGTGCTATGTGGGGAGGAGAACACATGCTGGTGCTATGTGGGGAGGAGAACACATGGTGGTGCTATGTGGGGAGGAGAACACATGGTGGTGCTATGTGGGGAGGAGAACACATGCTGGTGCTATGTGGGGAGGAGAACACATGGTGGTGCTATGTGGGGAGGAGAACACATGCGTGGTGCTATGTGGGGAGGAGAACACATGCTGGTGCTATGTGGGGAGGAGAACACATGCTGGTGCTATGTGGGGAGGAGAACACATGGTGGTGCTATGTGGGGAGGAGAACACATGGTGGTGCTATGTGGGGAGGAGAACACATGGTGGTGCTATGTGGGGAGAACACATGGTGGTGCTATGTGGGGAGGAGAACACATGCTGGTGCTATGTGAGGAGGAGAACACATACTGGTGCTCCACAATAAACGATCATAAGCAGGAATTTGCCTTTGGATGGACGTGCCCACCTAAAAAAGCTGTTGATGATTACAACCTATCTGTTGGTCAGTCAGATGGTTTATGCACTCCTTTTCCTGCTGTAGTAACACAAAGGAAGCTGCCATCCACTTTTGATGATTTGCATTATAAAACCCTGTTCCAGTTGACTCCATATCCAATTGACAGAGCCAGACTAACAGCAGTCTCTGCTCCACATGCTTCTGCATGGCTTTCAGTCTAACACTTTCACCACATGAATGGAGAGCTGTAGCTAGATGGTGGTTGGGGTCAGATGTTTTTAGTGAAGACTCCAAGTGTCCATTTTGCCATCGTGACCAAGGTAAGCCTGGGCACCATCAACTGTTTGTAAAGAAATGGGACATCACAACACTATTCGCAACACAATTTTTTGCATGGCTTCTCAGGCAGCCCTTTCTCCTCATCTGGAGAAACCATACATTCTTCCAGGCATCAAGCAGAAACCAGGTGATATTTTTATTCCCAACTGGTTTAGCGATCGACCTTTAGCAATGGACACTACAGTTGTCAGCCCTACACAGGTTCATCTTCTAGCCTACTACCATCCACAATCTGAACAACTTAGTGCTGCTCACTGGAGAGGGGAACAGAAGAGGAAAAAGTACGAACAAGAGTTAGTTAGTTTGTCTCAAGTACTACGAGAGTTGTGTACTGCAACTTTGGAGCTTTGTATCTTGTCAGTTGGTATGTGATAGTCTCAAACCAACTTATACTCATATAAGTCAGTCATTTTGCACTAAACAGCACCTTTTAGGTCCAAGACATGCTAGACACTGTCTAACAGATTACTGCTGATTCCTTTATCCCCAAAGCTTCAAAATTGAAATCCATGTTCAAAAGTAATGGTGTTACTCCTACCTTCTTTTTGTTTCAGTTTCAATAAGCTATTGCTGAGTTATAGCTTTGAGAACATTATGTAGACATTTCGTGATACTACCTGGGGAGTTTTTATTGGGAATGGGCATTGTTCAGTTGAATGCTTCAGTCCAAATATCATTCTATGCCACAAACCACAATTATACTTATTTGAATTGAAGAGTTAGTAATAAGTGTAAATGCATATCCATTTTGGTGCCTTCTTCAGTATTTTTCGAACTTTTCCTAAATCTCTTTTAACTGAGACAGACAATAGATGCTGAACATATACTTTCTGTTCCTCTAGCGGTCAAGTCTTTTGGTGGTTGGGGCACAGCTAGTGTACCAATTTTCAAGACTTTGGCCAGAATGGTGGCCAACAGGTCAGATCATCAGTGTCTAGCTGGCTATACAAAAGAACAATGCCTGTGCAATGATTGCAAGGCAGCCTCTAGTTATTTTTTTAATTGTACCTATGGTTACATATGAATGCATACTTATAGAGAGGTTGCAGTTGTCATCCTGGGAAGATTGGCGGCCATGTTTTTTGGTGTCTCCAGTTCTGTTACAGGTTGTGTTACAGATTGGAAACATTCTGTAACAGAACTGGGGACACCAAAAAACATGGCCGCCAATCTTCCCGGGATGACACTGCAACCTCTCTATTAATTTGAGTTTTGTGCTTTGCTTGTAATCCTGCTTGTACTCCAGGGTTATAATTATTTTTAAAAACTTTTTTAAAAAACATGCGTTAGGTCCCCTTTCTCTGCAATGATTCCATATACATTCAGTTAGATTAAAACATCAGTTCAGCGTTATGTAAACTACTGTACTAATACATGTACAAATTAAGGGCGTGAGCTGTTCCAGTTTAAACTCCATTCATGATATCGTTAATGAAACGACAATACACATGTAGCACGCGCACGGTTGAATGGTTATATTGTATGGCACATGCACAGTACATACGTGTACATTTTAAAATAAATATTCATATCGTCGCCCACTTGCTGCAATATGTTTAAACTGCATGCTAGTTTGCTAAGACTCATATACACGCAGTCCCTAATCGCCGAGGAATCACACCTATAGTCAGCCTAGCTCGACCGCCAGATGTCTACAGTCCCATGCACTTGCTAACGCTGTTGCTTCAAGACGGCAAGGCTGCAAAAATACCTCAGCAAGATAGCAGGCTTAAGTGGGGGAGTAACAGTTCGTGACGCCAAAGATCACAAGTTCATCTTTTGTCACGTAGACAAGCGCAAGCACCTGGTGTGAGGTCATTTACTACTTTGCCATGTTCATAGTCATATCTGCATGCGGTATGCTGGCGATACGAGAAGGATCTCATCAACCTGATCAATGGTCGGCCTATATGGCAAACTAGCTTGACCACACCCACAGCAGATATAATACATTATTGTAACAAACAAATGAAAACCAAACATACAAAACGAAAGGAAAACAAAAACGGAACAAATAAACCGCGCGCCCAAAGCGCGAAAAAGCACATGTACGTATTTTGACAAAACAGTTCCATTACGCCGGGTTTAATCCGCCAGGCAATCTTAGGACAAGGTGCAATGTGGAGTCTCTCTCGATTCCGTAGTCTTTGAGTGTCTTCTTGTCGTCAAGCTCTTCCCCACCATATAGGAGGCGCTGCTGGTCAACGGGTGTCCCTTGCTTGTCCTTAAACTGCATCTTTACACTACGTACAGTATCGTCCTCCTGAACCAACAGCATGGTGGTCTGGCCAGTAAGTGAGGCAATGAAGATCTGCATCCCGCTCTCCTTTCGCTTTACCGCAGTGGTTGCGCCAATAGTTATGTTGCCTTCTGACGCCGCAGATATATGCTTTACTACACGTACTCCCTATGATGCGCACGTGCACGGTTTATGACGTGGATCATTTGCAAAAACGCACATTTAGCTCATACATATTGGAAACGCATCGCATGAACCACTGAGTGGTGAACATAAACGCACGCACACACAACACAAGTGCATAGCATCATTTAAAAATGTGGACATCAATTAGTTCCGTTGATCAAGGGGCAACAATGCTGGTGCAGCAACAATAGCCATCGGTGAGGGTGTGACAGTGTACGGAGGCAAACCATCCTCGGGTTGTGAGAGGAGTGGGTGTGGTCTAGTGTCCCCCAGAGGAGCAGGTGGAGGTGGTGGGGGGGGATACAGGGGGGGAAGGGTGTACTGCAGGAGGGGCTGCCGAGGTGAGGCCGACTCCCCCCCCTCAAGGGTTGTGGCGTTGTCTAATCCAGTGACAGCTTGGTCGTAGCTTGGGGGGAGGGTCATGTCCACACCACACCTCCCTGAACAGCTCCTCGGGTATAGCAAAAGAGGCCCATCTGCGAACCTACCCCAGGACTGGTGCATCCCTTCAAAGAACGCCTCGCCTGTCATCACTTCAGGTCTGTGTAAAAAAGATAAACGATGCTCATGCTTTGCATCAGTCCACACTTTACACATGGCTCATTTCCTACCCATGTCCAACTTTGCTCCTACACCCTCCCCCCACCCACTACCATTACCATTACATGCACCATCAAAACCAAATTGTGGTATGTACACATAGCACCAATCGAGTTGTTCACGTAGAAAAGGTGTGAATATGAGTGAGGGTGTCATGTGATAGTGTGGAATGAGGGTGTGTAGTGCAGGTGTGCTTCATGGATCATGTGAGGTGAGGGTGAGGGTTAAGGGGCGTGGCAAGCCCCCATATGTCTGCACACAGGCTATGTTGATGGAGAAATGTGTACACCAACTGTATGCCTGCATAACCAACTCGACTGTTATTATGAAATGCCCCTTATTATCACATAAGAACAGCTCCCTTACATCTACACTAGCACATAAGAGCAGCAATCTGATAACACGAGGGACCAATGGCGATGAGGATGGGGGCAGTTCCTCCCCTCACCTTTGCAAAGCAATCCTGTTGATCAACATTGTACGATGCATGGCATCACGTCTCTACAGCCAGCGGTATGGGAACAGAAATGATTTTATTGACACACTTTTGGTTAAGGGAGTGAATATTGGCCCTTCATATCTTTAATGGATGAGACTATTCCAACCCAATTCCACATCCATCATCTACAATAAGTACTGCAAAGCTGGAGATATGATTCTACCTCAATTAGAGATATGTAACCCCCTGATTCCTTCATATCTTAAGCTTCAAAACTGCAGACGTCATGTCAATAAGCCTCTGCAGCTGAAGCCATACTACAACGAGGCCTAGTGTATGGAAGCGTGTACTGCATGTGGATGGCGGTTCGATTAATAGTGTCCCAAGGCCTTTTTATGGCGTGTACATGCATGCATGACACACACCTGTTGGCGCACATACAGCCTCCATACGATCAGACATATCTTGAGAATGATGAATACGATGGCAACGGGAATAACCGCGTACACGGCACTGTTCTGACCTGAAGAAGCAGGGGAGTGGGTGGCAGATTGGGGAGTACAAATCAGTGGTGGTTAAAGTAGGCACGCCACACCAAAGTATTTTGTTAGGTGCGTGTTTGTTACTTTTCAGATGTAATCCACGCCCAAGACCTGCACATGCAACACTATTGTACACAAGATACATGCAGTGTAACTCATACACACGCGCAAACATATTACAAACTTTTGTACAAGACATCCCACCTCCCTCCTCTCCCCCCACACATCCAGTATACGGTATCACGTAATTCCACTTACTTTACGAAATTCACCCAATACTTTACATCCTTCCATAAAGCTATTAGCTCTAACCTAAGCCCAACTAGCGGTGAAGAGGTGCAAAGGTTACCTGGGTTTAGGTTAGGGTTGGGTTTAATGTTAGGAAAGGTTGTAAAGTATTGTCCCCGTAAAGTACAGGATTGCCTGGTATCGAATATCAGCAGCACTCACTCATGAGCAACCTGGCCTTTCACTACGGTAGTCGGCGTCGCTGTATGTTTAATCTGCCATGTTCACGTCACAAATGAGCACGTGATGTCACTACTTGTAAAATCTAATACTATAATCTAATACTATTATACGTAAGTACCGTATGTCCGCGTAACTTATTCAAATACTCGGCCTGGCTGCTAGGTACGCGTACCTAGCAACCAATAGGAACGACCACCTCCCATTCAAAAGTACACAGCAACGCGTACTTAGCCCGAGGGGATAATTGGCCTCAGGTTGAGTATCCTGATATTTACAGCTATCTAATTCAAACACCCAGCGTTTACACTGGAGAAAGCCTTAAGGCCTACAAAAGTTTGGAAACATATAATGTATTCATTAACGGTTGGGTGGAAGATATCACTGTTTATGCAATATCAGGTACCTCTGCCACCAGTATTGCTATTGGAAGACAATCTCAGCGGCTTTTAAGCACTCCTTGCAAATCTTGGATAGCAGCAAGGAATGAAGGAACTATATTATGTGCGCACTGTGGAATCTGTTCATATCATGCACCCGAACCTTTAATGAAACGATTACTGCATCCAACCAGTGGCGTAGTGTGATTGTTGAGCGCCCGGGGACACCCATGCAATAATGGCGCCTCCCCCCCCCCCCCCCCCCCCCCCCCCCCTTCCCCCCCCCTTACAAATAAAGGGGTGGATCTAGGGTTTTGCAGCGAGGGTTGGCAAGGGCGGAGAGGGATATGCCGGGCCTCGACCATCCCAGCAAGGGGGTATGCAAAGCTCACCCAAGGGGGTCTGGGGCTCCGCCCCAGCCGCTTTGCAACTTTCGCACTTTTTAAGCCACAAAAACACGATACTTTCGTATTAACAGACAATAATTTAATACACTGCATTTGCTTCCGCAAGCACGTACATGTACATTCAATCGTTTACATTAGGAAGTTTAAGTATCCGCCCCCGCAAAACTACCCTATGACTGGCGCTATGACAATGTGTACCTATCTGTACGATAATGGCTAACCGCTCGCTGCCATTGTGAGCCTGTGCATAACAGGCTCACAATGGCAGCGAGTGATAACCCTGAAGTTGGAACTGCAATGTGTCGTGGGTTTATTCAACACATTATGGAGGTGACGATTGGATACCGTATCTTCAATGTCGGTGATTAGAAATAAATTAAAAAGTTTGCGTGCAGATCGAGTGCAGATGTTTGTTAACAGGACTCAAGATGTGCCCGCGGGCCCGTTCGCGTTAACGCGATAATAATCTGTGCAAATTGTCTATTTTGGCGCCCCTAAACCCCTGCGCCCGGGGACATATGTCCCCCCCCCCCCCCCCCCCCCCCCCCTCCCCCTCGCTACGCCACTGCATCCAACTGCACAACAAGCCTTGCCCATACTATTGCTTTTGACACTCAAAATGGTGGATAACACGTCACTACGCTCCGCCCATTGCACAACCTCTACAGGCGCGCAATAGTTACGTTTAGCAGCTGTTACGCATTGTTATTGGTTTGCAGTTAGGCGTTATGATTAACGTTGGAAAATACAATTTGGCTTGAGTCGCCTGACGTAGAGTGCAACTGCTTCAAACGGGATACATACTGCAAGCAAAGCTGCAACAAGCAAACTAGTATATGCAGCATTGGGTAAAACAGTATTATTAAAATAAAATAAAAGAATTATAACTTATTTGTAAGGGTCTGGGAACCCTTTGTATTAATTACATCGCACTAATATATATATGTTTTAAGCTGCTCTTGGCGGGACGCCACAGGAGGATGCAAAGAGGGGATCCAAGTGCGCGAACCTCTTCGTATTTTTCGGAGCGCGTTCACCAAATATTCAGGATCGAAGTTTTTATTAAGAGCAATCCTGAAACCTACCTCAGTCGTAGACTGTACAACGACTTTAGTATCCCACCAGACCCTAAAAAACAACCAGTAATTCGCTTAGAAGTACCAGTTGGAGCTTATGAGTTAATTGCGATGATCTAATTATACTTATACCCATCGTATATTATTCCGTATTAGTAGTCACATGCATGTGGGTCTGGGACCGAGGTAACGGCCAGCAATGTATGTTCGTGCACTGGTGGTTTTGTTCGTGGGCTTGGCTCAGGAGGTGTACTGCGGTGTTCCCCCACCATACACGGAATACTACGTGCAACAATTCGTGGATCACTTCAACTATCAGAACCAGGATGTGTTTGGCGAGCGGTACCTCCTAGCAGGTGAGCTCCACACTTGCGCGCCTCGCTATAGGATTACACACCAGTAGTATAATGAAACGCTACCATACACTACATGTAGTTATTGTCCCCTACGGTCGCGCAGTACACAGCAAGCCCGCGGGGTGATGGCCCAGGTCCTCAACACGTTGCTAATTATGTTATGTGCCATCGACGGCAGGGGGGGGGGGGGGGGGGGGCATCATTTCAAATTGAATTGCAGGTTGGCTGGATAGGCAATGGACTATAAGGACATAATTATGAGCTCATGTAGCTTATCCATTACCTCCCATACATCACGTGGATGTTTCTTTATACTGTATCCGCGTAAGGGGTCCCAATTAGGAGGATACAAAGGTCCTCTGGCGATGGATCACAGGTGCTGATCGTGCTGATCGTGGTGTCAGCTGATCGTGGTGTCAGCTGATCGTGGTGTCAGCTGATCGTGGTGTCAGTATACCTTTCACACCAACGCACATATCGTTTTTATTTTTATTTTATTTTTTTACAGTTTGGGATGCACACACTTTACTTGTGGATGTGGCGTTAATGCTCATATCCCTTGATACCTAATAGTCCCATATCCACTATCTGACCAGCTTACTGGTCACTTGAAGCTTGAAGAACTGCAGCAGACCATTCGATAATGAGTATACATGTATTTGCTGTCAAAATACAAAATGCTTTCCCAGATGCAGTGGGTACAAAGGACTTCTTCAGTTTCAGGGTTCTGAGACCATCATGCAATGTGCACACGTCTAACTTGCTGCAAACCAAATACAGATACAGGGAGGGGTGTGTGTTTGGGGAGTGGTGGGGTCTTGGGGGAGGGGGCTGTGGGTGGTGTGTTTGGGGAGGAGCTGTGAGTGGGTTGGGATTTTGGAGAGGGTGGTGTTTGCTTAACTGTCATCAAATGTATATGATCTGCTTACATGAGAGATGTGTAGAATATGTACATGTACATCCAGAGATAATACATTATCTCTGGTACATCCAACATATTTCAAGGGGGTGTGGTCCACTTTTTCCTCTTCATCAGATCTGTACTTTAAGGGAGTTGGGCCACTTTTCTTCTACACTGGCAATGAAGGAGCCATAGAAGGCTTTTACGACAACTCTGGCTTTGTGTTTGAACTTGCCAGCAACTTCAATGCCCTGGTCGTGTTTGCAGAGCATGTAAGTGACTGTCTAGGAGGTAGTGACAGAGATAGTTGCATGTGTTCTCTGTGCCCTTTGGGAAAGCAATTCATGAGACACACTGCAAGGATGTGATAAGGAAGGGTGCATGTGGGTGGGGGTGGGGTGTGGTTGGTAAGTGCATCCCATGATGCATGCACGTTAGGAGTGGTTGCTAAGCGTGGGTGTGCCTGACCAGTGTGTTTGCTAAGGCATTCCACAAGTAGGGGGAGTGGCTATGCACAACTCATTGTTCACTTGTTTCTTTTTTTTTTTTTTTTTTTTTGGTTCAGCGATATTATGGCAAGTCTCTGCCTTATGGTCAGGCAACATTTGAGCCCAAGAACATGGGGTACCTGTCTGTGAGCCAGGCTCTGGCCGACTATTCTGTTCTCATTGCCAATTTGAAGGAACAATATGACATCACCAGGGTGATTGCATTTGGAGGCAGGTGTGTGTGGGAGGGGGAGGAGTCTATTGCTGGGTGTGTGTGGGGGGAGGAGTCTATTGCTGGGGGTATGTGTGGGGGAGGAGTCTATGCTGCGTGTGTGTGGGGGAGGAGTCTATTGCTGGGGGTATGTGTGGGGAGGAGTCTATGCTGAGTGTGTGTGTGGGGGAGTAGTCTTGCTGGGTGTGTGTGGGGAGGAGTCTATTGCTGGGTGTGTGTGGGTGTGGGGGAGGAGTCTGCTGGGTGTGTGTGTGGGGGAGGAATCTATTGCTGGGTGTGTGTGTGTGGGGAGGAGTCTATGCTGGGTGTGTGTGGGGGGGAGGAGTCTATAGCTGGTTGCTGGGGTATGTCCACTGCAGCATGAGCTATGGTCAAGACAGAGGCTTACTGCTATACAATCACAAAGCCTTTCCCAACATTGCCTGTAGCATGGGTTGAAAGGTGGAGGGGTTTTGGAGTGGCCATTTACCCTACCTAGGGAGGAGGTTGGGAGTGGCCATTAGCCTACATCAGGGGAGGAGGTTGGGAGTGGCCATTAGCCTACCTACGGGAGGAGGTTGGGAGTGGCCATTGTCCACACCCAACTGCTCGATAAAGGAATAGGGAGGAGAGTGGGAGTGGCCAATATTTACACCTGGGCAAGTCCTTCAATACATGTATCTCGTTGCAGCTATGGTGGCATGCTTAGCGCATGGTTCAGATTCAAGTATCCAAATGCGGTGGATGGAGCACTGGCAGCTAGTGCCCCCATCTTCATAGTGGACAACCTAGTGGACCCCACAGCCTTCTTTGGCGTGGTCACCAAGGCAAGACTTCCTTTGTTGGTTATGATACATTGTATGCTTATCAAGGGCACATGTACATTGTATGGTTATCAATGGAAGATGTGCAGCATATATACAACTAATATGCTTGTTTCTCTATCAATCTCCTACCATTTGACTGTACATTAGGGCATGTTCACAGCACAACTACAGTACTTCATGGAAAGGGCTCATTTGTTAAACCCGTATGACCATACTCAACGTTTAAGTGAAGTGGCTATGCATTATGCATCAACGATGCGTGATAGTAGTCCCCTCCCCCCCCTTTCGACCCTCCCCCTCAACCCCCCCCCCCCCCCCCTCCAGACCTTACTAGAAGGAATGTGCACACAAGAGCCTTGCAGCAGAGGAATGAATTTTTTAAAACATATTCATATGCTCCATACACAAATTATGCACATTTGTATCTCTAACCGAAATTAGTGTTTTATGCTTAACTGGGAAGTGATTGTGACTCTCAAACAGGGATTTGTTTAGTTAGGTGTCTAGTAGAAGCTATACTTACATCTATAAAAGGGTCATACATACATTGTATATGTGCGTCCATGCTTGACCATGCACCTCGACTGTGGTTTGAGAAGTCTGCTCTTTATCACCACACACTGGTGATCTCCCCGGTTGCAGGACTTTGAGGCAGTGGACCCAAGGTGTCCAATCTATGCGAGAGATGCCTTCAGTCAGATTTTGTCCCTAGCCCAGCAAGGACCTGCAGGTAGGGGGCTTGTGCATGATTGTGAGTGTATGCATATGTGTGAAAGTGTGTGTGTGTATGTGTGTATGTACACGGGTATGTATGTTTGTGTATATGTGCATTCTTACCTGGGTTGTGTATACTGTTATCCTTCCAATAGGTCTACAGACTATTACTGAGCAGTTCCTTCTCTGTGATGAGCTGACTGCAGATAAGGTAGAGTAAATTAACACTAGTGCATGCGTGTTGTAACTAGTAGTAACGTTTTTGCTATTCGTAACTAGTAATGTTTTCGCCATTACTACCAACCATGTGTACTTTCCACTTGATTGGAATGACCTCTTGCAGTAAATACATGGATTTGGTATTATGTTACTCATCAACACTTACATGATTGCCTGATTTATTTCACCAATTTCTCTTCACACCCAATTCTCCTTTCTCTCTCTACCCTTCCTCCCTCATCCCCCCCACACTCCTCTCATACAGGTCAACCACTTGATTGGATGGGTGAGGAATTCATTCACCTCTCTGGCCATGGTGGACTACCCTTATGCAGCCTCCTTTCTGGCTCCACTTCCAGCCTTCCCCGTCAATGTGTCCTGTGGCTTCCTGCTTTCAGAGCCCAATAGACTGAGAGGTCTTGCCCTAGCTGCAGGTGAGGAGGCTAAAGGGAAATTTCATGTACATAAGTGTGATGGTCCTGAAATGTTTGGTATTCACCTTACAAGCTGGCATCTTGCAAGGTGACATCATCGTATTATATGAAGGTGTATTTTATGTTTGTGTGGTATTGTTAATAGTAACCAGGAGTGGATGGGGCAACAAAGCTAATTATTTTGTAGCCTTGATTAATTACACATCGTATGGCCAAAGCTCCACCCACCAATTAACCCCTCAAAACATATAGAGTCCATCACACACACGTAGCTCACACAGGTTTTCCCTTTCTCTTTAGCTTACGTATGCGTGATATTGTAATAATGATGTGATACATTAATGCAATCATTACGTTAGCATTGTCAGCTTGGTATGCAGTCACACTGCCTTTAGAATGTGATGTCTTACAACCTTTGCTGATTGTGTAAAGAGCAATAGCCCGTGTACACGTCATGTGTCTCTCCCACTCAAACACCCATTACCTTGTGATCCCTTGGGGATTCATTGCTCTGATATATATGTGTCAAACAACCAGGACTCTTCTACAATGGTACTGGAGGTGCAGTCAAGTGCTTTAATATCACTGATGAGTTCATTGAGTGTGCTGACCCAACGGGGTGTGGTCTGGGGCCCGACTCACTCAGCTGGGATTACCAGGCAAGGATTGGTTTTGTGTGTATGCGCACATGTAATGTGTGCATGGTATGTGCACAGCATATAAGTTCTATGTACAATGTACGTATACTGTACATGTTGCATATATATGGTGTGTGTATTTGTGTGTTAGATGTTCCTTCATGCTGCGCATACAATGTACATGTACACGTACATTGGAGATTTTACGGGAAATAGGCGATAAAAAGGGTAAATAATAATTATAAAGTGCACTGTTTTATGCACTTCATATCTCCACAATCTTATATGGTGTCGACTTCAAATCTTTACCAGCTCTTTGCTTCACCATTTCTGTATGTGCAAATGCATTTTGGTACTTTGCATTCAATTGGTGATGATATCTTGAGGGTCTGATAACCCACGGACTTCTAAAACCATGTAACTTGCACAAGAAAAGTCCAATAGCATCGTTTTCTGTTTTGCTGTCAAACAAGTCCTATCGTTATTGAGCTGTTCAGATGCTAATTTGTATATCATCGATCATTGAGATACAGCTTGTTGATGTTCATGTTCTTTTCGCGGGTGTTTGGTGCAGTTATTGAAATCTCCCTTTCGCTTAACCATATTGTGTTCCAAAGACAGTACTAGTATTGTTATGACGTTTATTGACTTCAGACCTTTTGTGCAAAGGGTCCAATGACTACATGTGTTTATTATACATAGCCATCTAAATATAAGATCACCCAATTATTGTTTCTTGTGGATCGCTTCGGGTGGATCAAATTGCATATCTTAATAAGGATGTTGGTTTAGAGGTTAAGGATGAGATTCAAGATTGATATGAAAATGTGCTGATTCAGTTTTTATCCGGATTCATATCCAACTATCATGTTAGTACGTGCAATGTAAAACTGCATTTGCTAGTGATAAATGATGCTAAGGGTATTGCTGGCTACCACATTAGTTGGTTCGATCATAGCACGCTAGCAGACATGTGGAAGGCACTGGACAGCTTCGGCTTGCAAACTGCGTCAACAGATACCTCTGGTTCGCAAACATCAATATTGTCACCGAGTAGCTCAGGTATATTGCAACCATTGCCATGGTTACCAGGTGCTGTATTCCCATCTGGCGGCATATATTAAAGACCCATTGCCTCCATGCAGAACTCCACCCCCATGTAAAGCATGGCACCAGCCAAGTAGTCCACTACAACAGCCATTTTATTGTGTACCTGCCCTTACAGAAAGGTAAACTCACTACCAATCCCATTTGGAATTACTTCTGTCGATTTGCTGGAGAGCCGATCTGCTAGTTTTTGTGTGTACATGTATGTAACCCGACGGCAGGCAAAGAAGACAGTTCAGTTAACTTATAACAACTTGATGGGACCTCCAACCTCTCTACACATCTGCAGTATAGGCACATATTCTGTCACTTGGGAGGGTCTGCTACCTTGACAAAAAATAAGTCGAGAGAAATGTGTTGCTGCAAGTCACAGGCACCCAAATGAAACTGAAATGCTGCTTTGACCTTACCCCTCTCACCATGAACATACACATGGGTTTCAAGCTCTTTTCCATGGGTTTGTATCCAGCCAACTGTGGTCATGGCAGTTATTAAAATTAAATACCAACCAATTATTATCAACTTGGATCTTAAAGGATCAATTTATGAATTTTAACCGTGATCCTGATCCATTACCTAATTGGTTCCGAATTTATCCGGATTCACAAATATCGCTTTCATCCATATCCAGATCCAGAACCATGATCCACTGAAAACAATGCACCCGAGTCAGGGGCTGATGTACAAAGTAATATGGTGGGGGGGGTGTAAAATGGGGGAGGTTGTAGGGACTGATGGGGCTTAGGCGTATTTCAGAATTTCAGATGTAATGCTTTTTTGCATGAAATATTACCTGTAATTTTCATCCTACGTCCATTAGTAAGACGTTTTACATTTTAGATGTAGTGCTATACTACCCATCCCCATGTTGATATTAGCACATTGTTGGACTTCATCACAGTTGCAGCCTACATGCACGGACATTCATATGTACATGTAGAAATACAGACACTGGCCAATGATTGTCTAATTACTTAACTATTGAACATAATACTGTTGCAGAACAAGTGCCTTGGTTTTTCTTGCACATATCGATGTACAACAGTTTCACTGTTTAAGTTGGTAATGCCAAGCACTCGGCATGGTCATGGTTAGTCATGTCAATCTTTCTTTGGACATTGTTGAATGTCGATACATTTTTATTCTCCTCAAAAGTGAAACATTGTTGAATGTCGATGCATTTTTATTCTCCTCAAAAGTGAAAACGGCCTTTTTGCCTGGCAAGTTCCAACTGGTGTTGTACATCAGTTAATGAAGGTTTGGAATATATCTTCATCTGCATATGGCAACACGTTCAACAAATCTTCTGGTTTAGTTTCATGTCTGCTGTCATTCCAAAGAGGTTTCCATTGAACTAGCTCTTGTTTTAGACCAGCAGCACTTGGCAAATCAACTGCCCAAAATAACAGCTGCTTGGCCAGATTGTCTGAATCCTTTGTGCTGGTAATAATTGAAGGGCATAGAGACATTAGTGACTGCACAACTTGATTTTCAGAATCTAAGATTGGGATAACCTAAACATTGCTTATAGTATTCACTTGGTGAGTCAGCTGGGAACATTTGAACGATGTGCTTGTACTTAGTTATCTTTGGTATTATAATTTCTGCTCCAATTTCTGCAGCCAATGATTCACCTTTCTAAACCGTATTAACTCCACTCACTATCCTCTTGTAAGATAATTGTAACACACGTTTCCCACTTAGTTCAACCTCACTCTATTTAATTGAATCCACTGTATTTGTTCAAATGCACACTAATTACATACGGTTCATCACAGGAAAGCTTGTCCTCGAGCGTCATACAAAACAAACACATTTGGAGCAGCTGTAGTTTCTTAATCCTCTTCCATAGATTGTAGTGGCTGTTGTTGGTGCCTCAGTCATGGCTGATCTCATGTTCTACTCACAATGCTCTTCCTCTTGTGTGCTTTCCTCATGATCATCTTTGTCTTCTTGAGAAGGGTCATTCTGTGCTTCGTCCGTACTTACGGTGGGCGGCGTTTCAAGAAAGACTCTGTTTATTTCCCGTAGCTTCAAGTGTACTCCAGTCTGGTCTTCACCAAATTTGCGGTTCCAGTTAGTGTACCTAAATTATCTGGAATGCTTTGACTGCTGAAGAAACCCTTATCAATGGCTAGCTGGGGTGATGAATGCCGTTGTGAGGCATCTCGAACTAAGGGGAAACACTGCCTGCCATACATGCCACAGAGCACAATCTTCGGGACCATTCGTAGAGATCATCCGGAAAATACCAGTTGGCTTGTTACTGGGCTATGAACAATAACAATATAAGCAGATTGATTTGGGTCTCGGTGGATATAACACGCACGTTTCCCAACTCAGTTCAACCTCACTCTATTTAATTGAAATTGAATGCACCGTATATGTTCAAAAGCACATTATTTACATAATTCTTCAATAGCAAGAACAACATCCCTGTAAGCAGCTGCAATATCTGCATCATGCTTCTGAAGTTTGATCATACTTCTTTAAGAGGGTCAGGCCTATGACGTAAGACTAAAAGGATGTTTCTTACTCATATCTTACCTCAACCTTTGACTAGTATTCTTTTATGCCAGGACACATATTTGAGCTTTCCAGGAAGACATATACATGTAGCTATTAGTGTCATCATTTACCATAGCTACATGTACTTGCATACCAAATGGGAGTCTTGTTCCAGCATTTTCTGTTGCCAAGAAAGCCCTGGGGGGCAGAAGGAAGGGGGCAAGGGGGTGATTATGTGTTTGCATATAAGCTGGTAAATGTTCTTCATGCATGTTACATGCCAACAGGCTTGTACAGAGCTGAATTTGCCATGCTCCACCAACAACGTCACCGACATGTTCCCACCGACAACTTTCGACCCCAGTGCCTACTGCAAGGCCAAGTGGGGGGTGGAGACAAGAGCAGGATGGACCAAGGCGGAGCTTTGGGGCAAAGGTCAGGGCAACTATGCTTGCATGTATACGCACAAACACATGTGCACAGATAAAATGGCGCACGCATGTACATGTACAACAATTGTATCATACATGTTCATTATGGGGGGAGTGATTATGATGTATTGATTTGCTGATCTTGATACATGTTTTGCCTATTGCGCCATGTTTAATAACCATAATGATGTGTATCACAGATATCCTTTCTGCTTCAAACATAATATTTTCTAACGGCAACTTGGACCCTTGGAGCATTGGAGGGGTAGGCAATTTTTTTTGTGATTGACTAAATAAACCTAATTCATGCTGTTGAGCAGGTGGTGAATAACCTGACAGATACTCTTAGGGCTGTTTTTATACAAGGAGGTGCCCACCATCTAGACCTCAGGTATTGTTGTTAATGCTTTGGATTGTGTTGGGTGGAAACTTTGTTTTTCTCCACCCCCTTGAGAACAGGTTTACTACTTCAGATGATCCAGCAGCTGTAACCTTTGCAAGGCAACAGGAGAAGGATATCATTGCCAAATGGCTCTCGGGGGAGTGACGAAGTGACAAGGGTGTGGGAGCGATGCACAGAGAGGTATTAGGCTGTTTGCGCTTCCGGCATTGCTGCACCTTGTACTGGTGAAATGTTTATTTGGTGTATATCGTAGTGCCCTTCATTATTAGAACGGTCACGTTGATGTTAACCATTTGTGCAACTGACTTGTGCTGTGGCTGTTAGCAGCGTCAAGTACTTGATCTCAAATGAACTCAGGTGGGATGGGGGTTCTGATCCGAGCAGCCAGGCAGGAAGAACAGAATGCGTATCGGAACTGTGAACCTGGGATTCAAATGTGCCATCTTTTTAGATTACTGTTACAAACACATCCATCACTATCCCTACACACGTGCACATTTTCTGGGTGGAATAATCTGCATGCATCAATATACTACTTACAGCTTTCTGTAGGAACTTTGGCACTTAATGCAATCTACTGTCATTCATATGCACTAGTGCTGGTATGACTAACAGTTATAACTTGACTTGTTCAAAGGGTTTATGTGATCGTACATTCAGGCTACTTTACCTCACAGAAATTTATTTATTGTGCTATTTTTCATGGTGTCCCACAATCAAATTAAAAATTATTTCTAATAGTATAGGAAGAAATCCAGTTAACAAATATTAACTTGAGATAGCACGTAAGAACAGCTCCCTTATGCCTCTACATTAGCACATAAGAACAACTCCCTTATGCCTCTACATTAGCACATAAGAACAGCTCCCTTATGCCTCTACATTAGCACATAAGAACAGCCTCTACATTAGCATATAAGAACAGCTTCATTATGTCTCTACACTGGTAGGTCTTCATCTCACTATGTATAATATTGCACTGATCAGGACCATGACAAATGTTGAGCTGATTGTGATCTTTTAATTGTAGTTACTCCAGATCTTGAATGTCATTTTAGATACCCTAAGCAGAATGCACTATCATCTATCCTTGAAGGCAATCAGGAGTCACCCACCAACGTTAAGAAAAAGGTTTCTCTCAGAGCCAGCTCAAGGGGTCTCAGGGTATTCTATCTCACTGTCACCTAAATTCAGGCATTATGGTTAGGCCAACTTCTTTTTGAAGATGATTTGCCTTGGCCTTTGCAGGCCCTCTGGACAAATGGGACATCTGATTACGACTTGAAAACGGAGACCACATGTTTGTCACCAACATAACATTCTGTATTATGTGTGTATCATGAAAATTTTTTACATCTTATATCACTTTTTCCTATAACTTGCAATTGAAAAGTGAGATGGTTTGGACATTGTCCAGGGAGGTTTTCCCATATAGGAAGGCATTGTGGATGTGGTTAACAAATTCATACTTGTATCTAATAACATGTATGTTTCTTATGTACTGATGAAGTTAAAATCACACACCCACCTTTAATGATGTATTATTTAATTAGAAAACTATTACGGCTTCAAAATGCAGCCTTTTCATGTAGATGGTTTTAACTTGTAAGCCCTTTACTCAAACATTGAACAACTGCATAAGGACCATGCCATTTATCATCCGTTGATGTGAAGTTTGCACACCAGGGCTAATAACCCACATGCAACGTTACATCAGTAAATGCATGTAGGCACAATATAATTATTACCCATATATGAAGAGCGTCATGTTATGCATCTTGCTGTGCTTTGTAGCGTTGTTGTGTTCAATGTACGTACCAAAATGTAGTTTGCGTATATGGTATCATGGGTTGAGAAGGAAATTTCTTTATCAAACATCTTCCCAGAAAATTGCAGGTAAGTGGGAGTGAAGGGGAAGTGCATGATTGTCATTTGCAATCCTCAGATCAACAAACCTCTGTCTGAGGGGTTCTCGTAAGTGGAGGAGTATGACAGGAATAGAGGACAGAATAGGGTTAGTTCTATCATCTTATTTGTGTTATTTTTTACTTCTCTAAAAATGATTGTGTTGTCGTATTTATTTATAATTGTGTGTACTCATCAATGAATGAAGTAAATTACATAAACAAACAGAAGGTCTCCAACAGCTAAGGCAATGCATGCCCACCCCAGTTCCTGACATTTGGGACCATTGGTGAGTAGCTTGTGAGTCTTTGGTGGAGGAAGCTCCCTAGCCAGGATTGCTCTGGCAATGGATCAGATCAGGGCCATATACAATCGCCCATAAGTTTATTATTATTATTGCTTTATAAAACTACAATTATAGGCTTAATTTCATTTTCATACTGTTTCCTTTGTATATTCTACAGCAAACGCAGTGATGAGGGCTGGAGCTCGATGGCCAGGATGGCTTTGGTTTTGGAGCAGACCAGGGTTTGTTATTTATAAACTGACAATTTCTAATCTTGATAAATAATAATGATGACTTGCTACCATCTAGAAAGTTACATCACATATCATTATTGAGTGTGTAGCTATTTTTGATCCATGGCTACCTAAGTATCAACTTAAAAATGGATTTAGGAACCGTTTAAAAATCCAACCGATAATCTCACCCTCATACGATTATCTAGAGCGGCAAGCCTAGGAAATTTAGGGGCGGAGAGGTTCCAAAAAAAGGGCTTGATATGATTTATTAATGAAGGGAGGAAGCGGGTGTGGGTTAAGTAAATACAACCAGTGCACGTCAATGTGCCATCAATCACAACCGTCATTTGTCGATCTGCCATAAAATAATTATAACAAACAGCTACTGAATCAAGGAGGGCGTGGATTATTCTGCACATGCAGTGTGTTTTGTCCCTGCCGGAGTGGACCAATCAAAGCCGTCATGCCAGGCACGAATAGCTTATTATATAACGTTTTCCTTTTCGTTTGCTATGACCCGCTTGAGCTTCATTGTTCGTGCCTGCATCTACTGCAGCTCTGTCTTTCTGGACGAAGCATGGCGGCTCAGCTTGCTGGTGTATTGCCCGTTTCACAGTGAGTAAACTGCGATCGCGAATCAATTTTTGATTTCACAAATGACTTTATAAAATCACCTGTAAAATCACCGCATGATTGAACAGCATTGGTACACAAGTGTGCTCCTTAACCATCTACAAAATCAAAAATTGTTGTTTTTTTCACAGTGTTTCCCATTTGCCGTAGTCCCAGTACAGGACACATTCATGTACATGCACAGTGGCGGATCCGGGGGGGGGGGGGGGGGGGGGGGGGGGGGGGGTCCAAAGACCCCCCCCCCCCCCCCCCCCCCGCGACCAGCTATGAATAATTAACTTGGTAAGTACACTCTGCAACAAGTTTCCAGTTGTATATTAATTATCATAATACACAATAACTATTGCTTCATAGATATAATGCTAGAGGCTCCACAATTCCCACAGAGGGCTCAGGCTAGCTGTTCAAGCAAAGCATCACCACTGACATGGCTGAAAACAAATTTCAAAGCGGCTGGGACGAAGCCTCAGACCCTGATGGGGCACGCCTCTCACTTGTGAATGAAGTCGCCATCCACGCAGGCTTCTATTAAACATTGGTACTAAGTTGATATCACTGTCAAATGTATGTGTATTTTCATGCTAAACAAATGCAGAAGTTAGAAAAGCAGCAGAGACTTCGCCCCAGACCCCACTTGGGGAGCTGAGAGCGCTCCCCCAGACCCCCTGGCAGTCACAGGAGGGGGCACGCCCCTCCTGTACCCACCCCCACTTGTGAACATAGTTATTAGACACCCCCCTCCACCCCCCCGCCGCCCCACATGTGCTCCTGAAATCCTGGATCCACCCCTGATGCAGGGGCATACATTTCTTCAAAAAGTGATGTAGTGAACAAATATACTCTCGTCGACCTGTGAGGTGCACATTTTCTAGCTGAACGAGGTGGCCAGTCGAATTATTATCCCATTGTGGGTCGAAGTATAAAATGTATCCTGCAATAAAAACATGCTGTGCATGACAGGCCGATGATGTTTCTCTAAAACATTTCAAGCGTTGTAGGCAATAGAAAGGTTTGTTTACAAACATGCATCGATTCTTTGGGCAACAGTGGCTATTAATATCAGAACGGAAAGAGGCGCCTACATTTGGTGGTGGAGGGAAGATACCGCGCGAAAGTGCTACATTAATACTTGAACTACGGTGTATGAATAGGTTCGTTATAACATTGCTCTGATCGACCTAAACAATCCAATCCTCCATTGAGAACTTTTACACAGCAAATTGATCGACCTAAACAATCCAATGCTCCATTGAGAACTTTTACACAGCAAATTAACCTTTGGATAGGGAACGCACAAGGAAACACTAGTTCTCAGTGATTTTTGGCTGTTAAAAGCAATATTGCATATAATATTAAAACGATTCACTTTTCAAAAGAATTAACGGTTGAGATTAAGCAATCATTGAAATCACCATTTAATACATGGGCCGGTTAAGATAACAGCTGTGTCTTAATTGTGATTAATTATACAAAAATAAGGCAGCTTGAGAAATGAAATACTTACATGGTGTTCGTTGTATTAAAGCCAGTTTCAAAAATCTCCTAGCTCAATACTAATGGGATTTGAAAATTTACGGTCTGCCGTGCAATGCTGCATGCATAAAGTGTATCATCGCTGAATTGAAATGCTTCTTTTAAATAGCAAATGAAGTGTGCTCTCTGTCTTCAGATCGAAAAGAGTATATATCATACCATGCATGTATGCGCGATGCGACAACAGGTTAATATTTATGAACCATGCAAGACACACATCCTATAAGAGCCCTTCTTTTCCACTATGCAGTATAAGACCTCTTCAGACTTTCTTTTAAATATAGGTTAGACACTGAAACCGAGGGATCTACGTGATTTAGAATCCCCGAGGGCCCTGGGCTGTAGCGTCCCGAGCGGTAGCGAGGGCGCTACTAAGGGCCCGAGGGGATTCTAAATCACGTAGATCCCTCGGTTTCAGTGTCTAACCAATTTAGACAATAGCAACGCGTACGTAGCAACCAATACATTATCGCGCAACGCGATAACGACAACGGGAGGGATTCTAAGTGCCAGTGGGGGGGATTCTAAGTGCCCGGGGCACTTAGAATCCCCCCCACTGGCACTTAGAGTCCCTCTCTAGGTTTCTACCGCGTTTAGATACCTGCAATTGACCAATCAGATTGCGTGAATCACTTCCGCTATTGTCTAAATAAAGTATCCACTACGCATTTTAATAAAATGGCTTCATTTCGTCATGCACGCATTCACAGTCGTACATGTCGAGCAAGATACGTCATTGCGTAGTCTCTTTCGTCACGAACCTTCCGTTCTTAAATTAACACATGATTTAATTTTTGTCAGCTATTCATAAAAATTATTATTATTTTTTACAGGCAATCAACTCGTGTTTGCAAGCTAATGCTTCCTATCAGGCCGCGTATATAAAGCGACGAAATATCTATCGCGGTCAAAAGTTAACTACATACCAATCGCATCAATTGAAACCGACGAGATAATGGCTTCGACTATAAACTTGTGTGTGCTATGCTTTACTTTGTTTTATTTGGTTGGAAACATTGCTAATGGTACGAATGTTTAGCAGCAGCCTGTAATATCTTATTGAATTAATTTAATATTATTTAGCCATTCCATGCACCGTCTCCACAACACCTGGTGAGGGTTCATCCATCTACAACTTCTCTTGTCCCAACGTTTGCTCCTTCTGGGTATTCTACATATTGGACTATCCAGTACCTATGAGTGGATGCAGATATACACTCCCTTGTAAGTTTGACACTGTGAGCATCAGTGATCTAGCAAAGATCGCTAGGAGTGAGCTTGGATGCAGAAGCAGCAATAATTCTATCTCCATCAACGTGACCAGAGGAAACCTGATGATGGTAGCACAGTGTGTGGCAGACATGAAGGCATACCTTGATGGAGTGATGGTCCGAGTAGGTAAGTAAGAGTACTATTTTCCTACGTGATTCGTATGTTAATGATGAACTGCAATAATATTCTCGTTTCACCCACCAGTAAACACTTCACTTGTTACTCCGTCTTCTTCGTTAAGTATATCTACTACTCCTGGATGTAGTGCGTCAATAATTGCATATACATCAACCGCCGCTATTTCTTCTTCTATAAGCCTCACAACCACAGTTGCACCCACAATTATGCATGCTTCACCACTAACCGAAACAGTGGCCGTTACAGAAATTGAATCCTATCGTTAATCTGATTCCTTGGCCAACCATATGCAGTCAATTATAAATGAAATGAAGTTTGAAGATGTTACTTGTACCGTGCATGTGGGGTTCACCGCCGTGAACGCGAAAGGATGTAAATACAAGAATATTAATTCCTCGAATAGCTAGCTGATGCATACATTTCTACATGTAGGGTCGATAGAGATGGGCATGAACAGACAATTAAGTTAGTTCTTTACACATATAATACTGAACGACATCCGCGCGTATATTCCGTAACCATACTTTAATTCTTATACGCGAGAGATTTGGGTAATGTGGCATCGCTGAAATGTGATGAGCTCATAAACTTTAGGGACCACATGCTTTGCCCTTATAATTATTTAGCAGATGTGCAAATGATAGTAATGATGTACAAATCAGGTGGAAGTATATTAGATTGAGTTGGGAAGAATTAATGTTGGGAGAGGATGGTGCTTAGACTGAAATGTCATGCAAGGAAGAAGCAATTGAATTTCTAGCAATGCCGTTATAACATTATAAAACCCATTTGTACCTTTTCAAAAAGGCCACCATGTAACATGCATGCAGATAGAATGGGCTATATTCATTTGCATTCGACGCTCAGATTCTAGATAAAGGGGCTTTGGAATAGACTGCTATCTTGCAAATGATGGTAGCTGCCATATTACGCCATCAAGCTTATAGGATGGGTATTATATAGAATTATCACACTGCATAGTGTTGCAAATGCCATTCATGCAGTAACACAAATTGCCTCATTAAGCTAGTAAACATAAGTACCATACATCTAATTTAAGAACCTTTGCCTGCACGCATACAGTACAAATATAGATACAACCAAGAGGCCCAAGATAAAGAGTCTATTCCAAAGTTCCAATGTCTAGGATCTGAGGGTATTCCATCTCCCTAGCTGCATGCGTGATGGCTGTGCATGTACTCCATCTTATTTACTTCCGCCTAGCTGATTTTTACATCATAAGATTATTGGTAAATTTGCTAGGGACACAGCATGTAGTCCCACTGCTTTTAATAGAGCTGCCCATATTTCTGGATGCCACGGAATTGCCCAAGTCCTTCGCTTTATAGGATACATGTGGTTACTGTATGTTCAGCATTGCATGTATTTAAGAACCTTGCCTGTTCATGCGTATCGGTCTCTATACACGTATCAGTTAATTGGTCGAGACATATTCACTCCTGTATTTATATCTTTTCGCTCGTGAGCCTCACAAGCATGGTGCCAATCGATATAACATCATCAAACTTATCATTTAGTAATGCATATACATTGCGGCTATAGCTGGCTGCATATATACATATAATTATAATTATATACATATATGATATACATATATATATATATATATATATTATTAATACATATATACAGTTTGGGTAATGCATGGTTGACCGATTAGCGATAGAACTCGATTTCTGTAACGGGTACTGTTTCGGTGAGTGGCGTTGCAGAGACAGTGTGCATAGCCACACTCGACGTGGAGGCATACACAATTGTGGATACACCATATGCTGTAGTAGATGTGGGCCTTATAGATGAGTATGGAGCGGCGGCTGATGTGTTCACCGTATATGCGATTGCTGACGTACTATATCCAGGAGTGGTATATGGACTTAACGAAGAAGACGGAGTGACGGGTGAAGTGTTTACTGCACGGCCAGTGAAAAGAGAATATTATTGTAATTCACATATATCATGTAGGAAATAGACATTTACTGATGATGCATGACTTACCTACTCGGACCATCACTCCATCAAGGTATGTCGTTATGTCTGCCACGACACACTGTGCTACCATCATCAGGTTTCCTCTGGTCACGTTGATGGAGATGGCACCATTGCTGCTACTTTTGTCCATCCTGTATCCAAGCTCACTCCTAGCGACCTTTGCTAGATCACTGATGCTCACAGTGTCAACCTTACAGGGGAGTGTATATCTGCATCCACTCATAGGTACTGGATAGTCCAATATGTAGAATACCCAGTAGGAGCAAACGTTGGGACAAGAGAAGTTGTAGATGGATGAAGCCTCACCAGGTGTTGTGGAGACGGAACATGGAATGGCTAAATAATATTAAATTAATCAATGAAGGTATTACAGGTTGCTGCTAACCATACGTACCATTAGCAATGTTTCCAACTAAATAAGACAAGGTAAAGCATAGCACCCACAAGTTTATCCTCGAATCCATTATCTCGTCGGTTTGGGTATTTAGTCAACTTTTCACCTATGCAAAAATTTCGTCGCTTTATATACGCGATCTGATAGGAAGCATAAATTTGTAAACATTAGTAGATTGTCTGGTGAATAGCCGACAAAGAAAATCAATGTGTTAATTTAAGAACGGAAAGACCCGTGACAAAAGAGACAACGCAAAGAGGTATATCTTTTCTTGCTAGTTTCGGGCATTCTAATTCACATCACATGTACGACTGAATGCATGCATGACGAAATGAAGCCATTTTATTCAAATGTATATTGCATGGTACTTCATATAAATTGCCTAGCATTGGAAGAGGTCTAATATTTCTAATGGAAAAATTAGGGGTCATCGGATCTGAAAGCTCTTAAAAGGGGTCTGCTTGTCTTGCATGGTTTATAAATACTAAACCTGCACGTTGCTGCATTGTGCATGTGTTTTCTCTTATATATTCTGAAGGCGGAGACAACACTCAGTCCATCAGTTGGTATTTAAAAAGCAAGCTAAAAGAAGCACTTCAATCAGTCAGCGATGACATACATATATGCATGCAGCATTGCATGGTAGATCATAAATTATCAAACGCTACTCGTATTGAGCTAGGAACTCTTTGGAAAAGCGTTAATCAGTACAGCGAACACCATTATAATTGTACTCCATTTTTTAAAACTTGTTGTTAAAGTGAAATGTGGCAGTTGTCGGCCCAAGCATTAAATGCATGTCGATTTCAATGACTGCTTAATTTCAGCCGTTCTTTTGAAAAGTGAATCAGCTTTAATATTGCTTTTAACAGCCACAAATCAGAACTTGGTATTTCCTTCTGAGTTCCCTATCCAAAATTTGCTTCTTAAGCCGATAAATGCATGTCGATTTCAATGACTGCTTAATTTCAGCCGTTCTTTTGAAAAGTGAATCAGCTTTAATATTGCTTTTAACAGCCACAAATCAGAACTTGGTATTTCCTTCTGAGTTCCCTATCCAAAATTTGCTTCTTAAGCCGATCAGCAATAATGAACTTATTTCGGCATACGCCGTAGTTCAAGTATGAATGGCGCACTTTCGCGCGGTATCTCCCCTCCACCATCAAATGTAGGCACCACTTTCCGTTCTGATATTAATAGCCACTGTTGCCCAAAGAATCGGTACATGTTTGTAAACTAACCTTTCTATTGCCTATAACGCTTGAAATGTTTTAGAGAAACATCACCACGGCAGCACATTCCCCTCCCCCCCCGCCCCGAATATTTTATCAGGCGAATAATTTGGCTAGTACTTATCGATGCTAGGATATTTTACTCACCCTGGGATACTTTATCCGCCTAGGCACCTCGTTCATCTTAGCTTGAGAATATGCACTTCACTCGCATCCTTCTGGGTTACGGCAAATGAGAAACGGGGCAATACACCGGCAAGCTGCTATGCTCGTCCTGAAAGCGGACCGAGCAACAGATTCAGCCAATATAATCCGCATGCGGGCTTAAGCGGGTCGTAGCAAACAAAAAGGAAAACGTCATGCTGCATTCGTGCGTGCCATGATGTTCACTACGGCAGGGACAAAACACAGCACAATAAGTGGCTGTATGTGCAATTAATTAACTAAGTAGTCCATGCGATCTACAGATTCAGTAGCAATCCTACTGTTTTTTTTTGTATGCTATATGAAAAGAATGGCTTGCATTTTCATGCTGATCCCAAGCTGTCAAAGGATGTAACACATACCCGGTGCATGAAAGAATTATGTGAATCAAAGCCGCCATTGAGATGTGCACTGTATGTATACCTCCACAACAATGTGCATAATCTAAATTACTAAACAAACTCAATTGTGCGGTTGATTAATGGTTAGTCTCCAGCTCGTCGTCGGTATTAAGCGCGGTTAGCGTCCTTATATAATTAAGGACGTGATTTTTTGTCATGAAAAAGAGTAATTAAGAGCAACTTACTTCATTTTCCGATTGTAAAAACGTCACTCCTTCTTTACCAACTTTGATGATATAAATTATGTCAAGAACAGCTATTATAGTTAATACTGATTTTAACAACTTGTCCACCTATTTTAGTGGTGGAATCGGTCGTTTTTAGAAAGCTGGGTGGTTAGGCATTACTTTAGTCCTTTTCGTTTGAAATCAGGCGTGTGGTTTATACATCATCAGCAATTGTTTTTTGTCATGCTTTGAAAGAATTTAATTTTAAATTAAAAACATTTCATTGATTTGGTCGTCATCTTTGACCTCAGTAAGCATAGTTTGTACCATTGATATTGCCGCTTTTAACTTGCAGTACAAGGAATATGCAATTCTATGGTACTGCTTTGCCATTCAGATGTTACTGATTCCAACTTGATGCCTTTGATTTCTTTATAAGGATATGATTGTGATAAAATTAGTTTAGTCATGTGACCAATTCTACTTTTGATCAATGATAATTCTAGCTACCAAGCTGATGCCATTGTTTTTATACTTCAACATCATCCTTATGTAAGGAACATGCTCCTTAAAAAAGGAAGATTAAACGTCAAGAGCAATAGTGTATATGAAGTGTGGATACAAAAATCTTGTGATTTTATTTCTGTACAGGACAAGGAATTGAACAGACCTCCCATGTTGAAAAACCCATTGTAGGTTGCTTACAATCCCTTAATCCTGGTGTAGTTTCTTGTTCACTTCCCCCCCCCTCCCCCCTCACTCAAATAAGTGCACAAAGTGCACCCACAAAAAGGTTTTTATGACCCTATGATCAAAGCATTACTTAAGGTTGTGGGCTTTACCTTTACCTTTTGCAAAAGTACAAAAGCCAGGTATGTCTGTAAACTGACAGTTGAATGGAAGAATCTGGTTTTTAATGTTTCTGCTTGAGCAGCTGAATGCAATGTGGATACGATTGCATCACATATGAGGCCGGAATGTATGCCAATACAATTCTCAGTATAATCTGAAGAAACACAGAAGCTAAAGTGATTTAATTCCATATTCACAACAAGATTTACCAAGCTGAGCATATGCATATGCAGATAGATCAACTTGAGTTGGCATCACCGTCTTCTCTACATACTGTTCACAATTGTGCCTATTTGACAAAGTGAGTAGAATTTAAAATTCTTTAGAAGTGCAAGACGGCTCATTCAATTTAAAACATCTTGATGTAAGGTTGGACAAGGTGTCTTAACAAAGGCACTGTGGCCTTAATTGATTTTTGACCGTGCTCTGATAGTTGGACCTGCTAAACTAGGCAACCTTCAGTAGTGTAATTTGAAATGAATTTTAAACCTCATAATATTATAAGCTTATTACTTTATTGGTCTAGTATGAATAAATAGATGTATTTCTAACTGTATGAATTTGGAACAAAAGGCTGCATGTAAGTACACACTTGATGTAAAATTAGTGGTAATTAGGATCAAGACTAGGATCAGGTCTAGAATAAAGATAGATCCTAAAACCAATTGTAATTGTTTCAGGCTGGAGCATAGTATTAATGAGATAGGTCCTAAGGTTGATCCAAAAAATTGGGTACATAGTACAATAGAAAAATAGAGATAAATTCCTAACATCAATCTTCCAATTATTCTGTATCAAGACAAATAAGATTGATCCTAAGCTCTGTAATATTTAAGATGCATCTTAGGCTCAGACATGCCTGCTAAAATAAGCTATAGGTGCTAAGACCAATTTTAGTTTTATTCAAAGAACCTGTGTGCATGTGTGTGAGTGTGTGTGTGTTTTGTGTTTGTGTGTACCTGTGTGAAAAGACAACAGTTGTTTTTCCCCAAAGAACATGCAGAGATTGGTTGTTATGCCCTTCCGTAGCAACAGTCATCATCAATACCTATCTTGAGCCCACAGATCTCTTTGTTGATGGCAATTTCATTCTTTCTCAGGAGGGAACAACTCACGGTGATCCCTTGGCTATGCCCATGTATGCATTAGCTATACTACCACTCATACGACACATTGCAGATAATGTGCAGCAAGCATGGTAGGCAGATGATGCCACTGCCACTGGATCTCTCAAGAATCTACGCACTTGGTGGGATAAGTTAGTCACAGTAGGTCCCTCTTATGGGTACTTTGTGAATGCTGTGAAGACCTGGCTCATTACAAAAGAAGAAACTCACACAAGAGCATTAGATAGGCTTAGAGCTTCAGCCACCAGGGAGGGAGGAGTTGATCTGGCCAGGTGTAGCAATTTGCAGACGCTACCACAGGAACGTAGCAACAAATATGCAACCTGGGGGTCTTTGGGACCAATCTGCTGCAGTTTGGAAAGCAGACCACGGATCTTGGAGCGAAGATTTGTGATGAATTTTGCGCAGAAAATCAGGTCTCCAATAGGAGCACCCAGAAGCACCAAGTTTGGTGATTTGGACCTTTTCATCTGCACTGGAAAGGAATTCAAATTGCTTTTACTAAAGAGCTCACACTTTGGGTCTTTGATGAACAGGCCTAAGTGGGGACCCTGTTCTTTAATAATTGCAATCACTCTGGCCACTGCATCCCTTGTGCCAGCTACTACCCCATCATCCATATACCATTTGTGGTACAACAAATGGGACGCCTCTTTGTCTGAGGCTATGGTGGCTACCAACTTGTGCAGGACTAAGCAAAAGAAGAGGGGCCCCAAGGGGTCCCCCTGCTGCACACCTGTCTCGGAGGATATAGTGCCCATGGGGTGAAAGAGCATTGGGTGTTGGCCATAGCACCAAGATGATTCATTTATTTTATTTATTTATTTATTGATTTATTTATTTATGTGAATATAAGGAAAAACCTTTCTCTTTATCTTGCTGGTGTTTTGTATTATCTAAGAAAAAAACATTTAATAAGAGATTGGTTGTCTCTAAATGTAAGCATCTTGACTTCATTTATAACAGGATCAAATGTGTTGTGAATGGGACCACGTATTTTCACTTTTCAGAAGACTTTTGTTATGGCATTGTGCACACAGGCTTCTTACCTGAGTGCACGCTAATTGCAGATACATGTAAGCAACAAACATACTACACACCCTAATATCATTAATAACTGCACTAAATCATTGGTATTCCCACAACATTTTAGATGCAAAAGGGGGTCAGGGTCTTCACCGTTACTTTTCTTGAGTATAAGTGTTCTTAAAAAGGCAACAGATGTATGTACATTACATGCATGTACAGTTATGTGGGAACATTCTCAGCTAGATCATGTTTGATGTGTACACACTTGTACAGCATGTTTCGTAGTCATGACTCATCATTCAGCCATTTTCGGTCTCAAAAAGATGGACGGATTCTAACTGCCAGAAGGCATTCAGCTATTATTGAGATAATTTTTTGGTTTAATATCTAAATTGGTTAGACTCTTGTTGCCGGAACCCTTGATCGGTTTCACTGACTATATAATTATTATATATATTAACGTGCGCTATAAGTAATAATAGGAATATTCGGCAGTGGGGCAACCAAGCACACTTAATTCCAACGTAATCCAGGGCCTCTCTATAACCCTATTGTTGGGGGGGCACCATATCCCAGAGGGGTCACTATATCCCTTGTCAATGACAGGTCATCGGGGGCCACCATGCAGATCCTAGAATATTGCGACCGGGGTGGGGGGGTGCGGTTACCGTTAGTAGGGGGGTCGCCCATGCATGCAAACTTCCGTCACCGGTAAATATTGTTGTTGTTTTGCACACAATAACTCATGTTATATATAAACTAATGCTCTTGATCAGGTCTCGCTAAAGCCCCGAAATCTCGTCCGTAGTCAATTGAAATAGTACATGCATGAAAGTACCGATCAAGAGAATGGCTTTAATTATAAAGCTGTGCGTGATATGCTATGTCATGTTTTCATTTGGAAGTTTGCGAACGGTATGCGTAGAATGATTTTGTAATATTGCATCCACAATCAATAAATTTAATGTCTGATTCATATAGCTGCTACTCAATGCACCGTCTCCACAACTCCTGGTGAAGCTTCATCCATCTACAACTTCTCTTGTCCCAACGTTTGCTCTTACTGGGTATTCTACATATTGGACTACCCAGTACCTATGAGTGGATGCAGATATACACTCCCCTGTAAGGTTGACACTGTGAGCATCAGTGATCTAGCAAAGGTCGCTAGGAGTGAGCTTGGATACAGGATGGACAAAAGTAGCAGCAATGGTGCCATCTCCATCAACGTGACCAGAGGAAACCTGATGATGGTAGCACAGTGTGTGGTGGCAGACATTAAGACATACATTGATTGAGTGATGGTCCGAGTAGGTATGTCATGCATCAGGTCATCTATTTTCCTATGCATGCATATGTGAATTACAATCATACTCTCTTTGCACACACCAGTAAACACTTCACCCGTTACTCCGTCTTCTTCATTAAGTCCTAAGTCCATCTACCACTTCTGGATATAGTGCGTCAGCAATTGCATATGCGACCACATCAAGTTCGACCACGCTACCTATCTATGCAACGCTGCTCCCCGAAGTAATTGTTGTTACTAACATCATAACATGACTCTCAATGCACGCTAAAGCTACGTTTCATGCTCTGATCCCTCTACAGTCTCTGCCGGCTTTACATGCATGCGCTTAATATATGCCAATGCATCATGGATACTGTATTACACAATACATGTACACACGCCCACGCACATTAGCAGCAAATGTATTAAATTTTATCTCTTTAATTATGATGCTGCACGGAACTGATAGATTTTGCATGCGCTGTCGGACAATTGCGCTTCGAGAACCGTATAGATCTATCGTTTGCACACCAAATTAATATTGATCCGGAAACCATCGATTAGTCGCGCAGCAAGCAGCTTACACATTTCACAACAATTGATTAATACTCAACAGCAATCGATTTTTTTAGTACGGGTCCGATAAAACTGTGCGATTCAACAAGTAATACTTTTATGGTACATGCCTGTACAGGGAGATAATAATGTCATCACATGCAGTAACAATTAAAGCAACGCTATTGTGGTTCACTCTCAAGTCTCATCGTATTGGCTGAGAACATGTAGTGTAGTTACTATCTGACAATAATAATTCCATGAAGTATTTGTATTGCGCGAGAACATTATACATGCAGCATTGGGTAAAACAGCATTATTAAAATAAACAAAAGAATTATAACTTATTGTAAGGGTCTGGGAACCCTATGTATTAATTACATCACACTAAGTTAAACGTAACCATGGCATATATGTTTTTTAAAGCTGTTCTTGGCGGGACGCCACATGAGGATGCAAAAAGTCATCCAAGTGCGCGAACCTCTTCGTAAAACAGTCAACGAACGTGATTGGGTGATGTAGCACAGGGCATGCATATTAAAGACTATTTAATAATCAGCCGTGATTTTTCACGGGTGCACGCTAAGACAACAATAATATTATATCATTTAGGAAATAAGAAAGTTCCGAAATTCCTACATATTAAATGACGTGATGACGATCATGCTCATTGATGTAGTCCGTGCAGTACAGATTCCTTTTAATACTGATGTTTTTGCCTACGATACAAACCTCATGCCATAATGGACTTTATAATTATAATAATAACCTATACGCTGATGCTCAATATTTCAAGCGTTGTAGGCAAATATAGAAAGGTTAGTTTACAAACATGTATCGATATTTTAGGCAATGGCTTTTATTAAAAATATCAGAACGGAAGGGAATAGCCTAAATTCGGTGGTGCATGAGTGGAAGGGAACTACAACGGGCATACTCCATTAATACTTATTGTGTTTGAATAGTGTAGTGGCCGTTCCAATTTACCATTGAGAATCTGGTTTCGTCATTCTGAAACTGATTGCAAGACCTTTTCTTCATTTGATTGCACAGCTTGTCACGTACATTTATAGGTGTAATGCAATATTTTAAAAGGCATCGAAGGATTCAAGTAAAGATATAGCATCGTCCCCAAGCCCTATATTAGCGAGGGGGAAAAATACCCCCGCTAACTTTAATATAGGAATAGGGCCTGGGGACGAGGCTAGTGAAGCCCATGCATTTAAGTTTCCGTCAAAAAGTCTTCCGCTCTTCAACGAAAACAATTCGTCAAGTATAATAGCATTGTTGTTTCATCAGTAGTGAAATCTTGTTTACAAACTATTTAGCTTCCTATCTGTCTCGTATATAAAGAGACGAAATCTTTCGTATGCATGTTGTATTGGAATAGCCATTAAAACGATAGAAAGAATGGCATTGAGTGCAAACTTGTACATGCTTTGCTTTATCGTGTTTTCGTTTGGAAAAATTGCGAAAGGTACGGTTGACAGCCTACAAAATAATGTAATCTAATCAACTAATGTAACATTATATAGCTGCTCAATGCACCGTCTCCACAACTCATGGTGAGGCTTCATCCACCTACAACTTCTCTTGTCCCAACGTTTGCTCCTACTGGGTATTCTACATATTGGACTATCCAGTACCTATGAGTGGATGCAGATATACACTCCCCTGTAAGGTTGACACTGTAAGCATCAGTGATCTAGCAAAGGTCGCTAGGAGTGAGCTTGGATACAGGATGGACAAAAGTAGCAGCAATGGTGCCATCTCCATCAACGTGACCAGA
Source organism: Eunapius fragilis (assembly GCA_963681505.1). Taxonomy (NCBI): domain Eukaryota; kingdom Metazoa; phylum Porifera; class Demospongiae; order Spongillida; family Spongillidae; genus Eunapius; species Eunapius fragilis. The sequence continues at coordinate 5,241,413 of OY811983.1, read as the reverse complement.
GGAAACCTGATGATGGTAGCACAGTGTGTAGTGGCAGACATGAAGACATACCTTGATGGAGTGATGATCCGAGTAGGTAAGTCATGCATCATCAGTAAATGTCTATTTCCTACATGATAAATGTGATTAAAAATAATATTCTCTTTTCACGCACCAGGAAACACTTCACCCGTTACTCCGTCTTCTTCGTTAAGTCCATCTAGCACTCCTGGATATAGTGCGTCAGCAATTGCATATACGACCACATCAAGTTCAACCACGCTACCCATCTATGCAACCCCACTACCCATCTATGCAACGCCGCTCCCCGAAGTAATGATTGCTACCAACATGAATCTCAATGCACGCTAATGCTACGTTTCGTGCTCCGATCCCTCAGCAGTCTATGCCGGCTTTACATGCATGCATATATGACCAGTTGCGATGTGAAACCATTGTCCTATAAATATTGTTACCGTTGCCCCAAGTTTTTATGAAATCATTTGTTGGTCGCCTTTTTGTTGGGCAAATTTTTTGAGTTGTTAGTGCGATATGCTGGAAAATGTGCAAGTTTGAACCATGTAACATACGTGTGCTGTAGTAGATTGCACGAATCGCTATAGAAAGGGTTGAAATAAGAATAAAAAATTCTACCGTTTTCCGGCCGACAAGGACAGAAAACTGATATGGGCTGCGGTAGACAACTTGAATCTTGACCGACAAAGGACTTGAGAGACAGTACAGGATGTAGTAATATTTATCTAATTATGCGTAAACAATAGTTTTTGAGTTTAAGAACGTGTAGACATATGTTTGTGAGAAACCAACAGATTGGTGTAGTGGAATTGTTGTTCTACCCAAACCAAATAGCAGTGTTCGCATTTGATTTCTAAATTGAATGATAGTGTATGTTGTGAGCGCCACATACTACCATCAGTGGTCACAGATCATTGCCTCAAAACCTCAAAGTGCGTGTGACGCCATTTGCGGCCATATAAAAAGCATGTTGTTCAATACACGGGGTCGGGACGGACATGCGTGTGTCACACGCCTAATGCGTTTGACTTGGCATCTGTGCTGAGTGGAGCACATATTTGCACAGCTTGGAAATGCCAAAGTTTTCACAAAACTTGACAGGCTTCTGGCAGATAAAGATGTCTAAAGAGTCATCACTCCCTAGCACATTTAACATTAGCCCTTTAGGGAGATACGCTTTTAATCGGCTACCTTTTGGAATCACATCTGCCCCAGAGCACTTTCAAGGGTGCATAACTGAAATTTTGCTGGTTTGGAAGGGGAGGTATGTATGATAGATGACGTCCTTGTTCATGGTCAGACAGTTGAGGAGCATAATGAAAGTGTATTTGCCGTGCTAGAAAGAATCAAGCAAGAAGCTAAGGGTTACGTTAAATGTTGAAAGGTGTGAATTTTCCAAAGCGTGTGTTAAGTTCTTGGGTCAGTTAGTTGACAACACTGGTGTAAAACCTGATCCAGAAAAAGTTCAAGCGACCTGTGATATGAAAGAACCAAGAGGTGCAACAGAAGTTAGATGTTTTCTTGGAATGACTAATCAGCTAAGTAAGTTCACACCAGATCTTGCTAACAAAACAAAACCCTTGCAGGATTTGCTTTCCTTAAAAATTGTTGGATATGGGTGGATAGCCAAAAACGTGCATTCGAAGACATCAAACATGAACTCTCTGTTCAGCCGGTGATGGTCTTATATGATCCTCAAAGTGAAACCGTGGTCTCTGCAGATGCTTCAGCATACAGCCTGGGTGCTGTCCTCATTCAGCGTCAGCGGGATGGGAATTGCAGACCTGTAGCATATGCCTCTAGAGCTATGATGAACACTGAGAAAATGTATGCTCAAATTGAGAAAGTGGCACTTCTCTCACGTGTGCTTGTGAGAGATTCAGTGATTACTTGATAGGAAAACATTTTCAACTTCAAACGGACCATAAACCTTTAGTACCACTGTTAAGTTCAAAAACCTTGATGAACTTCCTCTTCGTGTCCAGTGTTTTCAGATGAGGCTCATGCGTTTTACTTGAACCCTTCAACACATCTAATAGCCATGGAAGCCATTGATTCCACACTGGAGAATGATATTCTGGAATATAACTCTCCAGTGTGGAATCCATGGCTATTAAAAGACATTAGATGTGTTGAAAGGGTTCAGCGCTTTTTCACCAGAGGTATTTTTAAACGGGTAAAGCTGCCGACTATGAGCTATGCTGATCGTCTTCTATACCAAGGTTTTCATTCATTGGAGTATCGCAGGGTATTTTCAAACCACCTTATGTGTTTTAAGATTGTAAAAGACCTTGTCGATCTTGATGCATCAGCCTTTTCCACATCAACCTGTCACCATATAGTACAAGAGGTAACTCCATTAAACTCAGTACAGTGTCTACACCACGCCATAACTTCAGATCCAATTTCAATTTATTTGGAATTCCTTACCAGATACTGTTGTGACCTCATCTTCTGAACTACTATTTAAGTTAAGACTATGTACAGTGAACTTGGCTCCCTTTTGCAGATGCTTCCCTTTTTAGTATTGGGCAGTAGATAAGTGCATTTACATGTGCCATTACTTGCCTTTGTTATACTATGTGCACATAAATTATCATTACCAAATTATCATTATCATTACTTATTCAATTGTACACGTACTAGGCAAGGATCTCTGTATCGCTGATACTGTATCAAAAGCACCACTTCCTACTATCAGTGTCAACGAGGCATTCCATCACCATGAGGTTGAAATGTTTGTAAATTTTGTGATCAAGCACTTACCTGCTACTGAACGACGTCTGTCACTAATCAGGAAGGTCAAGAAAGTGAAAAAATCTGTAGGCAGATAAAGATGTTTTGTCAAAAAGGATGGCCACATAGAAGTCAGATATTGGGATTCTTAAGACTTACCTGTGTTTACTGAACTTTCTATACAAGGAGGTCTGTAGATTACATACAGGTCATCAGGGCATACAAATGTGTACCTTTGTAAGGATGCTATAGGACAAGGAGTGGACGAGCTTCAATACCCCCAGTGAGGCTTTCAAGAAATTCAATAGTGAAAGAGAGATGTAGTAATATTAATCTAATTGATACGTATAAACGATAGTTTTTGAGTTTTTAAGAACGGTAGACGTATGTTTGTGAGGACTTGTTTTGTATCTGTTGGAATCTGACATATCACACAAGACATGTATTTGGCTGCATAGTATGATGCTAATGTTGGAGGAAGCTCAGGTTCTGTAGCACAAGCAAACTTGGAAGGTGTACAAGTAGGCCCAGGAATCCAAGAACAACAGTAAATATTGCATGCTGCCTTTTGGTATGATTTATGTAAAGTGTCATACAACATTTTAGAGTAAAGGATGGTCTAGAACGAGATGTGGAGGAGATACTTTTCGCTGATGGATGGATGGATGAATGGATGAATGGATGGATGGATGGATGGATGGATGGATGGATGGATGGATGGATGGATGGATGGATGGATGGATGGATGGATGGATGGATGGATGGATGGATGGATGGATGGATGGATGGATGGATGGATGGATGGATGGATGGATGGATGGATGGATGGATGGATGGATGGATGGATGGATGGATGGATGGATGGATGGATGGATGGATGGATGGATGGATGGATGGATGGATGGATGGATGGATAGATGGATGGATGGATGGATGGATGGATGGATGGATGGATGGATGGATGGATGGATGGATGGATGGATGGATGGATGGATGGATGGATGGATGGATGGATGGATGGATGGATGGATGGATGGATGGATGGATGGATGGATGGATGGATGGATGGATGGATGGATGGATGGATGGATGGATGGATGGATGGATAAAGTATCCCAGGGTGTGTAAAAATATCCTAGCATGCTAGGATATTTTTACAGTACACAACATACACTTAGCCACATATCTCTTTAACAACAAGTAAAATAAGAGGAGTACAATTATAATGGTGTTCGCTGTACTGATTAACGCATTTCCAAACAGTTCCTAGCTCAATATGCGGCAGCATGCAGGCTTAATATTTAATAACCATGCAAGACAAGCAGACCCCTTGTAAGAGCTTTCAGATCCGATAGCCTCTAATTTTTCCATTAGGAGAGACCTCTTCCAATGCTATGGAAATTTATATGAAGTACCATGCATAAACATTTGAATAAAAACGGCATCCTTTCAGCATGCATGCATTCAGATCAGTCGTACATGTGATGAGGATTAGAGTGCCAAAACTATCAAGAAAGATGACTCTTTGCGTAGTCTCTTTTGTCACGAATCCTTTCGTTCTTTAATTAACACATTGATTTTCTTTGTCGGCTATTCACCAGATAATCTACTAATGTTTACAATTTATCCTTAATCCGGATAAATACTACATGATAGTAGATCAGGATCTGGAACACATTATTCATATCAATCTTGAATCTCTACACCATCATCCTTATCAAGATACGCAAATTATAATCCACCCGAAGCTATCCACAAAAAAAGAATAATCGGGTGGTCTTATATTTAGATGGCTACACATAAATAAACATATGTAGTCATTGGACCCTTTGTACTGAAGTCAATAAAAGGCAGCAAGTGGCTAAACACGAAGCTAGCTGGGAGAGCCTCCTTTCCCCAAGTTCCATACGATTCCACTACTAATGGTACACAAACCAAGCCACCAGTTCATTACATTTGGCGTCATTGGAACAGTGCTTTCTTTGCTCAGTGGTCCGAGCAGCTGCTCCTGTTGTCGCACTCGCTTCCATAATAATTGTGGCATGTGACAGACAGGTCGAAAGCTGCTGGCTTGCCCAGGACCGACCCACTTTGGAACCAAAGGGTCCGCAGGATGAGTGTGGCTGTGATTGGGGGGGACATTGCTACCCATTTCCACTTGGACACCCAGATGAGCTCGCAGACTGGACTCTGCAAGGACATCACGTAGTTTTTTTGGCGAGAAATCACATCACCACCCCTTTTGCACGTAATAACGTGATGGCCAAGTGAGTCTAGAGCAATCTCAGGGCACAGTGGGCGGCAAGAACCATAGGAAACGTCCAGGCCAAGCCACCACTTAATGGCAACCTGGAATTGTTTCTATACAAGTAACTAAAAACATTCTCTATGAGAAAGTTGGTGGCATATAGGATTTGAAGGCAATATTGGTGTAAAAAGCAAGGAAACAAGTTCTTATCACAAGGCTAGGGAAGATGTGATAGTCTTATGTTTAGCACACAAACAACATATGCCCTAGAAATGTGCTAAATATAGGACTATTACATTTTCCCTTCTGATAAGACCTTGTTTCCTTGCTTTTTACAACAATATTGCTATTGCCTTCAAATCCTATATACCACCAACTTTCTCATAAAGAATATTTTTAGTTCACATCCAAAATCTCTGTGAATATTATATCGCTGCTTCCCCACCAGCACGTAGCGAGACAGTCCGTAGATCTAGACGTCCATGGATCTGGGTACCAAACTATCGGAGAGTGAAGTTAATTTTGACGTCGCTCGATCAAAACGGCTCCTGAAATCATGCCCGTGCAGATTCTGAAACATCGTACCGAGTTTGAGGTATTTCGCACGTCGTTTCGCTTTATTCTTTCTCTGACGTGAATGCATTTCGAGAAAAACAACTCCACCGACAAATAGGATTCACACCAAACGACGATTGAAGCAAAGAGTTTTCTTTAGTTGGTCACTATTTATACATTTATTTTGATATCTAATGATGCGTCTTACACAGACCGTATAGTTGATTGTTAAATCATTTGCTACTACTCCTGTAGTTTTATGGTTAGTTATTGACAATTCCAAACTTGTCAAGATCCTTCCGTAATGATACGAGTAGCGTTTATTACGGCCCAAATGCAACAATACAAATACCAAAATATACCATCAACTATATGATCACAGTAGGCACTCTTCCAGCAAATTCTGAAGCTATTGGTGAATTTTTCATTCTTTAAATGTGTTCCTATCCCGAGGTATGCGTGGTTAAGATGAAGAAGGAGGAGGAGGAGGAGGATAATCCCTGGACTGGGTACGAGGCCGGGCAGTTCCTTTTTGTTCTCTATGGTTTTAACAAAAGACGAAATTATACACCTTCGTCTTCTCGTTCGATTACAACAACTAGCTAAACGATCTGATCGTAAAGAGTCTCGTTATACGGGCTGCGTGTTTTTAATGATTTCATAGTCGGGGTGAAATCCTAGATGGAAGTTTCTAGCGAAACTTCCGATACACCTAAGTTGATGCTCACTTCAGGCAAATATAGAAAGGTTAGTTTACAATCATATGTCAATATTTTAGGTAGCATGCAATGGCTATTGTTAATAATATCAGAACGGAAGGGAATAGCCTAAACTCTGTGGTGCATGCGTGGAAGGAAACTACTGAGGGTGTGCCCCATTAATACTTATTGTATAGGTTTAGGAAGTAATATATTAGGCACTGCAGTTGCATATGATGTGTCATAGTGTATAATATGAATAGTGTAATGTCCGTTCCAATTTATCATTGGGAAAAAAATGTTGAGAATCTGGTTTCTTAAAATTATAATGTCAATTTCAATTACTAATTTCAATTGATTTTATAATTAAGGATTATATATGATATCTCAATGTGTCATAGAAGTGTATATATGCTACATGACGTGTTTTGGCAAGGGGAATTTCAACGACTAGCTGCTTTCAACCGTACACATGCATGCGTAATGAAAAGTAGTACAAGTGCACACACAGGTTATAGAGCTAGCTAATGATACAATAGAGCCACATAGCGGAGAGGGCAAAAGATTCGGAGACACGCTTCTTCTACACTAGCTGCGATGTCAGTATAGATGCGCAGAAGAATACTTCCATGCATGCATATGATGAACAGGAAAAAATCTTTTGACAGTTTCCTGACCACGTTGTGTAACACCTCACATGCAGTCTTAATTGTTTCACAACTTATCTCGTTTCGCATATTATATGAAGTCGTGAGTAATTCATTTGATTTCACAATTAAAGCATGTATAACGCTCAGCATGTCATGTACCGCTATAGGCCTGTACAGGTGTAATGCATTATGTTAAGGCATCGAATTAAGGATCAAGTAAAGCTATAGCCTAAAAATAGAGGCTAGTAAAGATACCTCAATCACATGTGTAGTACTATTTTTGCGTCCATCAAAAAGCCTTCCGCTCTTTAGTGAAAACAATATGTCAGATGTATAAATAGCATAATTTTTTTTTTAATCAGCAATGAAACCTTGTTTACAAACTACAGCACTTCCTGTCTGGTCTAGTATATAAAGAGACGAAATCTCTCTTATGTATGTTCAATTTCATAATTTTCATTAAAGATAAAACGATACAAAAGAATGGCATTGAGTGCAAACTTGTACATGCTTTGCTTTATCGTGTTTTCGATTGGAAAAATTGCAAACGGTACGTTTAACAGCCTACAAAATAATGTAATCTAATCAGCTAATGTAACATTATATAGCTGCTCAATGCACCGTCTCCACAACTCATGGTGAGGCTTCATCCATCTACAACTTCTCTTGTCCCAACGTTTGCTCCTACTGGGTATTCTACATATTGGACTATCCTGTACCTATGAGTGGATGCAGATATACACTCCCCTGTAAGGTTGACACTGTGAGCATCAGTGATCTAGCAAAGGTCGCTAGGAGTGAGCTTGGATACAGGATGGACAAAAGTAGCAGCAATGGTGCCATCTCCATCAACGTGACCAGAGGAAACCTGATGATGGTAGCACAGTGTGTGGTGGCAGACATGAGGACATACCTTGATGGAGTGATGGTCCGAGTAGGTAAGTCATGCATCATCAGTGAATGTCTATTTCCTACATGAATATGTGAATTACAATAATATTCTCTTCGCACTCACCAGGAAACACTTCACCAGTTACTCGGTCTTCTTCGTTAAGTCCATCTACCACTCCTGGATATAGTGCATCAATAATTGCATATACATCCACATCAAGTTCGACCACCCTACCCATCTATGCAACCCCACTACCAATCTATGCAACGCCGCTCCCCGAAGTAATCAGTGTTACTAATATGAATCTCAATGTACGCTAAAGCTACGTTTCGTGCTTCGATCCCTCTACAGTCTGCCGGCTGTGCATGAATTATGTACCAATACATCATCGACAAAAATAGCCGGGCTACATGTACACACGCCCACGCATATTAGCAATGATTCTATTAGATTTTATCTCTTTAATTATGATGTTGTACGCGCATGCGCTGTCGGGCGATTGCGCTTCACAAACGATATAGATCTATTCTTTGAGCACCAAAACATTGATCCTGAAACCATGAATTAATCGAGCAGCAAGCAACTTGTGCATTAATGGCACCACAATCGATTTTTCAGGTTTATGGTACCTTGCAAATCGGTTATTAGAAACATAAAATCGATTTGGGCGGTTAATACACTACTTATTTAAATTTGCCAACGATTACCTAGGTTTTTCTATTTTTAATATTGGCACGATAAACCGCCTGTGACAATCTGGTGGAGCGCCGCTCGTTTCCATGCATATGATAAAGGCGCCAATCAATACATGTAGCAGGATGTCACGATGAACGTCTGGAAAAGAGTGCACCTAAGTATTTGGGCCCGAAGATGACACCTGTCTCAGCCAGGTAACTAATAGAACACTTAGCTGGTGCCAAATAGTACGTTGCAAGCTTGATTAATGCAACTATACTCCAGAGAGCGGAGATGTCAAGTGAACTATACCAAATGTACCACAGCAAAAAACGCGTCGAATCAATTCTTGATTTTCAATTGATTTGCCACTTACATTCTGGTACAAAATGTTTACATACCTGGTACAAACTGTTAACAAATAACCAGAATGTAAGTGGCAAATCAATCGAAAATCAAGAATTGTTTTTTTGCTGTGTACGTATTAAATTGCCATGTGCATGCACTGGGTATTTCAGTGTTGATTAGACTGGAAACCGGACTGAGGGTTACCTTCAGCCGGGTCCCCAGACTAAGCGTTGATTAAATTTCCATCACCGTTTAATTAACCGGTTAGTAAGCCATTGTCAGCAGACGGGATATGAAAAGGTAATCGATTTTTGACCGATTCTTGCACATGAACGAAACGAAGATCGACTAATCGCGACTAAGGAAACAGAACCGGTTATTTCGACTAAAGGAAGTCCTTCACACTGGAAAGATTTTTCTAATACCAGTGTAGCAAAAAAGTTAGTGTAATGGTACAAAAAAGACAGTATACTTATCTGAAATCAGCTCTGAATACAATTAAAAGTCGTATAGATTATATGGCGCAACCATGCACTTCAGTTTTCATGTCGACGATAGCATGCAATTAACGTTCTCAAAGCAGGTTGCCTCTCTGTCATCCCCGTCGCTTGCATGCCCCGTATGACTTTACTAACCCCGTAACGGTCGTATCCCCGATCTAGCCCACTGTACCCCATTCATGCAACAAGGAATCAATAGGCATGCACTGCATGAGAATCAAACAAAAACACGCATAAAGGGTCGTGCACCAGTACAAGCAACTAAGCTAGGTGCATGTGGGATCATGGGTGCCACGTGCACCTAGCTAATCACACAACTGATTGATTAATCCGGACAATAATCAAATCACACAGCGAAAAAATGCGTCAAATCAATTATTGATTTCACAAGGGATTTTGAATCAATTATTAAATCAACTCATGATTTGATAGTAAAATCAAGCGGGTTTGATTTGCGCTTGATTTTACTGTCAAATAAATTGTGAATCAATAATTGATTTGACGCGTTTTTTCGCTGTACGAGAGTCGAGCTATAGGACGGGCGGAATTAAAGGGAGGACTTGCATGGTTTCCTTTGGAGATGTTTTGCATGCGAATTGATGCGTGCATTAAAAATAACCCTTGCATGTACATGCATGTGTTTTTATTGCCCCGCGTACGTATTTGTTGTTACCATGCATCGTGCTCGACTCGCTCTATCGGGTCATACTGCATGCGCATGCAACTGATGCGTCCATCTTAGAACATTTCAGCTTTAAAATATACATATACTATGTATACGCTAGCTGAATTATCGCCGTAACCTTGTTTCAAAAGATTATTTGGAACAGTGTCAGGCAAAATCACCCTTGTGAGACTTTTTCAAGTTTTCCGGGACAAGCAAAAGAAAAGTAACGCTTACTTTGAAATGTATGGCTAATGATAAATTCAGTGCACTAAGCTATGATGGATAGTCCAATTTAGGATGCGTAAGGACCATTTGATAGAAGCTCTTTGGAGTTCACGAAAATCAAAAAGTTTGAGATCTTGAAAAACCACACAGAAGGGTGATTTTGCTAGACACTGTCCCATGCAGTTCCATATAAAAGTGCGGCTAACTATTATTTCCTGCATGCATTTAGCCATATCAGCACGAGCGCAATGCATGCTTGGGTTTCAGCTGCAGAATTTATTCTACCTGTGCAGATACAATTTATGCAGAACCTTTCAGTTCCAGTTTCATTAAAAGGTGACTGGACCGGACCGAAAATAAGTCCGACAATGCCTCAATCATTTGAACGACATAGGACTACTATCGCTATGCATCTGTACAAGTGGTAGTTTTGTAATCTGGACTAGAATTAGAATAGACGTGCAAATAATAATGCCGGATGCTAGCAATATAGCGTTTTGTAGTGGTATATTGTCCCGTCCGTCATAAAGTTTCCGCTCTCCGATGAAAACAAATAATTTTAAAAAGTTATATATTTGGCACAATGCTATTGTTTTGCAGATAATGAACCGTGTTTGCAAACTAATGCTTCCTATTAAGTCGAGTATATAAAGCGACGAATCCTCCTATAAGGACAATTGAATACATGCAACATCAATTAACTGATTGGGAGAATTGCTTTGAGTATTAACCTGTGTGTACTATGTCTTATCATTTTTTCACTTGGAAACATTGCTAATGGTAAGTGTATACGCTTAGCATTTTTATAAAATGCAAATAATGATTATTATCATATAGCTTCTCAATGCACCGTCTCCTGCAGCTGGTGGTGAGGCTTCATCCATCTACAACATTATTTCTCTTATCCCAACGTTTGCTCCTGCTGGGTATTCTACATATTGGATACTACTGTGTCAGCGGATGCTTCTTCATATGGCATTGGTGCTATTTTGCTCCAGAGACAGCTTGATGGATCTGTAAAACCAGTTTCATATGCCTCTAGATCCTTAACTCCAACTGAACAGAAGTATGCTCAGATTGAAATGGAGGCTTTGGGTGTAACATGGGCTTGTGAGCGCTTCAGGGACTATTTTATACAGGACTTCAATTTCAAATTGAGACGGACCATAAGCCTCTTGAAGCACTACTGGGGTCGAAGAACCTGAAGGATTTGCCATTAAGGGTTCAGCGTTTTCGACTAAGATTGATGAGATTTAAGTACACAGTTTCACATATACGAAAAGAGTTGGTCATTGCTGATACATTGTCGCGAGCTCCAAGCAATGAAGTATGTCAAGAAGAGAAAGAGTTTAAAGCAGAAATTCAAGCTTATGTCGACTTGGTAGTTAATAATATGCCTATTTATGAACCAAAGATGCTGGAAACAAAACAAGCTCAGCAGAAGGATGAAATATGTCAAAAGGTCATTCAATACTGCCAAGAAGGTTGGCCTGATAAGAGTCTTGTTAAGGGTGAATTGAAGCAATTTTTCCACATTGCATCAGAACTTTCTGTGGAAGATGGCTTGTTGTTGAGAGGCAATCGGATAGTGATACTGATGGCTCTAAGCATGTAGGCAACCAGTCAGGTCCAAGTCACATGATCCCTCCATGGCAACCTTTGGTGATGTAAAAGGGTGAACAGTCTTCATGCCTGTGTACATATGGAAATGAACTATTGACTCACCTAGCTCTTGATGAGATTACACCCATCATATGATCTCCATGGAGACCACACATCCAAGTCACACCCCTCCATGGCATCCTTCACAGGGGTGCCTGTGTGCATGCGTAAATGAAAATGCAAGGTGCACGATAGAAATAATAAAATTAGTAGAACCTTTATGACACTCAAAGGCAGCTGCATACATAGTGCAGCAAAAATTATTTTTATTAAATGGCCGGTTTCCTTTTTCTTTCCACTCACCTTATGCAAAGGTGGTATGATGCGTTCTGTGAGACATCCAAATACACGTGTTGTATCAACTGGCCATACTGTCAAAATGGAGCAGTATCTAAATTGTCAAATAATTATCTAGTATTAGCTGGTCACTATGGACATGGCTTTTTGGCAGCATTGTCATGACAATGATTTTTAACCCCACAACAATACTGTACAAGAGTCACTACAAAATGTCTTCAAACCCTGTCACTAGTAGCCTACCCTTAAAGCAGGTGGGCTGCATTCGATTTCATCCAGCATACGTCGTCTTTGTTTTCAGGCTTTCAGGGTCTGCATGTGATAAATAGACGTGTGTAGCTGCATAACAGCATGAACACATTTAGCATACAATGCAACAGGTAAAATAATTTGCATACCCTGTTTCCTGTGATATCATACGCATACCCATAAAAATACTTGTGTCTGACAATAGATATGTCATTTTACTAGGGTGAGGTCTAAATAGAACCCGGATGGATTTTAATACACGTTGCTGCACAAGCCGTGCTACTTAACCTTCTCTCTCTCTCTCTCTCTCAACACATAAGCGGCATGCAAGATCATAAATAAGCTTGCATGCTGCTTTCATATTAAGCTATGGTATACGCATGCATACCTGAGGACCGATTACCTTCGTATAAACACCGCGGCACATACATGAACACTGCAGGCAAGACTTCATAAACATACCATAATCGCACGTTGACAAAGCGACGTTGACGTGTATACAAACGCACTAGCTGCACGATAGTCTATAAATCCACACCGACGAACGCCCGGGCCAAGGCAAGCCTATGTTAGACGTTTAGTACTGGTAAGTGATTTGCGTACATACCTAATCGGCGGCCATGTCATCTCGCAAACCACGCCCTCAATCCGTCAAAAAGTAAGGCTGGGGACCCCATTCACTGGGGTGTAAGCCGGTAAATCAGTGTTATGGCAGCACACCTTTATAATGTCGTAACACCCCATTATTGGTGGGGTGGGGTGTTAACACCCTGGCATACTCTGCCAACACCCATAGATGTAAGCTGAACACCTTTGTGTGTTACCAAAACACCCCTTGGGCTGTAACACCCCTCAAACCTAACACCCCTCGAGCCTTTTAAAAAATGTAGATCACTGATGCTCACAGTGTCAACCTGACAGGAGAGTGTATATCTGCATCCACTCATAGGTACTGGATAGTCCAATATGTAGAATACCCAGTAGGAGCAAACGTTGGGACAAGAGAAGTTGTAGATGGTCACCAGGAGTTGTTGAGACGGAACATGGAGTGGCTAAATAATGTTAAATTAATTCATTTAGGTATTACAGGTTGCTGCTAAACATTCGTACCATTAGCAATGTTTCCAACCAAATAAAACAAGGTAAAGCATAGCACACACAAGTTTATAGTCGAAGCCATTATCTCGTCGTTTCAATTGATGCGACCGGTATTTAGTTAACTTTTGACCACGATATAGAGATTTCGTCGCTTTATATACGCGACCTGATAGGAAGAATTAGCTTGTAAACATGAGTTGATTGCCTGGAAAAAAGAATTTTTAAATGAATAGCTAACAAATAAACATGTGTTAATTTAAGAACGGAAGGCTCGTGACGAAAGTGGCTGCGCAATGACGTATCTTGCTCGACATGTACGACTGAATGCTTGCATTACGAAATGAAAGCATTTTTATTACAATGAGTAGTGGATACTTTATTTAGAAGAAAGTTTGAAGAGGTCTAATACTGCATAGTGGAAAAGAAAGGCTCTTATAGGGTGTGTTTGTCTTGCATGGTTCATAAATATTAACCTGTTGTCGCATCGCGCATACATGCATGGTATGATATACACTCTTCGCAATCAGAAGACAAAGAGCACACTTCATTTGCTTTTATAAGAAGCATTTCAATTCAGCGATGATACACTTTATGCATGCAGCATTGCACGGCAGACCGTAAATTTTCAAATTCCATTAGTATTGAGCTAGGAGATTTTTGAAATCGCGGCTTTTATACAACGAACACCATTTTAAGTATTTCATTTCTCAAGCTGCCTTAATTTTGTATAATTAATCACAATTAAGACACAGCTGTTGTCGTTAACCGGCCCATGCATTGAATGGTGATTTCAGTGGCTGCTTAATTTCAATCATTCTTTTGAAAAGTGAATCGTTTTAATATTACATGCAATATTGCTTTCAACAGCCGAAAATCACTGAGAACTCAGTGTTTCCTTCTGCGTTCCCTATCCAAAGGTTAATTTGCTGTGTAAAAGTTATCAATGGAGGATTGGATTGTTTAGGTCGATGAGAGCAATGTTATAACGAAACTATTCATACACCGTAGCTCAATTAAGTATGAATGGCGCACTTTCGCGCGGTATCTCCCCTCCACCATCAAATGTAGGCGCCTCTTTCCGTTCTGATATTAATAGCTACTGTTGCCCAAAGAATCGATGCATGTTTGTAAACTAACCTTTCTATTGCCGCCTACAACACTTGAAATGTTTTCACAGGGAAAAAACGCGTGGAATCATTTCTGAATCATTCTGTGATATTACAGAGAATCCAACACAAATCACACGCGTCAGATTTTCAATGTAAGATCACGCAATGATTTTTCAGAAGATTTAAAAATCCCCTGTAAAATCAGAACTTGATTCCACGCGTTTTACCCCTGTGTTTATAGAAACATCATCGGCCTGTCATGCCCATCATGTTTGTATTGCAGGATACATTTAGCTTTTGACCCACAATGGGATCTGGACACCTCGTTCAGCTTGAAAATGCGCACCTTACAGGTCGACGAGAGTATAACTACATCACTTTTTGAAGAAATCTATGCTCCTGCATGTACATGAATGTATCCTGGCTGAGACTACGGCAAATGAGAAACACAGTGAAAAAAACGCGTTGAATCAATTTTTGATTTTACAGATGATTGAGGAGCACACTTGCGTACCAATGCATGCTGTTCAATAATGCGGTGATTTTACAAGTGATTTTATAAAGTTATTTGTGAAATCAAAAATTGATTCGCCGTCACAGTTTTATCACATGCTGTGAAACGGTCAAACGGGCAATACGCCTGCAAGCTGAGCTGCTGTGTTTCGTCCAGAAAGACAGAGCTACAGTAGATGCAGGCACGAACAATCAAGCTCAAGCGGGACATAGCAAGCGAAAAGGAAAACGTTGCATATCTTCGGTGGGGGGGGGGGGGCACATCCACTCTCGAAGAGACATTTCTGTTTCAATTGGGTGCCTGTGACTAGCATCAAAACATTTCTCTTGACTTACTTTGTTTTGAGGCAGCCAATTCTTCCAAGTGATGGTGTTTGAGGCCTTAGTGAAGATATGTAGAGCCCATTTGGCTGCAGACCGTAAAGACCCATTGCCTCCATGCAGAATTCCACCCCTATGTAAAGCATGGCACCAGCCAAGTAGTCCACTGTAACGGCCATTTTATTGTGCACCCGCCCTCACAGAAAGGTAAACTCATGCTCTACCAGTACCATTTGGGATTATTTCTGTTGGTTTGCTGGAGAGCCGATCCGCTTGTTCATGTGTACATAACCCAATGGTAGGCAAAGTAGACCATTTGATGGAACCTCCAACCTATTGCGAACCAGATGTTTCTGTTGACGCAGTTTGCAAGCGGAAGCTGCCCGTGTCTGCTAACGTGCTATGATCGAACCAACTAATGTGGCAGCCAGCAAGACCTTTAGCATCATCCATCACTAGCAAATGCAGTTTTACATTGCACGTACTAACATGATAGTTGGATATGAATGCGGATAAAATCTACATGACAGTGGATCAGGATCTGGAACACATTATTCATATCAATCTTGAATCGCCGCTAAACCATCGTCCTTATCATAATGCGCATAATTGTATCCGCCCGAACCTATCCACAAAAAAAGAATAATCGGGTGGTCTTATATTTAGATGGCTACATATTAATAAACACATGTAGTCATTGGACCCTTTGCACCGAAGTCAATAAACGGCAGCAAGTGGCTAAACACGAAGCTAGCTGGGAGATAGACTCTAAAGCCTACTTTCCCCAAGTTCCATACGATTCCACCACTAATGGTACACAAACCAAGCCGCCAATTCATTACATTTGGCGTCACTGGAACAGTGCTTTCTTTGCTCAGTGGTCCGAGCAGCTGCTCCTGTTGTCGCACTCGCTTCCAAAATAATTGTGGTATGTGACAGACAGGTCGAAAGCTGCTGGCTTGCCCAGGACCCACTTTGGAACCAAAGGTCAGCAGGATGAGTGTGGCTGTGATTGGGGGTGACATTGCTACCCATTTCCACCTGGACACCCAGATGAGCTCGCCGACTGGCCTTTGCAAGGGCATCACGTAGTTTGTTTTGGCGAGAAATCACATCACCACCCCTTTTGCACGTAATAACGTGATGGCCAAGTGAGTCTAGGGCAATCTCAGGGCACAGTGGGCGGCAAGAACCATAGGAAACGTCCAGGCCAAGCCACCACTTAATGGCAACCTGGAATTGTTTTTATACAAGTAACTAAAAACATTCTCTATGAGAAAGTTGGTGGCATATAGGATTTGAAGGCAATATTGGTGTAAAAAGCAAGGAAACAAGTTCTTATCACAAGGCTAGGGAAGATGTGATAGTCTTATGTTTAGCACACAAACAACATATGCCCTAGAAATGTGCTAAATATAGGACTATTACATTTTCCCTTCTGATAAGACCTTGTTTCCTTGCTTTTTACAACAATATTGCTATTGCCTTCAAATCCTATATACCACCAACTTTCTCATAGAGAATATTTGCAGTTCACATCCAAAATCACAGTGAATATTATATCGCTGCTTCCCCACCAGCACGTAGCGAGACAGTCCGTAGATCTAGACGTCCATGGATCTGGGTACCAAACTATCGGAGAGTGAAGTTAATTTTGACGTCGCTCGATCAAAACGGCTCCTGAAATCATGCCCGTGCTGATTCTGAAACATCGAATCGAGTTTGAGGTATTTCGCACGTCAATTCGCTTTATTCTTTCTCTGACGTGAATGCATTTCGAGACGACGATTGAAGCAAAGAGTTTTCTTTAGTTGGTTACTATTTATTTCGATATCTAATTATACGTCTTACACAGACCGTATAGTTGATAAATCATTTGCTACTACTCCTGTAGTTTTGTGGTTAGGTATTGACAATTCTAAACTTGTCAAGATCCTTCCATAATGATACGAGTAGCGTTTATTACGGCCCAAATGCAACAATACAAATACCAAAATATACCATCAACTATATGATCACAGTAGGCCCTCTTCTAGCCAATTTTGAAGCTATTGGTGAATTTTTCATTCTTTAAATATGTTTCTATCCCGAGGTATGCGTGGTTAAGATGAAGAAGGAGGATAATCCCGGGACTGGGTACGTGGGCGGCTTTTCTCTTTTGTTTTCTACGGTTTTAACAAACGACGAAATTATACACCTTCATCTTCTCGGTCGATTACAACAACTAGCTAAACGATCTGATCGTCAGGTGTCTCGTTATAAACGGGCTGCGTGATTTTAATGATTTCATAGTCGGGGTCAAATCCTAGATGGAAGTTTCTAGCGAAACTTCCGATACACCTAAGTTGATGCTCACTTCAGGCAAATATAGAAAGGTTAGTTTACAAACATATGTCAATATTTTAGGTAGCATGCAATGGCTATTGTTAATAATATCAGAACGGAAGTGAAAAACCTAAACTCTGTGGTGCATGCGTGGAAGGGAACTCCTGAGGGTGTGCTCCATTAATACTTATTGTATAGGTTTAGGAAGTAATATATTAGGCACTGCAGTTGCATAATTAGAAAACAAAATTGAGAATCTGGTTTCTTAAAATTATAATGTCAATTTCATTTACTAATTTCAATTTATTTTATAATTAAGGATTATATATGATATCTCAATGTGTCATAGAAGTGTATATATGCTACATGACGTGTTTTGGTAATGTGAATTTCAACGACTAGCTGCTTTCAACCGTACACATGCATGCGTAATGAAAAGTAGTACAAGTGCACACACAGGTTATAGAGCTAGCTAATGATACAATAGAGCCACATAGCGGAGAGGGCAAAAGATTCGGAGACACGCTCCTTCTATACTAACTGCGATGTCAGTATAGATGCGCAGAAGAATACTTGCATGCATGCATATGATGAACAGGAAAAAATCTTTTGACAGTTTCCTGACCACGTTGTGTAACACGTCACATGCAGTCCTAATTGTTTCACAACTTATCTCGTTTCGCATATTATATGAAGTCCTGAGTAATTCATTTGATTTCACAATTAAAGCATGTATAACGCTCAGCATGTCATGTACCGCTATAGGCCTGTACAGGTGTAATGCATTATGTTAAGGCATCGAATTAAGGATCAAGTAAAGCTATAGCCTAAAAGTAAGTGGCTAGTAAAGATACCTCAATCACATGTGTAGTACTATTTTTGCGTCCATCAAATAGCCTTCCGCTATTCAGTGAAAACAATTTGTCAGATGTATAAATAGCATAATTTTTTTTTTTTAATCAGCAATGAAACCTTGTTTACAAACTACAGCCCTTCCTGTCTGGTCTAGTATATAAAGAGACGAAATCTCTCTTATGTATGTTCAATTTCATAATTTTCATTAAAGATAAAACAATACAAAAGAATGGCATTGAGTGCAAACTTGTGCATGCTTTGCTTTATGGTGTTTTCGTTTGGAAAAATTGCGAAAGGTACGTTTAGCAGCCTAATAAATAATGTAATCTAATCAGCTAATGTAACATTATATAGCTGCTCAATGCACCGTCTCCACAACTCCTGGTGAGGCTTCATCCATCTACAACTTCTCTTGTCCCAACGTTTGCTCCTACTGGGTATTCTACATATTGGACTATCCAGTACCTATGAGTGGATGCAGATATACACTCCCCTGTAAGGTTGACACTGTGAGCATCAGTGATCTAGCAAAGGTCGCTAGGAGTGAGCTTGGATACAGGATGGACAAAAGTAGCAGCAATGGTGCCATCTCCATCAACGTGACCAGAGGAAACCTGATGATGGTAGCACAGTGTGTGGTGGCAGACATGAGGACATACCTTGATGGAGTGATGGTCCGAGTAGGTAAGTCATGCATCATCAGTGAAAGTCTATTTCCTACATGATATATGTGACTTACAATAATATTCTCTTCGCACTCACCAGTAAACACTTCACCTGTTACTCCGTCTTCTTCGTTAAGCCCATCTACCACTCCTGGACATAGTGCATCGAAAATTGCATATACATCCACATCAAGTTCGACCACCCTACCAATCTATGCAACCCCACTACCCATCTATGCAACGCCGCTCCCCGAAGTAATCACGATTACTAATATGAATCTCAATGTACGCTAAATCTACGTTTCGTGCTTCGATCCCCTCTACAGTCTGCCGGCTGTGCATGAATTATGTACCAATACATCATCGACAAAAATAGCCTGGCTACATGTACACACGCCCACGCATATTAGCAATGAATCTATTAGATTTTATCTCTTTAATTATGATGTTGTACGCGAATCATTGGTATTTGCATGCGCTGTCAGGCGATTGCGCTTCACAAACGATAGAGATCTATTCTTTGAGCACCAAAACATTGATCCTGAAACCATGAATTAATCGAGCAGCAAGCAACTTGTGCATTAATTGCACCACAATCGATTTTTCAGGTTTATAAAAAACATAAAATCGATTTGGGCGGTTAATGCACTACTTATTTAAATTTGCCAACGATTACCTAGGTTTTTCTATTTTTTATATTGGCACGATAAGCCGCCAGTGACAATGTGGTTGAACGCCGCTCGGCTCCACGCATATGACAAAGGCGCCAATCAACACAGCGAAACCGTTACATGGACACGGTAACGTCTCATCACGTGACCTTACCCGTCTCTTTGATGTAGGCGGATACCGTTGAAATCAATTTCAACGGGCCGTCTGTGGACTGAGAGTGGACGGTAACGTCTCATTCCCCGTCACTCTGTCACGTCATTATACGTTAAAATCCGTCACTTCGGTAAATCGACGGTTAAAGAGGTTCGCTTTTTACCGTGTCGCACCGTCGGTACGTTTTAGGCACCGCGCCGCTTCTACCCATGCAGCACCACACTATCACATGCACCTTTCTCAGATTCTGAAGCAGTTTTGAAAAAGTCATTGTACAAATACATAGGCATGTACGAAAGGGAAACGCAAGTATTTTGCTTGGTCTCTGTACGTATTGATGTACAAAACAACTGTACTGGTAGGATTCTGTCCTGTTGAAAGATACGATTATAGGATGAGAACCACACGAAGTACTTGCTTAATCACAATTGTGGTTAGGTTATTGATGACACGGGCGTGAACCTGTACGACAGTCGCACAACTCTCTCGTCATCAAACCTTCATCTGTTACAAAAAGTCGCAGGTGAGAAAAAGAGATTCTTTTGCACATACCTCATTGCGCTTCAAAGACAAACAAAGTAACTTCGACTGTAAGCGAGGAAACAAAAATCATAAGCCCAACAATAATAATACAACTGACAACTTACAGATTGGAAAGAGTATACCGTAATGCATGCGCAAGGCACAACTCTCTTGCCAGCAAACGTTCATCTGTTACAAAAAAAAAAAAAGAGATCTTGTGACACATTGACATACCTCATGGCACTCCAGAGTACGTTCGTGGAAAGGGTAAGCGAGAGGAAATACAAGTAAGTATCAGATATCAACTTACATAACGAAAAGCACGTACTTCCGCGTTACAACCTATTCCTGTAGACTGAATAAAGGGGGTTCGTCACAACAAAAATGGCGCCTACCGACACATTTACCTGATGAGGCCACGCCCGTGAAGGTCCACACCTCCGAGGAGACCAGTATCTGCTGATTTTGAAGCATTCTGGACAGGACATGTACATGTAGATCTACACACGTCTTCCCCATGCACAGTGGTGACAGTAGCGTCGCTTGCCGCTCATTTTCACTTACATCAGTCAGAATATAATAATAATAATAATCATGTGACTATGACGTCAATAACTATGTGGACGGTACCGTGCTGTAGCGTTCGTCGATTACCATTGCACATACACGGGCACCGTCACTAAACGTTTCCGTGACATTTACGTAGAAGCCCGTCGTGTTCGAAAGAGACGGAGTACCGTTGCAACCCGTCTCCGGATAGCGGTTTCGCTGTGCAATACATGTAGCAGGATGTCACGATGAACGTCTGGAAAAGGGTGCACCTAAGTATTTGGGCCCGAAGATGACACCTGTCTCAGCCAGGTAACTAATAGAACACTTAGCTGGTGCCAAATAGTACGTAGCGAGCTTGATTAATGCATCTATACTGCAGAGAGCGGAGATGTCAAGTGATCTATACCAAACGTACGTATTAGATTGCCATGTGCATGCACCGGGTATTTCAGTGTTGATTAGACTGGAGACCCGACTGAGGGTTACCTTCAGCCGGGTACCCAGACTAATTGTTGATTAAATTTCCATCACCGTTTAATTAACCGGTTAGTAGTCCATTGTCAGCAGACGGGATATAAAAAGGTAATCGATTTTTGACCGATTTCTGCTCATGAACGAAGCGAATATCGACTAATCGCGACTAAGGAAACAGAACCGGTTATTTCGACTATAGGAAGTCCTTCACATCGGTTAATATGAATAGTACTAAGTGCATAGTCGACCGAATATAGGTAATCGCGAGTAAAAAAAACCCCTGAAAATCGGTTACGCACCCTAATTGCGATACATCATCGTAAGTATATCTGGGTTTTGAATATGAGCAGCGTTTTTACTTGTGTTTACAGTTTTACCTTCGGGTAGGCATCAGCACGATATGTTTTTACTTACGCCCACTGGTGAAGTCCAGAGGTTTAAAATCCGTAATGTACTTGGATGATGGTAAATATAGTGCCGTGAATGGTAAGTAAGGTGCCGAAGGGTTAGAACGTGGGTTTAGTAAGAACTTATTACTCTATGGCATGGTTAATAGAGTGGTAACACGTGAGTTGACATCACTAGGGACATAACGTAAGGTAAAAGTATCAAAAAGCTGAGGCATCGTATCCAGTCTTTTGCATGACCTTCAAATTCCAAGGAAGACACAAAAAGGGGAATATGCTTTGATAGAAATACAAAGCCCCAAGCAATTTTGAGAGTCTCTTTCTTGTCTGTTGAACGTCAAGCATGCACAATATACTGAGCACGGCGCCTTGAACTCTTAATGAACTCCGAAAACACAAAACATTACCCTTAATTGTAATTTTTACAGATCTATGATCAAGAAATGTTATACAATAATCAAGATGAAAGTGTTATTACACTCGCAGAACTTGCGCGTACCACCATGACAGGGGATGCTCAGACTTCTTTTATGCCATTTCTTGACGCTTTAAAAAGCTATTCATTTCAACAAGATTGGCCATTAATCTTGAGGTACATATACCAAATAGAACATGCTTAGCATATAAAAATATAACCAATGCTATCTAGCTTTTTTTAAAAGTATCAGTATTTATCAGCATAGCGGATAAAGCAAACAGTAAATCCTACACACTGGAAAGATTTTTCTAATACCAATGTAGCAAAAAGTTGGTGTAATGGTACAATAAAGACAGTATATTTATCTGAAATCAGCTCTGAATACAATTAATAATCGTATAGATTATACGGCGCAACCATGCACTTCAGTTTTCATGTCGACGATAGCATTCAATTAACGTTCTCAAAGCAGGTTGCCTCTCTGTCATCCCCGTCGCATGCATGCCCCGTATGACTTTACTAACGCCGTAACGGTCGTATCCCCGATCTAGCCCATTGTACCCCATGCATGCAACAAGGAATCAATAGGCATGCACTGCATGAGAATCAAACAAAAACACGCATAAAGGGTCGTGCACCTGTACGAGCAACTAAGCTAGGTGCATGTGGGATCATGGGTGCCACGTGCACCTAGCTAATCACACAACTGATTGATTAATCCGGACAATAATCAAATCACACAGCGAAAAAATGCGTCAAATCAATTATTGATTTCACAAGGGATTTTGAATCAATTATTAAATCAACTCATGATTTGATAGTAAAATCAAGCGGGTTTGATTTGCGCTTGATTTTACTGTCAAATAAATTGTGAATCAATAATTGATTTGACGCGTTTTTTCGCTGTACGAGAGTCGAGCTATAGGACGGGCGGAATTAAAGGGAGGACTTGCATGGTTTCCTTTGGAGATGCTCCGCATGCGAATTGATGCGTGCATTAAAAATAACCCTTGCATGTACATGCATGTGTTTTTATTGCCCCGCGTACGTATTTTTTGTTACCATGCATCGTGCTCGACTCAGCTCTATCCGGTCATACTGCGCATGACACTGATGCGTCCATCTTAGAACATTTCAGCTTTAAAATATACATATACTATGTATACGCTAGCTGAATTATCGCCGTAACCTTGTTTCAAAAGATTAGTTGGAACAGTGTCAAGCAAAATCACCCTTGTGATACTTTTTCAAATTTTCCAGGACAAGCAAAAGAAAAGTAACGCTTACTTTGAAATGTATGGCTAATGATAAATTCAGTGCCTACTAAGCTATGATGGATAGTCCAATTTAGGATGCGTAAGGACCATTTGATAGAAGCTCTTTGGAGTTCACGAAAATCAAAAAGTTTGAGAACTTGAAAAACCACACAGAAGGGTGATTTTGCAAGACACTGTCCCATTGTCCCATGCAGTTCCTTATAAAACTTGCGGCTAACTATTATTTCCTGCATGCATTTAGCCATATCAGCACGAGCGCAATGCATGCTTTGGGTATCAGCTGCAGAATATATTCTACCTGTGCAGAGACAATTTATGCAGAACCTTTCAGTTCCACTTCACACACTGACTGGTAACATTGTTCCACACACACAGTAGGGATCTCTGTAGCACACACAGCCACTGAAGAAAGGGATAATTTAAGTATGTGTGTGTATGTGTGTGTACGTGCGCTATGCAAAAACAAAGCTCTGCAAGCAACTGCATGATACACCACACATAACATGAAGTGATGAATACACATACTCACACTGTGTATTGACCATACCTGTAGTCCAGGTAGTGACAACACCTCTCCAGTGGCAGTCTGTAGATGCCACTGTCAGTGTTCACATAGAGGTACTTCACTCAACTCTGAGGAGTGGAACGTACAGTGTAGGGGAATGTGATGTTGAAATGACTGAGGGGTGTGATAAGAACTTACTTGATTTCTTATCTCCATTTGACGCACACTTGATACATCCTCACCAGCTGGGGATAGGGGTGGTGGTGGTGGTGGTGGTGGTGGTGGTGAGTCACAAACGTAAGCATCTTGTTATGTCACCACCACCACCAACACAGCCATAAGTATATATGCAGAATAGAGGTACATTAACTGATAACATGCCAACACAGCAGTGCGTATTATCTTCTCCTCCCCCCCCCCCCCCCCCCCCCAACATTACCGGGCAAAATTACATTCACATAGCTATTGCTTATATGTTTGTAAATGTTAAACAGTAACCGAGTGACAACACTTGGACTATTTAAGTAGACTGAACGAATATTTAGTGTAGCTGGATGCATGCCATGAGCGTTGGTGCTACCTTATTGGCCACACTCAGAGTTCCCCCCCCCCCCCTCCAAAAAAAAACACATTCCACCACCATTAACTCTGGCCTTGAGCATACTCCTGTTATACCAGTCCTCACCACTGTACAGTGTGCCCCCACTGTGCACCCATTATGCACCCACATGAGATGTGATCACCACAGGTGGTAAGGCCTTACACCACACCACTCAGCACTTCCAGGAGCTCAGGGGTGTATTGGGCTATTGATTGTACCAAGTTGATCCTCTGGGAGTCATGATATGACCTGCCATTATAAGAACACTAGAGAAATAGAATGAGTCCTCTG
Source organism: Eunapius fragilis (assembly GCA_963681505.1). Classification (NCBI taxonomy): domain Eukaryota; kingdom Metazoa; phylum Porifera; class Demospongiae; order Spongillida; family Spongillidae; genus Eunapius; species Eunapius fragilis. The sequence goes on along the minus strand of OY811983.1, from coordinate 5,216,238 downwards.
TTGCTGTTGCCATTGGGGACAAGGGCATCACTGTCATTGGCCTTTTTGACACAGATAGAGGTCTGGAGACTATACCTGATGACAAAAAAGTAACACACCATGTACAAAAGGTGAACATGACTGTTAGCTCCACCCCCACTTCCTCTTCCTTCTCCCACCCCTCCCCCCAATGATGCAAGTACAGGGCACATGTGAGATGTGTGCGGTGTGTGCATGTGTGTGTGTGGTGTGAGGTGTGTGTGTGTAAAGTGTGTGTGCTGTGTGGTGTGTGTGCGGTGTGTGTGTGCGGTGTGTGTGTGTGTGTGTGGTTGATGTGTTGATATGTTATCATAGATGTAGAATATAGGAGGCTCAGGCCCGCCCCCCGCCCCCCCCCCCCCACCCCAGGCAAATTGCTGAGGGGGGTTCAGCACCACCCCCCCACCCCCCCCCAGTGTACTTATTTACATTATTAAATTAATGGTTCATGGTAAGGGAACTCACCCTGTGTAGTCAGTGAAGGTTCCATACATAAGCTCCACACACTCTTCTCCAGCATAGTACTGCCCAGGTAAACTAAAGACCACACCCTCTGTGGGGTGAAGGGATGTCATAATGATGCCAACAGCCTTAGACCATCATGGGAAGGTGCATTCATGTGGATATTAGCATTCACCACGAGGTTAGGTCTGAGAGGACCAGAGGAACGTTGACATGTTATGTTGGTAGGAAAGGGAAGACCATTTGGTCTACAGACTGATCCCGAGTCGTTCTGGGGAGGAGGAAGGAGGAGGGAGGAGAAGGGGAGGGAAAGCATGTAGGCAACCAGTCAGGTCCAAGTCACATGATTCCTCCATGGCAACCTTTGGTGATGTAAAAGGGTGAACAGTCTTCATGCCTGTGTACATATGAAAATGAACTATTGACTCACCTAGCTCTTGATGAGATCACACCCATCATAAGATCTCCATGGAAACCCACACAACCAAGTCACACCCCTCCATGGCATCCTTCACAGGGGTGCCTGTGTGCATGTGAAAATGAAAATGCATGGTGCACGATAGAAATAATAAAATTAGTAGAACCTTTATGACACTAAAAGGCAGCTGCATACATAGTACAGCAAAAATTATTTTTATTAAATGGCCAGTTTCCTTTTTCTTTCCACTCACCTTATGCAAAGGTGGTATGATGCGTTCTGTGAGACATCAAAATACACGTGTTGTATCAACTGGCCATACTGTCAAAATGGAGCAGTATCTAAATTGTCAAATAATTATCTAGTATTAGCTGGTCACTATGGACATGGCTTTTTGGCAGCATTGCCATGACAATGATTTTTAACCCCACAACAATACTGTACAAGAGTCACTACAAAATGTCTTCAAACTCTGTCACTAGTAGCCTACCCTTAAAGCAGGTGGGCAGCATTCGATTTCATCCATCATACTTCGTCTTTGTTTTCAGGCTTTCAGGGTCTGCATGTGATAAATAGACGTGTGTAGCTGCATAACAGCATGAACACTTTTATAGCATACACTACAACAGGTAAAATAATTTGAGTTCTACCTACATACCCTGTTTCCTGTGATAACATACGCATACCCATAAAAATACTTGTGTCTGACAATAGATATGTCATTTTACTGGGGTGAGGTCTAAATAGAGCCCGGATGGATTTTAATACACGTTGCTGCACAAGCCGTGCTACTTAACCTTCGCTCTCTCTCTCTCTCAACACATAAGCGGCATGCAAGATCATAAACAAGCTTGCATGCTGCTTGCATATTAAGCTACGGTATACACATGCATACCTGAGGACCGTTTACCTTCGTATAAACACCGCGGCACATACATGACCACTGCAGGCAAGACTTCATAAACATACCATAATTGCACGTTGAAAAAGCGACGTTAACGTGTATACAAACGTACTAGCTGCACGATAGTCTATAAATCCACACCGACGATCGCTCGGGCCAAGGCAAGCCTATGTTAGACGTTTAGTACTGGTAAGTGATTTGCGTACATATTTAATCGGCGGCCATGTCATCTCGCAAACCAAGCACTCAATCCGACAAAAAGTAAGGCTGGGGACCCCATTCACTGGGATGTAATGCGGTAAATCAGTGTTATGGCAGCACACCTTTATAATGTCGTAACACCCCATTATTGGTGGGGTGGGGTGTTAACACCCTAGCATACTTGGCCAACACCCATAGATGTAAGCTGAACACTCTTGTGTGTTACCAAAACACCCCCTGGGCTGTAACACCCCTCAAACCTAACACCCCTCGAGCCTTTTAAAAAATGTAGATCACTGATGCTCACAGTGTCAACCTTACAGGGGAGTGCATATCTGCATTCACTCAAAGGTACTGGATAGTCCAATATGTAGAATACCCAGTAAGAGCAAACGTTGGGACAAGAGAAGTTGTAGATGGTCACCAGGAGTTGTTGAGATGGTGCGTGGCTAAATAATGTTAAATTAATTCATTTAGGTATTACAGGTTGCTGCTAAACATTCGTACCATTAGCAACGTTTCCAACCAAATAAAACAAGGTAAAGCATAGCACACACAAGTTTATAGTCGAAGCCATTATCTCGTCGTTTCAATTGATGCGACCGGTATTTAGTTAACTTTTGACCACAATATAGAGATTTCGTCGCTTTATATACGCGACCTGATAGGAAGAATTAGCTTGTAAACATGAGTTGATTGCCTGTAAAAAAGAATTTTTTAATGAATAGCTAACAAAAAAACATGTTTTAATTTAAGAACGGAAGGCTCGTGACGAATGTGGCTACGCAATGACGTATCTTGCTCGACATGTACGACTGTATGCTTGCATTACGAAATAAAGGCATTTTTATTACAATGTGTAGTAGATACTTTATTTAGAAGAAAGTTTAAAGAGGTCTAATACTGAATAGTGGAAAAGAAAGGCTCTTATAGGGTGTGTTTGTCTTGCATGGTTCATAAATATTAACCTGTTGTCGCATCGCGCATACATGCATGGTATGATATACACTCTTCGCAATCAGAAGACAGAGAGCACACTTCATTTGCTTTTATAAGAAGCATTTCAATTCAGCGCTGATACACTTTATGCATGCAGCATTGCACGGCAGACCGTAAATTTTCAAATCCTATTAGTATTGAGCTAGGAGATTTTTGAAACCGCGGCTTTTATGCAACGAACACCATTTTTAGTATTTCATTTCTCAAGCTGCCTTATTTTTGTATAATTAATCACAATTAAGACACAGCTGTTGTCGTTAACCGGCCCATGCATTGAATGGTGATTTCAGTGGCTGCTTAAATTCAACCATTCTTTTGAAAAGTGATTCGTTTTAATATTACATGCAATATTGCTTTCAACAGCCGAAAATCATTGAGAACTCAGTGTTTCCTTCTGCGTTCCCTATCCAAAGGTTAATTTGCTGTGTAAAAGTTATCAATGGAGGATTGGATTGTTTAGGTCGATGAGAGCAATGTTATAACGAAACTATTCATACACCGTAGTTCAAGTATGAGTGGCGCACTTTCGCGCGGTATCTCCCCTCCACCATCAAATGTAGGCGCCTCTTTCCGTTCTGATATTAATAGCTACAGTTGCCCAAAGAATCGGTGCATGTTTGTAAACTAACCTTTCTATTGCCGCCTACAACACTTGAAATGTTTTCACAGGGAAAAAGCGCGTGGAATCATTTTGGAATCATTCTGTGATATTACAGAGAATCACGCACAAATCACACACATCAGATTTTCAATGTAAGATCACGCAATGATTTTTCAGAAGATTTAAAAATCCCCTGTAAAATCAGAACTTGATTCCACGCGTTTTTCCCCTGTGTTTATAGAAACATCATCGGCCTGTCATGCCCATCATGTTTGTATTGCAGGATACATTTAGTTTGACCCACCATGGGATCTGGACACCTCGTTCAGCTTGAAAATGCGCACCTCACAGGTCGACGAGAGTATATCTACATCACTTTTTGAAGAAATGCATGCCCCTGCATGTACATGAATGTATCCTGGCTGAGACTACGGCAAATGAGAAACACAGTGAAAAAAACGCGTTGAATCAATTTTTGATTTTACAGATGATTGAGGAGCACACTTGCGTACCAATGCATGCTGTTGAATCATGCGGTGATTTTACAAGTGATTTTATAAAGTTATTTGTGAAATCAAAAATTGATTCGCCGTCACAGTTTTATCACATGCTGTGAAACGGTCAAACGGGCAAAACGCCTGCAAGCTGAGCTGCCGTGTTTCGTCCAGAAAGACAGAGCTACAGTACTGTAGCTCTGTCTTTCTTATACTTAGATGCAGGCACGAACAATCAAGCTCAAGCGGGACATAGCAAACGAAAAGGAAAACGGTACATATCTTCGGTGGGGGGCACATCCACTCTCGAAGAGGCATTCTGTTTCAATTGGGTGCCTGTGACTAGCATCAAAACATTTCTCTTGACTTACTTTGTTTTGAGGCAGCCAATTCTTCCAAGTGCTGGTGTTTGGGCCTTTAATGCAGATATGTAGAGCCATCTGGCTGCAGACCGTAAAGACCCATTGCCTCCATGCAGAATTCCACCCCTATGTAAAGCATGGCACCAGCCAAGTAGTCCACTATAACGGCCACTTTATTGTGCACCTGCCCTTACAGAAAGGTAAACTCATGCTCTACCAGTACCATTTGGGATTATTTCTGTTGGTTTGCTGGAGAGCCGATCCGCTTGTTCATGTGTACATAACCCAATGGTTGGCAAAGTAGACCATTTGATGGAACCTCCAACCTATTGCGAACCAGATGTTTCTGTTGACGCAGTTTGCAAGCCGAAGCTGCCCGTGTCTGCTAACGTGCTATGATCGAACCAACTAGTGTGGTAGCCAGCAATACCCTTAGCATCATTTATCACTAGCAAATGCAGTTTTACATTGCACGTACTAACATGATAGTTGGATATGAATCCGGATAAAAGCTACATGACAGTGGATCAGGATCTGGAACACATTTTCATATCAATCTTGAATCGCTAAACCATCGGCCTTATCAAGATACGCAAAATTTAATCCGCCCGAAGCTATCCACAAAAAAAGAATAATCGGGTGGTCTTATATTTAGATGGCTACACATAAATAAACACATTTAGTCATTGGACCCTCTGCACCGAAGTCAATAAACGGCAGCACGTGGCTAAACACGAAGCTAGCTGGGAGATAGACTCCAAAACCTCCTTTCCCCAAGTTCCATACGATCTAATGGTACACAGACCAAGCCGCCAGTTCATTACATTTGGCGTCATTGGAACAGTGCATGCTTTCTTTGCTCAGTGGTCCGAGCAGCTGCTCCTGTTGTCGCACTCGCTTCCATAATAATTGTGGTATGTGACAGACAGGTCGAAAGCTGCTGGCTTGCCCAGGACCCAGTTTGGAACCAAAGGGTCAGCAGGATGAGTGTGGCTGTGATTGGGGGTGACATTGCTACCCGTTTCCACCTGGACACCCAGATGAGCTCGCCGACTGGACTTTGCAAGGGCATCACGTAGTTTGTTTTGGCGAGAAATCACATCACCACCCCTTTTGCACGTAAAAACGTGATGGCCAAGTGAGTCTAGGGCAATCTCAGGGCACAGTGGAAGGCAAGAACCATAGGAAACGTCCAGGCCAAGCCACCACTTAATGGCAACCTGGAATTGTTTTTATACAAGTAACTAAAAACATTCTCTATGAGAAAGTTGGTGGCATATAGGATTTGAAAAGGCAATATTGGTGTAAAAAGCAAGGAAACAAGTTCTTATCACAAGGCTAGTGAAGATGTAATAGTCCTATGTTTAGCACACAAACAACATATGCCCTAGAAATGTGCTAAATATAGGACTATTACATTTTCCTTCTCATAAGACCTTGTTTCCTTGCTTTTTACAACAATATTGCTATTACCTTCAAATCCTATATACCACCAACTTTCTCATAAAGAATATTTTTAGTTCACATCCAAAATCACTGTGAATATTATATCGCTGCTTCCCCGCCAGCACGTAGCGAGACAGTCCGTAGATCTAGACGTCCATGGATCTGGGTACCAAACATCGGAGAGTGAAGTTAATTTTGACGTCGCTCGATCAAAACGGCTCCTGAAATCATGCCCGTGCTGATTCTGAAACATCGTATCGAGTTTGAGGTATTTCGCACATCATTTCGCTTTATTCTTTCTCTGACGTGAATGCAATTCGAGAAAAACAACTCCATTGACAAATAGGTTTCACACCAAACGACGATTGAAGCAAAGAGTTTTCTTTAGTTGGTTACTATTTATTTTGATATCTAATTATACGTCTTACACAGACCGTATAGTTGATAAATCATTTGCTATTGTCAAGATCCTTCCATAATGATACGAGTAGCGTTTATTACGGCCCAAATGCAACAATACAAATACCAAAATATACCATCTACTGTATGATTTCAGTAGGCCCTCTTCTAGCCAATTCTGAAGCTATTGGTGAATTTTTCATTCTTTAAATGTGTTCCTATCCCGAGGTATGCGGGGTTAAGATGAATAAGGAGGATAATCCCGGGACTGGGTACGAGGGCGGGCAGTTCCCTTTTGTTCTCTACGGTTTTAACAAACGACGAAATTATACACCTTCGTCTTCTCGTTCGATTACAACAACTAGCTAAACGATCTGATCGTCAGGAGTCTCATTATAAACGGGCTGCGTGTTTTTAATGATTTCATAGTCGGGGTCAAATCCTAGATGGAAGTTTCTAGCGAAACTTCTGATAAACCTAAGTTGATGCTCACTTCAGGCAAATATAGAAAGGTTAGTTTACAAACATATGTCAATATTTTAGGTAGCATGCAATGGCTATTGTTAATAATATCAGAACGGAAGGGAATAACCTAAACTCTGTGGTGCATGCGTGGAAGGGAACTACTGAGGGTGTGCTCCATTAATACTTATTGTATAGGTTTAGTAAGTAATATATTAGGCACTGCAGTTGCATAATTGGAAAACAAAATTGAGAATCTGGTTTCTTAAAATTATAATGTCAATTTCATTTACTAATTTCAATTTATTTTATAATTAAGGATTATATACGATATCTCAATGTGTCATAGAAATATATATATGCTACATGACGTGTTTTGGTAATGGGAATTTCAACGGCTAGCTGCTTTCAACCGTACACATGCATGCGTAATGAAAAGTAGTACAAGTGTGCACACAGGTTATAGAGCTAGCTAATAATACAATAGAGTCACGTAGCGGAGAGGGCAAATGATTCGGAGACACGCTCCTTCTGCACTAGCTGCGATGTCAGTATAGATGCGCAGAAGTATACCTGCATGCATGCATGCATATGATGAACAGGAAAAAATCTTTTGACTGTTTCCCCATCATTTCTGACCACGTTGTGTAACGCCTCTCATGCAAGTCTTAATTGTTTCACAACTTATCTCGTTTCGCATATTATATGAAGTCTTGAGTAATTCATTTGACTTCACAATTAAAGCATGTATAACGCTCAGCATGTCATGTACCGCTATAGGCCTGTACAGGTGTAATGCATTATGTTAAGGCATCGAATTAAGGATCAAGTAAAGCTATAGCCTAAAAATAGAGGCTAGTAAAGATACTTCATTCACATGTAGTAGTACTATTCTTGCGTCCATTAAAAAGCCTTCCGCTTTTCAATGAAAACAATTTGTCAGATGTATAAATAGCATAATTTTTTTTTGATCAGTAATGAAACCTTGTTTACAAACTACAGTACTTCCTGTCTGGTCTAGTATATAAAGAGGCGTAATCTCTCTTATGTATGTTCAATTTCATAATTTTCATTAAAGATAAAACGATACAAAAGAATGGCATTGAGTGCAAACTTGTACATGCTTTGCTTTATCGTGTTTTCGTTTGGAAAAATTGCGAAAGGTATACGTTTAACAGCCTTCACAATAATGTAATCTAATCAGCTAATGTAACATTATATAGCTGCTCAATGCACCGTCTCCACAACTCCTGGTGAGGCTTCATCCATCTACAACTTCTCTTGTCCCAACGTTTGCTCCTACTGGGTATTCTACATATTGGACTATCCAGTACCTATGAGTGGATGCAGATATACACTCCCCTGTAAGGTTGACACTGTGAGCATCAATGATCTAGCAAAGGTCGCTAGGAGTGAGCTTGGATACAGGATGGACAAAAGTAGCAGCAATGGTGCCATCTCCATCAACGTGACCAGAGGAAACCTGATGATGGTAGCACAGTGTGTGGTGGCAGACATGAAGACATACCTTGATGGAGTGATGGTCCGAGTAGGTAAGTCGTGCATCATCAGTGAATGTCTATTTCCTACATGATATATGTGAATTACAATAATATTCTCTTTGCACTCACCAGTAAACACTTCACCAGTTACTCCGTCTTCTTCGTTAAGTCCATCTACCACTCCTGTATATAGTGCGTCAACAATTGCATATACATCCACATCAAGTTCGACCAACCTACCCATCTATGCAACCCAAACACCCGTCTATGCAACGCCGCTCCCCGAAGTAATGACAGTTACTAATATGAATCTCAATGTACGCTAAAGCTACGTTTCGTGCTTCGATCCCTCTACAGTCTGCCGGCTTTGCATGAATTATATACCAATACATCATCGACAAAAATAGTCTGGCTACATGTACACACGCCCACGCATATTAGCAATGAATCTATTAGATTGTATCTCTTTATTTATGATGTTGTACGCGAATCATTGGTATTTGCATGCGCTGTCGGGCGATTGCGCTTCACAAACGATATAGATCTATTCTTTGAGCACCAAAACATTGATCCTGAAACCATCAATTAATCGAGCAGCAAGCAACTTGCACCCCAATCGATTTATCAGGTTTATGGCACCTTGCAAATCGGTTATTAGAAACATAAAAAGCATTTGGGCGGTTAATGCACTACTTATTTAAATTTGCCAACGATTTCCTCGGTTTTTCTATTTATAATATTGTCACGATAAACCGCCTGTGAAACGCCGCTCGGCTCCACGCATATGACAAAGGCGCCAATCAATACATGTAGCAGGATGTCACGATGAACGTCTGGAAAAGGGTGCACCTAAGTATTTGGGCCCGAAGATGAGACCTGTCTCAGCCAGGTACTAATTGAACACTTAGCTGGTGCCAAATAGTACGTAGCGACCTTGATTAATGCAACTATACTGCAGAGAGCGGAGATGTCAAGTGAACTATACCAAGCATACGTATTAAATTGCCATGTGCATGCACCGGGTATTTCAGTGTTGATTAGACTGGGGACCCGACTGAGGGTTACCTTCAGCCGGGTACCCAGACTAAGTGTTGATTAAATTTCCATCACCGTTTAATTAACCGGTTAGTAAGCCATTGTCAGCAGACGGGATATAAATCGATTTTTGACCGATTTCTGCTCATGAACGAAACGAATGTCGTCTAATCGCAACTAAGAAAACAGAACCGGTTATTTCGACTAAAGGAAGTCCTTCACATCGGTTAATCTGAATAGTACTAAGTGCATAGTCGACCGAATATAGGTAATCGCGAGTAAAAAAACCCTGTAAATCGGTTGCGCACCCTAATTGCGGTACATCATCGTAAGTATATCTGGGTTTTGAATGTGAGCAGCGTTTGTACTTGTGTTTACGGTTTTACCCTATGGGTTGGAATCAGCACGATATGTTTTTACTTACGCCCACTGGTGAAGCCCAGAGGTTTAAAATTCATAATGTACTTGGATGATGGTAAATATAGTGCCGTGAATGGTAAGTAAGGTGCCGAAGGGCTAGAACGTGGGTTTAGTAAGAACTTATTACTCTATAGCATGGTTAATAGAGTGGTAACACGTGAGTTGACATCACTAGCACAGGAAAAAATGTTTGTTTTGCTACCCTGAAGTTCTAGAGTAGTTCCATATGATCTGATGTAAATGTTGTTGTAAACCGATGTAAACTGTGATTTGCGAATGCTATAAAAATGGTGTTTTACATGGCATGTATTTTTTACATTGGTAGTAAAATTTGCTCTACTTTTGCATACTTTGCTACTGTAGTAATACTGCATTGCAATAGTTTTAGCGACTCACAGGAGCATTGCGTGTGTGTGAAAATACCACAAATATCGTTACTTGTGCCCAGATTTTACATTGCATAGCACTGTAGCAATTCCACATTAGTCTGGGAACGAGAATGTGCAGCCATTAATTAACATTAACAAGGAGTAAACTTTATAAAGAAATGAACTTCATCAATTACATTTTCAACACAATTACATCCTCTTTACACAACCCAGCTGGTTTTTTGCTTGTACTAATTTCTCTTCTACGAGTCTGTTTCCAAAATAAATTAGAAGTTCTTGAAGTGTGCAGTTCTTTTTTGGTCTAGGAATTCCAAGCCCGTCAATCTGAGCGACAATCCCTGTAATGCACACACGTGCACTGTGTACCACTGTGATGCAACGAGTACAGCATCGTCATCATCCATTGTATTACTGGTAGTAAGTTACAAGAAAGTCATGTTATAGGAATGTGTTAATTTGAACAGTAACATACCTTTTCTTGCTGATTAGGAAAATCTCTATTCTGCTGAATTTTTCGGGCCCTAGCCAATTTATACTCAGCTCTGTTTCACGTTCTTCATCACTGGTTGACTTTGAAAACAGGGACAAGGTATGTGGTCTAGCAGCAACATCAAAAGTGTGAAGGCCCCAAATTATTTGGTGTGAAGGTAGGACACACCAAATCAGGTGTGACCTTCATACCAAGTGCAGGGGATTTCACCCAAAAAGCAAAAAGGTGAAAAAAACTATGCATTATTCAAACCCGAGATCACCTGTACTGCAGCCCTGTACCTAACTCCATAACATCAATGGTTAAATAGCAACGAAGTTATCTATTATCCCACAGTGCCATCACTTCTTAATAGAAACTAAAACTGAGTAATGGACCCACCAAATCGCAGAGTGAATTCACACGCTCTCACTCGATATGCACCTTGCATTTTGTCTGTTGAATTTTTCGGGCCCTAGCCAATTCACACTCAGTTGTGTTTTCACATTCTTCATCACTGCAGGTTGAATTTGAAAAACAGAGAAAAGGTAAGTGGTCAGCCATATGCACTTTGCATTTGATGTTTGCATGGGCATCAATATACTGACGGATAGGTGTAGTGTGCCTTTACACTCACCTCAAATATTCCTGCTCCTTTCTCAGGCTGATCACCCTGTACATGTTATCCAGGTAGGTCATCACAGCATGACAAAATACTGTACCTCTAACGACTGTTGCACGGGTTGAGAGTTGATGCTTCTGCGTGCAGAGACCTTCATTGGAGGACGTGATGGGGTCGTTTTTTTGCATGGTAACAGGTTGACTTGGAGTAGAAGCTCTGGAATATCGGATACAGGAGTTAGTTTGTGAACTAAAATTTGCTACTTAGCTACTTTGTAGATTTGTAGAAATCAGATGCCAACTGGGGGAATAAATCCATGAACACTTTGACAATTTACATCCTGGAAATTTACCTGATCACCAGCATAAGTAGGGCTAGAATGTGACACCTAAAATTAAATGGCATTCAAAGCAGGTATTGTAATCATAGCACTTACAGTAAGACGTTGGAGGTGAAAATGGGGACACCTGCAGAAATCAGAGAGAGATAAACATGCACTTACAATGATACACAAGTGATATGCAAACAGATATACGCCAAAGAACAAAACAGTACTGGTTTGGAGCGCTTCCTGTTGTTCAGCACAATTCTAACTTGTTCAGAGACCTTCAAATCATCGAGTACAACAGAATACAATTTGTCTTCCAAAACAAATATCTCGTAATACGCAGTTACTTCAGAATTTGAAGTTATTTTCTGCCGCAGAGCCTTAAACACCCACACACAAGCCTTTGACACCCCTACACACAAGCCTTCGTAAACCCACACCCTACAAGCCTTTGACACCCACACACACACTACAAGCTTTCAACACCTACCAACACACACCCTAGAAACCTCAACACCCACACACCCTACAAGCCTTCCAAACCCAAACACACCTACAAGCTTCCAACACTCACACAAACCTTCCACACACAACCTTTGACACCAACACACACAAACCTTCTACACCCACACACACTCTACAATCCTCTAACACGAAACCCTATAAGCCTCAATACTTGCAAACCCCACACATCCTCCTCCAAAAAGCCGCAATACTCATACACTACCTACAAGCCTCCAGCATCAGACACCACACAAAAGCTTCCACTCACCAATTTAATAAACCCCACATACATGTACCAACCATGTCAGCACTACTCAAACACAACCTACAACACTCCCTGACTATTAAACACACCATCCACAATTCATCAATGACGAGGGTGCGGATTCAAACAGGAAACACCACGCGCGCATCAATTAGAACATACCTTGAAATTATGTAGCTGCTGCTAACGTTTTTCGTTCACTAGCGTAAGAAAACCATACTTTTTATTACAAGAAACATTAGAAAGATCCACTTACTTCTAATTCCGCCTGAAGAAATGGATGTTTGTTCTTTGCTAAAGTAGTACCATAATGCGTATTTTGTACACGCACGCGACCCAGCGATCGTGACCAAACACGAGTACCAAAATATACCGGGGAGTGTATACTAATGGTTGAATGTCACTTGCCCATACGCATTTTGCTTTCTTCTGCTCCTTTATGCCAATCGACGCTCGCCCGTTAAAAATGAAAAAAAAAATTACGGCTGTATGGGTGCGTAATTGCGGATAATTAATCTGGCTGGAATCGGTTAACCTTTTACATTTTTCTGGACAAAATGAAAGCTCGGACAATAAAACGCACAGAAGCAAATGTGTATCATCTTACCACTTTGATACAAGCAAACTGTGTGTGCCCCCCCCCCCCCCCCCCCCCCCCCCCCCCCCCACCAACTTGCCACCCCCGCCCATCCTAGATTTTAAATTCGAAAGGAGTTCCCGCTTAATAGTACGACCTTAGCGCCTGCGCAGATGCATGTTGGGCCGCGCCCAACGATTTGAATCGTGTCTGCGAACGAGGCTAAAGATAAGAATTTTCTCACGTGACTGTATTTCGACATTTGTGGTAAATGGTTGCATTTCATCATTTACATCAGAATGCAATTGTTTCAACGCCAGTTACAATGGTCTTCAATGCGTTCTATGACATTTTGTAGCATTAGCTAGATATTTGCAGCATTTAAAATAACAGCGATATACAGCTGGTGTAAGACTGCTGTATAATTATTACTGCAGTAGTAAACCGTGGTATTTCTCTGTAGTATTCCTAACTTTTTTTCCTGTGTAGGGGCATAACGTATGGTAAAAGTATCAAAAAGCTGAGGCATCGTATCCAGTCTTTTGCATGTCCTTCAAACTCCACGGAAGACACAAAAAGAGGAATATGCTTTGATAGAAATACAAAGCCTCAAGCAATTTTGAGAGTCTCTTTCTTGTCTGTTGAACGTCAAGCATGCACAATATACTGAGCATGGCGCCTTGAACTCTTAATGAACTCCGAAAACACTAAACATTACCCTTAATTCGAATTGACAACAGATCTACGATCAAGAAGTGTTATACAATAATCAAGATGAAAGTGTTATTACTCTCGCAGAACTTGCGCGTACCACCATGACAGGGAATGCCCAGACTTCTTTATGTCATTTCCTGAAGCTTTAAAAAGCTATTCATTTCAACAAGATTGGCCATTAATCTGTATAGTTGAGGCACATATACCAAATAGAACAAGCTTTGCATATAAAAATATAACCATTGCTATCTAGGTTTTTTAAAAAGTATCAGTATTTATCGGCATAGCGGATAAACCAAACAGTAAACCCTACACACTGTAAAGATTTTTCTAATACCATGCAGTGTAGCAAAAAAGTTGGTGTAATGGTACAAAAAAGACAGTATACTTATCTGAAATCAGCTTTGATAAAAGTCGTATAGATTATACGGCGCAACCATGTACTTCAGTTTTCATGTCGACGATAGCATGCAATTAACGTTCTCAAAGCAGGTTGCCTCTCTGTCATCCCCGTCGCATGCATGGCCCCGTGGCGTTCATGACTTTACTAACGCCGTAACGGTCGTATCCCCGATCTAGCCCACTGTATACTCCATGCAACAAGGAATCAATAGGCATGCACTTAGAATCAAACAAAAACATGCATAAAGGGTCGTGCACCTGTACGAGCAACTAAGCTAGGTGCATGTGGAATCATGGGTGCCACATGCACCTAGCTAATCACACAACTGATTGATTAATCCGGACAATAATCAAATCACACAGCGAAAAAATGCGTCTAATCAATTATTGATTTCACAAGGGATTTCGAATCAATTATTAAATCAACTCATGATTTGACAGTAAAATCAAGCGGGTTTGATTTGCGCTTGATTTTACCGTCAAATCAATTATGAATCAATAATTGATTTGACGCGTTATTACGCTGTGCGAGAGTCGAGCTATAGGACGTGGCGGAAAGGGAGGACTTGCATGGTTTCCTTTGGAGATGCTCCGCATGCGAATTTACGTAAGGGATTGCGTGCATTAAGAATAACCCTTGCATGTAAATGCATGTGCTTTTATTGCCGCGCGTACGTATTTTTTGCTACCATGCATCGTGCTCGACTCGCTCTATCCGGTCATACTGCGCATGACACTGATGCGTCCATCTTAGAACATTTCAGCTTTAAAATGTACATATACTATGTATACGCTAGCTGAATTATCGCCGTAACCTTGTTTCAAAAGATTATTTGGAACAGTGTCAGGCAAAATCACCCTTGTGATACTTTTTCAAATTTTCCAGGACAAGCAAAAGAAAAGTAACGCTTACTTTGAAATGTATGGCTAATGATAAATTCAGTGCCTACTAAGCTATGATGGATAGTCCAATTTAGGATGCGTAAGGACCATTTGATAGAAGTTCTTTGGAGTTCAAGATAATCAAAAATTTGTGAACTTGAAAAACCACACAGAAGGGTGATTTTGCTAGACTCTGTCCCAGTTCCTAATTAAAAGCGCGGCTAACTATTATTTCCTGCATGCATTTAACCATATCAGCTCGAGCGCAATGCATGCTTTGGGTATGAGCTGCAGAATTTATTCTACCTGTGCAGAGACCATTTATATATATTTTATGCAGAACCTTTCAGTTCCTGTTTCATTGAAAGTGACTGGACTGGACCGAAAATAAGTCCTCAATCATTTGAACGACATAGGACTACTATCGCTATGCATCTGTACAAGTGGTAGTTTTGTAATCTGGATTAGAATTAGAATAGACGTGCAAATAATAATGCCGGATGCTAGCAATACGGCGCGTTGTACTGGTATATTTTTCAGTCCGTCATAAAGTTTCCGCTCTCCGATGAAAACAAATAATTTTATATACTTGGCAAAATGCTATTGTTTTGCAGATAATGAACCGTGTTTGCAAACTAATGCTTCCTATCAAATCGAGTATATAAAGTGACGAATCCTCCTATTAGGACAATTGAATACATGCAACATCAATTAACCGATTGGGAGAATGGCTTGGAGTATTAACCTGTGTGTGCTATTTCTTATCATTTTTTCGTTTGGAAACATTGCGAATGGTAAGCGTATACGCTTAGCATTTTTATAAAATGCAAATAATGATTAGAATCATATAGCTTCTCAATGCACCGTCTCCTGGCGGTGAGGCTTCATCCATCTACAACTTCTCTTGTCCCAACGTTTGCTCCTACTGGGTATTCTACATATTGGACTATCCAGTACCTATGAGTGGATGCAGATATACACTCCCCTGTAACGTTAACACTGTGAGCATCAGTGATCTAGCAAAGGTCGCTAGGAGTGAGCTTGGATACAGGATGGACAAAAGTAGCAGCAATGGTGCCATCTCCATCAACGTGACCAGTGGAAACCTGATGATGGTAGCACAGTGTGTGGTGGCAGACATGACGACATACCTTGATGGAGTGATGGTCCGAGTAGGTAAGTCATGCATCATCAGTAAATGTCTATTTCCTACATGATTAATGTGAATTGGAATAATGTTCTCTTTTCACTGACCATCACGGTGCTACAGAGTACCGTACGCAGTCCTGTATATTACACCTATATTTGTCGCCACGCGTCTGCACTCGACACGTGGGCAGTTTTTCACACGACTCGTATGCAGGGTCAGTATACGTCTCAGAACGAACACTTCACTTATACGCGCATATCGCGGTCTGCATACGGCTTCGGCATATTGGTTGTCACCTGTCTGCATACTTCAGAAGAACGTATGCAGATTCTGTGCACATCATGTATTCGAATACTTTACAAGGCGCCCATAGATCTGCATACTGAAGATAGACAGGACCGGTATACGCGGTATATACGTCTAAATCCCATATACGCCAGTAATTATTTAAAGTGGGAAACTTATTCATTACAGCTACAGCTTCAATACAAACAACCAAAATAAATTATCAGAGTTCAGTTGGCAGGAGCATTCTTGAAGTCCCACATTTCAGACGCAGCATCCTTTTATCTGATAGAGGTCTTTAAATTCAGCATGAACCTTTACTATCTTGGCATTTGTTGAGGTTTTCTGTGCTAGATAGGAGAATCAGTTATCTTCCACAACTAAAGAAGAGGATTACCTTAGTCACAGGCTGCTGTCCTATTCGTAGGCCTTGTGGTAGAGTCCTCCCACTCATTTGGCCTTACTACAACATTTCATTGGCTAAAGAGCTGTCTGAGAATATACATTCATACACGCAGATATCCATTGGACTTACCCTAACTAGGCCCCTCATCTTTGGCTACAGAGTCTCAATGTGCTTGCTTTATTGGTTCAAGTGTCTCCTTACAGCTCCTGATAGTGACACTAGATACGTTATTTGTTTGTGTACATAATGTATACTCATTACAACGTACTATGGTAGAGGTGATCCTTGTACAGCAAGATTCCTTTTCATGGCATTTAAAGGTTCTATCATGTTCAATTTCGGGTCTGAAAGTAAAATTTTAATTTAAAAACGTGTATATACGGGCGGTAGTACCTTTGCGACAACTCAAACACAGCGCTGAGTCCATACTATGCGCGATCACTTTGTCCTGGTTTGGTAAGATCTAGAGTAACGTGTGTACATAGCGTAACAGGCAGCAACTTACCTTTAAATTCTTAGGAACAGCCGTAGTAATTTCGTTAGTGTTTCCTCAACCACGGCCTTGGTCTGCAACATTTGAAGCTCTTTATCCTGGACCTGGCTCATTCGCACGTCAGTTAGCGGAGAACGTACAACAGAAAACTGCAGCCGATTGAGAAATCGATTTGTCTGATTGTTGCAGTTTGATTGGCAGCACAGGTATTGTTTGTTAACGTGAGTTTAACATCCCAGTAGACTTACTTTTGATCCCGTTTCGTATTTAGGGTTCACGGCTGTTCCGTACGTGACAATAGGTTTTGAAATTAGATGGTAAGGATTGAATTACGGTATGTCTAAAAAAATGGTCGCCATAGAGCTCATTAACTGACACTTAACTTCGAAGATTGCCTGCACTTGGCCTTTGGTACCAATGCAAAACCCAATAAGGAATTTATGTTTAGTAAACATCTGAAATATTAATGGACTATTTGCGCAATCGAATACAATTACGACTACGATGTACTTGTGGCCACGCATACAGGCTCTTCTCAACATAACTAAAAATGCCATGAGTTCGATTTCATACTGTAAAAAATTGCTCTTATTAAATGAGCTGTAAAATGCTCAGAAGAAAGAGATAGGATCAGTGAATCAATTGATGAATTCGGCTTCGTGCTACGCGCCTGCAACTAGGCATAAGAGCTCTTACAAAACCGTGAATAATTTACACACTGCGAGCATACTACAGCCACAGTGGAATCTAAGCACAAGTGTCAATTGGAAGATTTGTGCTGGTTATGTGGTTGCAGGCCATCTAAACAAGCAAAAATTCATAAGAGCTACTGTCAACCTTTGATATTGACACACAAAAAGAGTCTTGAGATCCAACACCCATGCAAGTTATTCACGTTCAAGTTATGAGTGATGATGAAACATGTAACAGTTGCGTCACAAAGCCAAACACTTTTACAAATGTTTGTTAGAGGCCACATGACTGGTGCAACCCATGCCATCAGTACCTGTAAGGTAGTGTGCAATAAAAAAAGTCTTTCACAATTCAGTCCTTCCTCCTTCACCATAGAGTATGTAGTGTCCCCTTTTATGTTGCTCAATGGTGCAAACCTGAAGCATGTGGCAGTACCCCGGCCAGGCCAGTTGATAATGTACAACATATTAAGGCTATAGCACCACAAAAATTGCATACAAAATTGTCATCTACACAGATGTAATCTGCAAATAATGAGTTAATGTGTCTAGTTCAAGTATTAACAGAGCACTTTTGCGCGGTATTTCCCCTCCACCATCACATGTAGGCGCCTCTTTCCGTTCTGATATTAATAGCCTCTGTTGCTCAAAGAATCCGTACGTGTTTGTAAACTAACCTTTCTATTGCCTGTAACGCTTGAAATGCTTTAGGGAAACATCACCACGGCAGCACATTTACCCCCCCGAATATTTTATCAGGCGAATAATTTGGCTAGCACTTATCGATGCTAGGATATTATTACACACCCTGGGATACTTTATCCATCCATCCATCCATCCATCCATCCATCCATCCATCCATCCATCCATCCATCCATCCATCCATCCATCCATCCATCCATCCATCCATCCATCCATCCATCCATCCATCCATCCATCCATCCATCCATCCATCCATCCATCCATCCATCCATCCATCCATCCATCCATCCATCCATCCATCCATCCATCCATCCATCCATCCATCCATCCATCCATCCATCCATCCATCCATCCATCCATCCATCCATCCATCCATCCATCCATCCATCCATCCATCCATCCATCCATCCATCCATCCATCCATCCATCCATCCATCCATCCATCCATCCATCCATCCATCCATCCATCCATCCATCCATCCATCCATCCATCCATCCATCCATCCATCCATCCATCCATCCATCCATCCATCCATCCATCCATCCATCCATCCATCCATCCATCCATCCATCCATCCATCCATCCATCCATCCATCCATCCATCCATCCATCCATCCATCCATCCATCCATCCATCCATCCATCCATCCATCCATCCATCCATCCATCCATCCATCCATCCATCCATCCATCCATCCATCCATCCATCCATCCATCCATCCATCCATCCATCCATCCATCCATCCATCCATCCATCCATCCATCCATCCATCAGCGAAAAGTATCTCCTCCACATCTCGTTCTAGACCATCCTTTACTCTAAAATGTTGTATGACACTTTACAAAAATCATACCGAAAGGCAGCATGCAATATTTAAGTTGTTCCTGGGTTCCTGTGCCTACTTAAGTGTACACCTTCCAAGTCTGCTTGTACTACAGAACCTGAGCTTCCTCCAACATTAACATCATACTATGCAGCCAAATATATGTCTTGTGTAATATGTCGGATTCCAACAGATACAAAACAAGTCCTCACAAACATATGTCTACCGTTCTTAAAAACTCAAAAAACTATCGCTTACGCATCAGTTAGATTAATATTACTACATCTCTCTTTCACTATTGGATTTCTTGAAAGCCTCACTGGTGGCATTGAAGCTCGTCCACTAAGGGTCCTATAGCATCCTTACAAAGGTTCACATTTGTCTGCCCTGATGACCAGTATGTAATCTGCAGACCTCCTTGTATAGAAAGTTCAGTGAACACTGGTAAATATGTCTTAAGAATCCCTTTTATCTGACTTCGATGTGGCCATCCTTTTTGACAAAACATCTTTATCTGCCTACAGATTTTTTCACTTCCTTGAGCCTTCCTGATTAGTGACAGACGTCTTTCAGTTAGCAGGTAAGTGCTTGATCACAAAATTTACAAACATTTCAACCACATGGTGATGGAATGCCTCGTTGACACTGATAGTAGGAAGTGGTGCTCTTGATAGAGTATCAGTGATACAGAGATCCTTGCCTAGTACGTGTGCAATTGAATAAGTAATGATAATGATAATTTGGTAATGATAATTTATGTGCACATATTAGTATACACAAAGGCAAGTAATGGCACATGTAAATACACTTATATACTGCCCAATGCTATAAATGGAAGCATCTGCAAAAGAAAGCCAAGTTCACTGTACATAGTCTTGACTTAAAGATAAGGTCACAACAGTATCTAGTAAGGAATTCCTTCATCTGGACAGAGAAGAAATTGGATCTGAAGTTATGGCGTGGTGTAGACACCGTACTGAATTTAATGGAGTTACCTCTAGTACTATATGGTGACAGGTTGATGTGGAAAAATGCTGATGCATCAAGATCGACAAGGTCTTTTACGATCTTAAAACACATAAGGAGGTTTGAAAATACCCTGCGATACTCCAATGAATGAAAACTTTGGTGTAGAAGACAATCAGCATAGCTCATAGTTGGCAGCTTTACCCATTTAAAAATAGCTCTGGTGAAAAAGTGCTGGACCCTTTCAATACATCTAATGTCTTATAATAGCCATGGATTCCACACTGGAGAATTATATTCCAGAATATCATTCTCCAGTGTGGAACCCATGGCTTCCATGGCTATTAGATGTGTTGAAGGGTTCAAGGAAAATGCATGAGCCTCATCTGAAAACACTGGACACAAAGAGGAAGTAAGTTCATCAAGGTTTTTGAACTTAACAGAGGTACTAAAGGTTTATGGTCCGTTTGAAGTTGAAAATGTTTTCCTATCAAGTAATCACTGAATCTCTCGCAAGAGCATGTGAGAGCAAGTGCCACTTTCTCAATTTGAGCATACATTCTCTCAGTGTTCGTCATAGCTCTAGAGGCATATGCTACAGGTCTGCAATTCCCATCCCGCTGACGTTGAATGAGGACAGCACCCAGGCCATATGCTGAAGTATCTGCAGAGACAACAGATTCACTTTGAGGATCATATAAGACCATCACCGGCTGAACAGAGAGTTCATGTTTGATGTCTTCGAATGCACGTTTTTGGCTATCCACCTATATCCAACAATTTTTCTTGGAAAGCAAATCCTGCAAGGGTTTTGTTTTGTTAGCAAAGATCTGGTGTGAACTTACTTAGCTGATTAGTCATTCCAAGAAAACATCTAACTTCTGTCTTCGAATGCACGTTTTTGGCTATCCACCTATATCCAACAATTCTTCTTGGAAAGCAAATCCTGCAAGGGTTTTGTTTTGTTAGCAAGATCTGGTGTGAACTTACTTAGCTGATTAGTCATTACAAGAAAACATCTAACCTGTTACACCTCTTGGTTCTTTCATATCACAGATCGCTTGAACTTTTTCTGGATCAGGTTTTACACCAGTGATGTCAACTAACTGACCCAAGAACTTAACACACGCTTTGGAAAATTCACACTTTTCAACATTTAACGTAACCCTTACCTGCTTGCTTGATTCTTTCTAGCACGGCAAATACACTTTCATTATGCTCCTCAACTGCCTGACCATGAACATGGACGTCATCTATCATACATACCACCCCTTCCAAACCAGCAAAATTTCAGTTATGCACCCTTGAAAGTGCTCTGGGGCAGATGTGATTCCAAAAGGTAGCCGATTAAAAGCGTATCTCCCTAAAGGGGTAATGTTAAATGTGCTAGGGAGTGATGACTCTTTAGACATCTTTATCTGCCAGAAGCCTGTCAAGTTTTGTGAAAACTTTGGCATTTCCAAGCTGTCTCCACTCAGCAGAGATGCCAAGTCAAACGTAGGCGTGTGACACACGCATGTCCGTCCCGACCCCATGTATTGAACAACATGCTTTTTATAAATGGCGTCACACGCATTTTGAGGTTTTGAGGCTATGATCTGTGACCACTGATGGTAGTATGTGGCGCTCACAACATACACTATCATTCAATTTAGAAATCAAATGCGAACACTGCTATTTGGTTTGGGTAGAACAACAATTCCACTACATCAATCAGTTGGTTTCTCACAAACGTGCGTCTACACGTTCTTAAACTATCGTTTACGCATAATTAGATAAATATTACTACATCCTGTACTGTGTCTCAAGTCCTTTGTCGGTCACAATTCAAGTTGTCTACCGCAGCCCATATCTATTTTCTGTCCTTGTCGGCCGGAAAACGGTAGAATTTCTTATTCTTATTTCAACCCTTTCTATAGCGATTCGTGCAATCTACTACAGCACACGTATGTTGCATGGTTCAAACTTGCACATTTTCCAGCAGATCGCACTAACAATTCAAAAAATTTGCCCATCAAAATGGCGACCAACAAAAAGTAATGATTTCATATAAACCTGAGTCAACGGTAACAATATTTATAGGACAATATTAATGGTTTCACACGGCAACTGGTCATATATGCATGCATGTAAAGCCGGCATAGACTGCTGAGGGATCGGAGCACGAAACGTAGCTTTAGCGTGCATTGAGATTCATGTTGGTAACAATAATTATATCGGCCGGGGAGCGGCGTTGCATAGATGGGTAGTGGGGTTGCATAGATGGGTAGCGTGGTTGAACTTGATGTGGTCGTATATGCAATTGCTGACGCACTATATCCAGGAGTGGCAGATTGACTTAACGAAGAAGACGGAGTAACGGGTGAAGTGTTTACTGCTTGACATAGTACCGTATGCAGAGATATGCAGAGTCTGCCCACCTTAGCACATGCAGATACGTATGCAGACATGCGCGTATGCAGACCGATATGCTGATTCGTATCAAGATGTGCAAATATCAAGATCGGTATGTAGATGGATATGAAGGAGGTGCAGTATGATAACAGCATTCGATGCGTATCCGACCCACTTCGAAACGCGCGTGTGATGTATAAACCTGTAAATTATAATAGTGCGCAGTAATAGGAATAGGGGTATAACCGGATGGATCGAGGTACGCTATAATCATCGCAAGCAGTATGAACAATACGTGTTCTGTTCAAACAAAAACACCAAGCGAGTGTGTGTATGTCGTGTGTCTTGTGTGTTTGGACCAGCGCGCGGCAAATCAGTGTACAAAACTCGCCTCGCTACGCGCATGCGCAATTATTTGTGCACATGTTGATAAAAAGTTCTAATGGCGGACTGACCATCACTAGCCCACGGCTGTTACATTACATTGAAATTTGGACAACAGGTTCTCGCCCACTACGAATTTTAAGTACATACCAACAGGGCTCATTACTTCCGTAGCAACGACTATAGGTTAAAAGAAGCCTGTGTACATGAAGATATCATCGGAGTTTTCACTTAAAGCGCAACCTACATATGCAGTAAGGACTTCGCCCCCCGACAGTGCTAATTTCTAGCAATGATACCTTGGCGAACACGTGCCACTCTGCCAAACGCTCACGAGGTCTTAACGGGTGCGGTCAACGGTGCTTACGTTTTCTATAAATTGCTCTTATATTTTTCGACAGGAAACGCCTTGAACAAAGTAAAGGGTTTGATCTTGCGTTTCAAGTAGCTGTTACATTGCTACGCGGCTTCGTCTGTCCATTATAGTCGGTTGAAATATAGCGCCATTTTGGGTTCTCTAATGTTTCTGCTTTTATTAGGCGGTGGTACTGCAGCTGACATGTGTGATGAAATGTTAAGGTAATGGTCTTGCAGAATGTTTTTAAGCCAAGCAATGGTATATTTCTGATTCCAGTGTAGGTGCGTTTTGACGAATTGATTTTAGCATGTATGGTTAAGCACCTTGCTCCTCCATTAGATTACAGTGGTATGTAGATTCCCATTCCAACATGTGCATGGTCCTCACTTGATGGCCTGACTTATTAGGAATAGCTCACAAGAATTACATTAATGCTGTCTGAATGCTCCCTCATGCTATAGCTTGCTTTTTGTTTAATTCCAATTGTATTTGAGTTGATTTTTTGCCCAAAAGGGGGCAGGCAACAACCATCCAGTCGGGTGCATAGGGGTGTTGACCCCTTGCCCTGAGCCTGACTGGAACCAAGAGGTGATGCTGGACCCCTTTAGTCAGCTCACCCCATGACACTGGTCGAGGTAAGGTGGCTAGGTCAGGGGTAGAAACCCGAAGGGTGCCGCCTGCCATTGATGTATAAGCAAGAACACAGCATACATGCACAAAGTACAGCCCTGCACAGGTGGAGTCAGGATGAGTATGCAATGCAGCTTGCAATTAGCTGTAAACAGCGAGCCACCATCCTTTTTCTACATGTTTAGTATTGAGCTAGGAGATTTTTGAAACCGCGGCTTTTATACGACGAACACCATTTAAAGTATTTCATTTCTCAAGCTGCCTTATTTTTGTATAATTAATCACAATTAAGACACAGCTGTTGTCGTTAACCGGCCCATGCATTGAATTGTGATTTCAGTGGCTGCTTAATTTCAACCATTCTTTTGAAAAGTGAATCGTTTTAATATTGCATGCAATATTGATTTCAACAGCCAAAAATCACTGAGAACTCAGTGTTTCCTTCTGCGTTCCCTATCCAAAGGTTAATTTGCTGTGTAAAAGTTATCAATGGAGGATTGGATTGTTTAGGTCGATGAGAGCAATGTTATAACGAAACTATTCATACACCGTAGTTCAAGTATGAATGGCGCACTATCGCGCGGTATCTCCCCTCCACCATCAAATGTAGGCGCCTCTTTCCGTTCTGATATTAATAGGTACAGTTGCCCAAAGAATCGGTGCATGTTTTAAACTAACCTTTCTATAGCCTACAACGCTTCAAATGTTTTCACAGGGAAAAAAACGCGTGGAATCATTTTGGAATCATTCTGTGATATTGCAGAGAATCACGCACAAATCACACAAGTCAGATTTTCAATGTAAGATCACGCAATGATTTTTCAGAAGATTTAAAAATCCCCTATAAAATCAGAACTTGATTCCACGCGTTTTTCCCCTGTGTTTAGAGAAACCATAGATAGTTTAGAGATGGATTGGAAGCACGGTTAATTGTCACGAATTATCACCTACACTCCGTGATCTGCTGGTATGCTGTGAGCATAGATAGTTGCGTGTACTTCAGATACTAAATCTTTGGCTGAGGCAATGACAAAACCCGACGAAATACTGAAAAGAGCTGTTGAAAATGTGTTAGCTGACGATGGCTTTAAGATTCAGACTCCATCGTCGAGAAGCGCTGTTGAAAAATAAAAACCTCGTACATAAATCACAAAAATCCGCGTTGTTTGAGGCAGCGTATTAAGAAAACCAAGTACTATTTTCAAAAAACGAAAAAAGTCCCTCCTGGAGCTTTCACTGAACACTTAGGATTGGTTCGTAGAAGTACAAAACCACTTAGGATGGCTCTTAAACAGGTACATGCACGAGGTATACTAATTTATGCCCTCAACTACTATATGACGGTGTTACACACGATCGGATGAAGATAAAACAAAACTAAAAAAAATCCCTCCTAGAGAAATGACCTCTATAAGCATAGAAAACATAATAAACCTTTGGAGACTCACCCGTTTCTCACAAAAGGTACATAAGCACACAACAGTGGTGAAATTATCGGTACGAAGCGCGCGTAGTACGAACAGTGGCTATTTTAAGGTCAATACCTTACAGAACACTTAACGTTCAAATAGGCGATGAGGAATGTCACCAAAATTCAGTATGGCACAGTTTGACGACTTTTGCCTCGATTTGCCCTCTGGAAAGATGTGATTCGCGCGATCACGGAGTGCGCGCGTAGTCTTAATGGCTCACGTGATGCGCTTCCAATCCATCTCTAAACTATCTATGGAGAAACATCATCGGCCTGTCATGCCCATCATGTTTGTATTGCAGGATACATTTAGTTTGACCCACAATGGGATCTGGACACCTCGTTCATGCAGCTTGAAAATGCGCACCTCACAGGTCGACGAGAGTATAACTACATCACTGAAATGCATGCCCCTGCATGTACATGAATGTATTCTGGCTGAGACTACGGCAAATGAGAAACACAGTGAAAAAAACGAGTTGAATCAATTTTTGATTTTATATATATAGATGATTGAGGAGCACACTTGCGTACCAATGCATGCCGTTGATTCATGCGGTGATTTTACAAGTGATTTTATAAAGTATTTGTGAAATCAAAAATTGATTCGCCGTCACAGGTTTATCTTATGCTGTGAAACGGTCAAACGGGCAATACGCCTGCATGCTGAGCTGCCGTGTTTCGTCCAGAAAGACAGAGCTACAGTAGATGCAGGCACGAACAATCAAGCTCAAGCGGGACATAACAAACGAAAAGGAAAACGTTGCATATCTTCGGTGGGGGGCACATCCACTCTCGAAGAGGCATTTCTGTGCCTGTGACTAGCATCAAAACATTTCTCTTGACTTACTTTGTTTTGAGGCAGCCGATTCTTCCAAGTGATGGTGTTTGGACCTTTAGTGCAGATATGTAGAGCCCATCTGGCTGCAGACCGTAAAGACCCATTGCCTCCATGCAGAATTCCACCCCTATGTAAAGCATGGCACCAGCCAAGTAGTCCACAATAACGGCCATTTTATTGTGCACCTGCCCTTACAGAAAGGTAAACTCATGCACTACCAGTCCCATTTGGGATTATTTCTGTTGGTTTGCTGGAGAGCCGATCCGCTTGTTCATATGTACATAACCCAATGGTAGGCAAAGAAGACCACTTGACGGAACCTCCAACCTATTTCGAACCAGAGGTATCTGTTGACGCAGTTTGCAAGCGGAAGCTGCCCGTGTCTGCTAGCGTGCTATGATCGAACCAACTAGTGTGGTAGCCAGCAAGACCTTTAGCATCATCCATCACTAGCAAATGCATTTTTACATTGCATGTACTAACATGATAGTTGGATATGAATCCGGATAAAAACTACATGATAGTGGATCAGGATCTGGAACACATTATTCATATCAATCTTGAATCTCTAAACCATCATACTTATCAAGATATGCAAAATTTAATCCGCCCGAAGCTATCCACAAAAAAAGAATAATCAGGTGGTCTTATGTTTAGGTGGCTACACATAAATAAACACATGTAGTCATTGGACCCTTTGCGCCGAAGTCAATAAACGGCAGCAAGTGGTTAAACACGAAGCTAGCTGGGAGATAGACTCTAAAGCCTCCTTTCCCCAAGTTCCATACGATTCCACTACTAATGGTACACAGACCAAGCCGCCAGTTCATTACATTTGGCGTCATTGGAACAGTGCTTTCTTTGCTCAGTGGTCCGAGCAGCTGCTCATGTTGTCGCACTCGCTTCCAAGATAATTATGGTATGTGACAGACAAGTCGAAAGCTGCTGGCTTGCCCAGGACCCAGTTTGGAACCAAAGGGTCAGCAGGATGAGTGTGGCTGTGATTGGGGGTGACATTGCTACCCATTTCCACCTGGACACCCAGATGAGCTCGCCGACTGGACTTTGCAAGGACATCACGTAGTTTGTTTTGGCGAGAAATCACATCACCACCCCTTTTGCACGTAAAAACGTAATGGCCAAGTGGGTCTAGGGCAATCTCAGGGCACAGTGGGCGGCAAGAACCATAGGAAACGTCCAGGCCAAGCCACCACTTAATGGCAACCTGGAATTGTTTTTATACAAGTAACTAAAAACATTCTCTATGAGAAAGTTGGTGGCATATAGGATTTGAAGGCAATATTGGTGTAAAAAGCAAGGAAACAAGTTCTTATCACAAGGCTGGAAGACGTAATAGTCCTATGTTTAGCACACAAACAACATATGCCCTAGAAATGTGCTAAATATAGGACTATTACATTTTCCTTTCTGATAAGACCTTGTTTCCTTGCTTTTTACACCAATATTGCTATTGCCTTCAAATCCTATATACCACCAACTTTCTCATAGAGAGTATTTTTAGTTCACATCCAAAATCATTGTGAATATTATATCACTGCTTCCCCACCAGCACTAGCGAGACAGTCCGTAGATCTAGACGTCCATGGATCTGGGTACCAAACTATCGGAGAGTGAAGTTAATATTGACGTCGCTCGATCAAAACGGCTCCTGAAATCATGCCTGTGCTGATTCTGAAACATCGTATATCGAGTTTGAGGTATTTCGCACGTCGTTTCGCTTTATTCTTTCTCTGACGTGAATGCATTTCGAGAAAAACAACTCCACCGACAAATAGGTTTCACACCAAACGACGATTGAAGCAAAGAGTTTTCTTTAGTTGGTCACTATTTATACATTTATTTTGATATCTAATGATACGTCTTACACAGACCGTATAGTTGATTGTTAAATCATTTGCTACTACTCCTGTAGTTTTGTGGTTAGTTATTGACAACTCTAAACTTGTCATGATCCTTCCGTAATGATACGAGTAGCGTTTATTACGGCCCAAATGCAACAATACAAATACCAAAATATACCATCAACTATTTGATCACAGTAGGCACTCTTCCGGCCAATTCTGAAGCTATTGGTGAATTTTTCATTCTTTAAATGTGTTCCTATCCCGAGGTATGCGTGGTTAAGATGAAGAAGGAAGAGGAGGAGGATAATCCGGGTGTCGGAGCAGATTCTGTCCCCCCGCAGATTTTGTTCCCCGGACATAATCTGCTAGCGGAAATTATCCCCCACGGACATAATCCGCTAGCAGATATTGTCCTCCTTCCGCAGATATTGTCCCCCCCCCCCCCCCTCCCCCCGGCCTCTAACCAATGCTTGGCCGTCCCGGTTTTTTTTTGTTGGTATAAGCCCCGCCCGCTTTTTGCATCGAGCCAGTTTAGTACACACACACCCTCCCACTCCCCCTTCCCCCCTTCAGTCCCGCAGTGCTATCAGTCTACCTTCTCGCCAGACCTCCTGGCTGCGGCCCTGAATAATGTCCCCTCCGCCCTTCGAAGTTGCACGTGGTGCGCTTTGCAGCTGCAAGTAGCTATTAGCTTTCAGTTGTCAGCTGCAGCATTATGGATGAAGAAGAGTGCGATGCCATTGTCAGCTTTCTGAGTATGGTACTTAGTTACCCTCTGCATAGCATCACAAGGACCTAAAGCGAGCTCAAGTGTGTGGACTATGCGGTCGATAGCGGCGTATATACTGTACCGCAAAAAGGATAAAGAAAGAGGGAAAATTGAATATCTTCAAGTTCCTAGATGCGTAGAAGAAATAGAACGAATCCTTCATTCATGCCATTCGTCCAAAGAAAGTGAGTATGCATGACTTCAGTGCACGTATATACGTACGCATCGGGGCTCGGTTATCGAATTAAAAATATAGTACTTCATGATCGAAACTGTTTACAGCTTATGCATTAGTCTTGGTCTTTACGCAAGCTGATTTTATACAATGCACGCGTGTAAACGGTTGGTAGATCACCAACGTCGATAACCAAGCGCCTGAAAAGTGTCCGAGGATTAACACTGACTCAAGCTAGGATGGATCCAATAATCATAATAGCGCTTTTTATATATAGGTGGAAACCTGGGAAGGGATAAAACAAGAGAAAATTATGGTTTCATCGAGGTTCTTCTGGAAGACGCAGAAAAAAGATGTGTACATGCATGTAGTTCGTTAAGACGTGCGATGTTTGCCAAAGCACCAATGGTGCCAAGTTTATGAAGACCGTAGCCCCTCTGCATCCCATATACCTATACAACCTAGTGTTTAGCATCAAATTAGTTGCAATCAAGACTACCTTAAGTTAATGCATGCATGTATCAATTTAGGTTGGATAGACCTGATTGGTCCTCTCCCAAAAACTGAACGAGGCAATTGTTACATCATCACCTTAGTTGACAAGTAAATAAAAACCTTCTCTAACGAGAAAGATGGTGGGCATATAGGATTGACAATGGTGGTGTAAAAAGCACGGAAACAAGTGTGACAGAAATTTTACTGGAAAATTGAAATAGGCCTATATTTAGCCCATTTTCTCAGGCGTGCGCTGCCTAAATGTGACTGGGCTAAATATAGGCCTATTTCAATTTTCCAGTAAAATTTCTGTCACACTTGTTTCCGTGCTTTTTACACCACCATTGTCAATCCTATATGCCCACCATCTTTCTCGTTAGAGAAGGTTTTTATTTACTTGTTTCATAAGTTTTTTTTTCTCCGTGTCAACGAAGCTTCATAACTGTAATGTGATGAGGAACGATGTGCAATGGACAAATGTCTATACCTTACGAACGCTTTGTGCATTGCCCCGACCACAAGTTACTATATAACTTTAATAAATACGTACTAGTATGTAAAAAATTTAGCCCACTCACGTCTCAACATACAGTGCACGGTCTGTTGTATGGGCTAAATATAGGCCTAATTCAATTTTTCAGGATTATTAAATGCACAGCTCGCAGGTATTTAGTATACCCATACCGTATATGATACTTTTTTGTTGTAGCTTCTTTCTCAATTATGACCTTAAGGGGCACCGCGCCGGTAAATTCTGAAGCGTTTGGTATCATTGCCGTTCTTTAAAACCATTCCTAGCGTGAGTTATACTTGACGGAGAAGAAGACGACGACCAACATTTTTTTGGGAATGGGCACGAGAAGCAGGTTTTTTGTTTGTCTGGAAGCGCATAGTTTAATGACATGAAACTAGCACGAAAACGTAGATCTTGGTGTTGTCGTTCGATAGCTGCAAAGTGATAAGCAATCCGTTTCTTCGTTGTCCCTCCCGACGCGATTTAAAAATTTTAATGACATTCATCACTCCTCAATCAATCCTATATTGAACCTGCTGACGCAGGTTCAGATTACTTTTCTAAGTGGCCTGAGGCTGAGCCTATAGACTGCAAGAACAGTTGCTGAGTTTCTGTATAAGATTTTATGCAGGCAAATGTATATGAATTAATAATTCATATAAGGCTATAAGCATATAAGCATATCATAACACGTAACTTCTTTACAGGCATGGTTGCACCAATGTCACCATATCAGATCAAGGACGTGAACTTGTGAATAGAGACAATGCAGTACTGTTTCAATTAACGGGAACTGAACACAGGATAATCTACAGCATATACCATCCTCAAACTAATGGTTTGGTATAATCAATCACTGCAACGATCCCTAAGGATATCTATGCGTGTCTGATGCCTGACACCGCTTACGGAGACTTGGTGCAATGTGACACCTGTCACAAATGGTTCCTTATCAAATGTGTTGGATTGAACCATTTCCAGCTTTTCTTGTAAAATTAATATGTATCTGAGCGTTTGGCGACCATTTCACCATATACGAAGCTGCATGCCTACACGCTCAGCTAGCTAATCAAACGCAATGTTGGGAAGGGGGGGGGGGGGGGGGGGGGGGGGGGTTACCCCTGGCCTCACTATGACTCTGTTACCCCAGGCCTCACTATAGCTCTGTTACCCCAGGCCTCACTACGGCTCTGTTACCCCTGGCCTCACTATGCATGGCTCTGTTACCCCTGGCCTCACTATATGGCTCTGTTACCCCAGGCCTCACTGTACTATGGCTCTGTTACCCCAGGCCTCGCTATGGCTCTGTTACTCCTGCATGGCCTGTTACCCCTGGCCTCACTATGGCTCTGTTGCCCCTGGCCTCACTACTCTTCCTGTGTGTGTGACTGAGATACTGATTTATTGTTTGATTGAACCATTTCCAGCTTTTCTTGGATATAATTAATATGCATCCGAGCGTTTGCATGACGGCCATTTCACCATACGAAGCTGCATGCCTACACGCTCGCTAATCAAACGCAATGGATTTATTGTTGGAGGGGGACACATTTTGCGGAGGAGGGACAGAATCCGCTAGCAGAACATGTCCCCTCGGACAGAATCCGCTGGCGGATTGTGTCCACCCGGACAGTGTCCGCTATAGCGGATTGTGTCCCCCGGACAGAATCCGCTATAGCGTATTGTGTCCGGGGGGACACTTTTTGGGGGGGACAAAATCCGCTATGACACCGGGACTGGGTGCCAGGGCGGGCAGTTCCCTTTTGTTCTCTACAGTTTTAACAAACGACGAAATTATTCACCTTCGTATCTGATCGAGTCTCGTTATAAACGGGCTGCGTGTTTTTAATGATTTCATAGTCGGGGGTCAAATCCTAGATGGAAGTTTCTAGCGAAACTTCCGATACACCTAAGTTGATGCTCACTTCAGGCAAATATAGAAAGGATAGTTTACAAACATATGTCAATATTTTAGGTAGCATGCAATGGCTATTATTAATAATATCAGAACGGAAGGGAATAACCTAAACTCTGTGGTGCATGCGTGGAAGGGAACTACTGAGGGTGTGCTCCATTTGTATAGGTTTAGTAAGTAATTTATTAGGCACTGCAGTTGCATATGATGTTTTATATTGTATAATATGAATAGTGTGATGTCCGTTCCATTTTACCATTGGAAAAAAAAATTGAGAATCTGGTTTCTTAAAATTATAATGTCAATTTCAATTACTAATTTCAATTTATTTTATAATTATATATGATATCTCAATGTGTCATAGAAGTGTATATATGCTACATGACGTGTTTTGGTAAGGGGAATTTCAACGACTAGCTGCTTTCAACCGTACACATGCATGCGTAATGAAAAGTAGTACAAGTGCACACACAGGTTATAGAGCTAGCTAATGATACAATAGAGCCACATAGCGGAGAGGGCAAAAGATTTGGAGACACGCTCCTTCTACACTAGCTGCGATGTCAGTATAGATGCGCAGAAGTATACCTGCATGCATGCATGCATATGATGAACAGGAAAAAATCTTTTGACAGTTTCCCCATCTTCTCTGACCACGTTGTGTAACACCTCACATGCAAGTCTTAATTGTTTCACAACTTATCTCGTTTCGCATATTAAATGAGTCCTGAGTAATTCATTTGATTTCACAATTAAAGCATGTATAACGCTCAGCATGTCATGTACCGCTATAGGCCTGTACAGGTGTAATGAATTATGTTAAGGCATCGAATTAAGGATCAAGTAAAGTACTACCTCAATCACATGTGGTAGTACTATTTTTGCGTCCATCAAAAAGCCTTCCGCTTTTCAATGAAAACAATTTGTCAGATGTATAAATAGCATAATATTTTTTTAATCAGTAATGAAACCTTGTTTACAAACTACAGTACTTCCTATCTGGTCTAGTATATAAAGAGACGAAATCTCTCTTATGTATGTTCAATTTCATAATTTCATAAAACGATACAAAAGAATGGCATTGAGTGCAAACTTGTACATGCTTTGCTTTATCGTGTTTTCGTTTGGAAAAATTGCGAAAGGTACGTTTAACAGCCTTCAAAATAATGTAATCTAATCAGCTAATGTAACATTATATAGCTGCTCGATGTACCGTCTCCACAACTCATGGTGAGGCTTCATCCATGTACAACTTCTCTTGTCCCAACGTTTGCTCCTACTGGGTATTCTACATATTGGACTATCCAGTACCTATGAGTGGATGCAGATATACACTCCCCTGTAAGGTTGACACTGTGAGCATCAGTGATCTAGCAAAGGTCGCTAGGAGTGAGCTTGGATACAGGATGGACAAAAGTAGCAGCAATGGTGCCATCTCCATCAACGTGACCAGAGGAAACCTGATGATGGTAGCACAGTGTGTGGTGGCAGACATGAAGATATACCTTGATGGAGTGATGGTCCGAGTAGGTAAGTCATGCATCATCAGTGAATGTCTATTTCCTACATGATATATGTGAATTACAATAATATTCTCTTTGCACTCACCAGTAAACACTTCACCAGTTACTCCGCCTTCTACGTTAAGTCCATCTACCACTCCTGGATTTAGTGCGTCAACAATTGCATATACGACCACATCAAGTTCGACCACCCTACCCATCTATGCAACGCCGCTCCCCGAAGTAATGACAGTTACTAATATGAATCTCAATGTACGCTAAAGCTACGTTTCGTGCTTCGATCCCTCTACAGTCTGCCGGCTTTGCATGAATTATGTACCAATACATCATCGACAAAAATAGCCTGGCTACATGTACACACGCCCACACATATTAGCAATGAATCTATTAGATTTTATCTCTTTAATTATGATGTTGTACGCGAATCATTGGTATTTGCATGCGCTGTCGGGCGATTGCGCTTCACAAACGATATAGATCTATTCTTTGAGCACCAAAGCATTGATCCTGAAACCATGAATTAATCGAGCAGCAAGCAACTTGCGCATTAATTGCACCACAATCGATTTTTCAGGTTTATGGCACCTTGCAAATCGGTTATTAACATAAAATCGATTTGTGAGGTTAATGCACTATTTATTTTAATTTGCCAACGATTACCTAGGTTTTTCGAGGTTTTCCGATTTTTAATATTGGCACGATAAACCACTGTTTCTCAAGTGTATATTGCCAGTTTTTTGTCGCTTATTCCTAAGAATTCGAAAAAGCGACAATTCATGTAGCAGGACCAAAAGAGCCTGTGACAATCTGCATGGTGGAATGCCGCTCAGCTAACGCATATGACAAAGTCACCAATGAATACATGTAGAAAAGGGTGCACCTAAGTATTTGATGACACGTGCTCAGCTGTAGTACTATACTGCAGAGAGCGGAGAGATCAAGTGAATTATACCAAACGTACGACTATTAAATTGCCATGTGCATGCACCGGGTATTTCAGTGTTGATTAGACTGGGAACCCGACTGAGGGTTACCTTCAGCCGGGTCCTCAGACTAAGTGTTGATTAAATTTCCATCACTGTTTAATTAACCGGTTAGTAAGCCATTGTCAGCAGACGGGATATAAAAGGTAATCGATTTTGACCGCTTTCTGCACATGAGCGAAACGAATATCGACTAATCGCGACTAGAACCGGTTATTTCGACTAAAGGAAGCCCTTCGCATCGGTTAATCTGAATAGTACTAAGTGTATAGTCGACCGAATATAGGTAATCGCGAATAAAAAAACCCCCTGAAAATCGGTTACGCACCCTAATTGCGATGCATCATCGTAAGTATATCTGGGTTTTGAATGTGAGCAGCGTTTTTACCCTTTGGGTTGGCATCAGCACGACGATATGTTTTTACTTACGCCCACTGGTGAAGCCCAGAGGTTTAAAATCCGTAATGTACTTGGATGATGGTAAATATAGTGCCGTGAATGGTAAGGAAGGTGCCGAAGGGTTAGAACGTGGGTTTAGTAAGAACTTATTACTCTATGGCATGGTTAATAGAGTGGTAACACGTGAGTTGACATCACTAGGGACATAACGTGTGGTAAAAGTATCAAAAAGCTGAGGCATCGTATCCAGTCTTTTGCATGACCTTCAAACTCCATGGAAGACAAAAAAAAAGAGGAATATGCTTGATAGAAATACTAAGCCCCAAGCAATTTTGAGATTTCTCTTTCTTGTCTGTTGAACGTCAAGCATGCACGATATACTGAGCACGGTGCCTTGAATTGAACAATTAATGAACTCAAAAAATACTAAACATTACCCTTAATTGTAATTTTTACAGATCTACGATCAAGAAATGTTATACAATAATCAAGATGAAAGTGTTATTACTCTCGCAGAACTTGCGCGTACCACCATGACAGGGAATGCCCAGACTTCTTTTATGCCGTTTCCTGAAGCTTTAAAAAGCTATTCATTTCAACAAGATTGGCCATGAATCTATATAGTTCAAATAGAACAAGCTTAGCATATAAAAATATAACCATTGCTATCTAGCTTTTTTTAAAAGTATCACTATTTATCGGCATAGCGGATAAACCAAACAGTAAACCCTACACACTGGAAAGATTTTTCTAATACCAGTGTAGCAAAAAACTTGGTGTAATGGTACAAAAACGTAGTATACTTATCTGAAATCAGCTCTGAATACAATTAAAAGTCGTATAGATTATATGGCGCAACCATGCACTTCAGTTTTCATGTCGACGATAGCATGCAATTAACGTTCTCAAAGCAGGTTGCCTCTCAGTCATCCCCGTCGCATGCATGGCCCCGTATGACTTTACTAACCCCGTAACGGTCGTATCCCCGATCTAGCCCACTGTACCCCATGCATGCAACAAGGAATCAATAGGCATGCACTGCATGAGAATCAAACAAAAACACGCATAAAGGGTCGTGCACCTGTACGAGCAACTAAGCTAGGTGCATGTGGGATCATGGGTGCCACATGCACCTAGCTAATCACACAACTGATTGATTGATCCGGACAATAGAATCGAGCTATAGGACGGGGCCGAAAGGGAGGGCTTGCATGGTTTCCTTTGGAGATGCTCCTCATGCGTATTGACGTAAGGGGTTGCGTGCATTAAGAATAACCCTTGCATGTACATGCATGTGTTTTTATTGCCGTGCGTAAGTATTTTTTGTTACCATGCATCGTGCTCGACTCGCTTTATCCCGCAAGGGAATAAAATTCCAGCCAATTGAAGCTCAGAACACTAGCTGATTCATTGGTTACATCATCACGCAGTAATGGGTGTTTCCTTGTCTCTGCAGCTCATGCATTAAAACCAGGCCCCCCTCCCCCCTCCCTCATTAGTACAGCAATTAAATGTTCGTAAGCAAAATAGTTCGTAGCCTTTTAATGAGCTCTATATCGTGCGTACTGCGCATGACACTGATGCGTCCATCTTAGAATATTTCAGCCTTTAAAATATACATGTACTATGTATACGCTAGCTGAATTATCGCCGTAACCTTGTTTCAAAAGATTAGTTGGAACAGTGTCAGGCAAAATCACCCTTGTGATACTTCAGTTTTCAAATTTTCCAGGACAAGCAAAAGAAAAGTAACGCTTACTTTGAAATGTATGGCTAATGATAAATTCAGTGCCTACTAAGCTATGATGGATAGTCCAATTTAGGATGTGTAAGGACCATTTGATAGAAGTTCTTTGGAGTTCACGGAAAATCGAACTTGAAAAACTACACAGAAGGGTGATTTTGCTAGACACTGTCCCAGTTCCTTATAAAACGCGCAGCTAACTATTATTTCCCGCATGCAATTAGTCATGTCAGCACGAGCGCAATGCATGCTTTGGGTATCAGCTGCAGAATTTATTCTATCTGTGCAGAGACAATTTATGCAGAACCTTTCAGTTCCAGTTTGATTGAAAGGTGTACGCAATGGACTGGACCGAAAATAAGTCCGACAATGCCTCAATCATTTGAACGACATAGGACTACTATCGCTATGCATCTGTACAAGTGATAGTTTTGTAATCTGGATTAGAATTAGAATAGACGTGCATATAATAATGCCGGATGCTAGCAATATAGCGTGTTGTATTGGTATATTTTCCCGTCCGTCATAAAGTTTCCGCTCTCCGATGAAAACAAATAATTTTAAAAAGTTATATATTTGGCACAATGCTATTGTTTTGCAGATAATGAACCGTGTTTGCAAACTAATGCTTCCTATCAAGTCGAGTATATAAAGCGACGAATCCTCCTATAAGGACAATTGAATACATGCAACATCAATTAAACCGATTGGGAGAATGTCTTTGAGTATTAACCTGTGTGTGCTATGTTTGATCATTTTTTCATTTGGAAACATTGCGAATGGTAAGCGCATACGTTTAGCATTTTATAAAATGATGCAATATAATAATTAATATCATACAGCTGCTCAATGCACCGTCTCCACAACTCCTGGTGAGGCTTCATCCATGTACAACTTCTCTTGTCCCAACGTTTGCTCCTACTGGGTATTCTACATATTGGACTATCCAGTACCTATGAGTGGATGCAGATATACACTCCCCTGTAAGGTTGACACTGTGAGCATCAGTGATCTAGCAAAGGTCGCTAGGAGTGAGCTTGGATACAGGATGGACAAAAGTAGCAGCAATGGTGCCATCTCCATCAACGTGACCAGAGGAAACCTGATGATGGTAGCACAGTGTGTGGTGGCAGACATGAGGACATACCTTGATGGAGTGATGGTCCGAGTAGGTAAGTCGTGCATCATCAGTAAATGTCTATTTCCTACATGATATATGTGAATTACAATAATATTCTCTTTTCACTGGCCGTGCAGTAAACACTTCACCCGTTACTCCGTCTTCTTCGTTAAGTCCATCTACCACTCCTGGACATAGTGCGTCAACAATTGCATATACGACCACATCAAGTTCGACCACACTACCCATCTATGCAACGTCACTACCCGTCTATGCAACGCCACTGCCGGAAGTAGTCCTCGTTACTAACACTGATTTGAATGCACACTAAAAGAATATGTCCAGTTCCTTACTACAATCTAAAGTATATGTGCTTAATGCATTTGTGTGTAAGAAAATGGGCTTTATTTTCACGTCACAATGCATAAATTATCATGTGCTAGTCATGTGATGTTATTACAAAAAGCGGCGCAGAAAAGGGGTTTTACGTATGCACAAATGGCTTCTAACTACGTCACAGCAAAAAAACGAGTCGAATCAATTCTTGATTTTCAATTGATTTGTCACTTACATTCTGGTACAAAATGTTTACATACCTGGTACAAACTGTTAACAATATGTACCAGAATGTAAGTGACAAATCAATTGAAAATCAAGAATTGATTCCACACGTTTTTTGCTGTGATACATGACTGAATCTCAGGTTTATCGGCAATTACATGGATTCGGTGGGAAGACGGATACACAGAGAAGCTGGATATGCTACACTTATATATGGATCCATCTATATCTAACCGTTCCGGATGATTGGATTCGATGCCCTGAATCGTGCATGGCCGGACGTCAGTTTCTTGATATTTGTACTCACCTGCTAGTCCTAGCACTAATGACGACCTGAAGGCTTATAAGAGCATGCACCGAAACTTGGAAGTATGTCACTTCTGGTGAATCAAATACGTAACCGTTATCGAATTCCTGTAATATCAAACATCCTGGAACAACAAATCCACTGGGAGGAGAATTTACATTACTGCTAAAACCCATAGTACCATCTCACAGGGGAAAAATATGTCAAATCAATTTTTGATTTTACAGATGAGCACACTTGTGTAGGATTACCGTTCAATCATGCGATATTTGATTTTAAAATCATGCATTTATGAAATCATAAATTGATTCACGGTCTTTTTTTGCTGTGTCACTTGGCTATATCTTAACTAAAGTCAGGGTCTGAACAAATAGCATCATCTTGAGTACAAGATCCTGCTTGGTTATCATCAATTTCCTTATCCCTCAATAACAAGTCCTCTTCATCATAACTGTGGTGCTGGCGTTCTTGAAGACAATTATCATAGGCATTGATATCAGTGTTGCTAACATGACTATCATCATATCAGCACACACACACACACAATGGCTTTCAGTATGTATGCTAACATCCACACCTCTGGGCACCAATTGCTTACCATATCAACTCTTGGCACTAGACTGTCGTGCATGATGCCCGGGTATGTTACATATCAGTATACCACTATGCTCTTGTACAGCAGGTCCCAAACTGGGAAAACTAACATGAGTTGTTGGCATTTGATGATGGGATATATCTTGGTCCTATACACCATCTAGCTTTTCTTGGTGGAATTGTTCACCTGTTCAGAGAGAATATAGCCAATATTAAGTGAGCTTTTAATCAATCTTAAATGGATGCTGGTATATGCAGATTAAGTAAATTCGCAACCGACCTATTTAACACAGTTACAAGAACTAGTTACATTTGCAATAAAGATTGATTTCTTATATTCACTGTCTTTATGGTCCCCACCAGTGTGACGATAAAAGCTACACAACTGCTATTAACATATTCAGTCAGAAAAAACATCAAGGAATGTGGAACTATATAAATATGCAAAACTGACACTGGGCGACATCAAGAATAAGCGCACAAGAATGCACCTTTGGTTACGCGAATTTGGTCTTCTATTTAATACAACTACGTATGATATATTTCACACTTGCTAAAGTCGGGAAATATGCAAGTACTTTGCACAGTTGTATCCCCGTAACGGATAAAGAAAAAATTAACGAACAGAACAAATCAATAGGTACAGAATCCCTCTACGTACAAACCAAACTAGGAGTGAATTGAATTTTCCTGCCGAAAGATATGACGGGTTTGAACCCCAAGGGGTATCGGACGTTGTAGCACTGGAACGAAGCTAATGCAAGAGCCCATAATCGATTTTACCAGAGGGAAATGATGTAGTATGAAGTGTTGAAAATAGGAAGTCAATAGCATTTACGGTTCGGGAGATGTAGCGATTTCAAAGTGAATCATTTTTATAACTTTATATATATATACGCTATAGGCAATTTTCGCGTGAACTGTCCCATATATATATATATATATATATATATAAATTGTTGTATTAAGCAATGATGCTGCTGCAATCACCTCCAATTCTGTAACCAAAGTGCCCAGAGTCTCCATCCTTGATCGTTTCATATAGCTTTCCATAGAGCCATCTGGGGATCCAAGGGATGATAACGTTGGATCTGTTGATTTGTGGATCATGTATGTTGTGATCAGTAGACGCAGTTCTTCAAGAAACTCCTGTGATCCTGTTAAAAAGCTAGAGAAACAGACCGAAAGAAACAATTTCCATATGCAACAATCCTAGCTGTTGCTAGTGGGCAGAGTGACACAGCAATCATTGATGGCTGTGTCAAGTGAGAGTGATTCACACGGGTTAATGTCAACCCTATAAGAGTACACCTCTCCTTTTGCCACTCACTGCAAACTGGCTGGTAGTTGATATGATCATTATGCTCTTCTTGGTAATCTCTATAACCTGAGATAATATGCTGCTGCTGTTCATATTCTAGTAACCCATCAATGGTAAAATCCTTATAACAAAAAAAATTCTTTTATTTCTGACCCACTGACACAATTCACCCAGATCATAAGGACTCATCAGAAATAAATGTTCCCAAGTACATGAACAGGCTTCAACTTGGCTTTGGTGGATCTGCTCCACACTTTAAGCAGCTCAATTCCTTTAACCAAGAAATGCGTAGTTCCAATGTATGATAGGACTTCCCTTTGAATTCAGAAAACTCAGCATGCAGTTTTCATTGAAAACAACAAAACTTCCACCCAGGACTTCTTGCAATGGAACATTACCATAAAACTCACGAAAGTCTATCCATAGAGAGACATCTATGTCTCTACTGAGTGCCTTGCTGCAGATCCAGTTCTGCATTCTGTAGAGAATAAATAACAATGAAAGAGTGCATCACAACATTAGAAAAATCAGCTAGAACTTACCTCAAAACTATTTATCATCATCTTTGGCTTCATAATATGATGTACATGCTCCTGACCTCCTTAGACATAAAATGTTCAGAGAATATAACTGCTCCTTGAGTACAGATACAGGTTCAAGTATTTTATGCTGCTCTGGACTGTAACTTCGCTGTTCTTTCATTCTGATATCCTTGCTCCTTGTCATTATCATTTTCTTCATGGTGAACACTGTCACCTATACCTTTTCCATCATCTGCCTCTTGTTCACCTGCACACTCACTGTCACTGTTGTCTAATTCTTCAATTTCATCCACAATGTTGTCTTCAACTACTTGATCAAGAAAACGCTTAAGGTGAGCACAGTGGATGGTTTGCTTTAATGGTTCTCCCTCCAATGTTTTCAGACAATATCTACCCTTGCCCAGGTCTTTTTGAATGATTTAAACGCCAAGCCATGGTTTCTCTTATTTGCCTCCCATTCTGGGCCTATTGCTTGCATTGGACTTCATCACCTTGTCCCCCACCTTTTGTGTTGTGTTTTTGTATCATAGTATAGCTTCTGTCTGGTTTGTGCACAGAGAATATTCTGTGTCGCCTTGGCACGATATTGTTCCTGAAGATTGATAAGAGCATCAATATGTTTCAGGAACTCAGGTTTTGTAAGAA
Source organism: Eunapius fragilis (assembly GCA_963681505.1). Classification (NCBI taxonomy): domain Eukaryota; kingdom Metazoa; phylum Porifera; class Demospongiae; order Spongillida; family Spongillidae; genus Eunapius; species Eunapius fragilis. The sequence goes on along the minus strand of OY811983.1, from coordinate 5,174,295 downwards.
TTTGTGGCAATGAGTTACCACCCACAACACTTTCCACCTGCACATGAACTGGGAGCCTAGCCTCCCAAAAATGCATTAGAAAAAATGGGTATAGCCAGTAGAAGCATGAATGGATGTCCTGTAAATAATCATATTTATGTGAATATTATTATGCAAATACAGAATGCTTCATACATGTAGCTAAACATGATTTTCTCAATATGATCATCCCAGTCGTTTTGTTTTTCATTTACAACTTGAATCAGGGAACCTTTTAGTGTTTGGTTAAACCTCTCTGTCAATCCATTTGTCTGCGGATGATATGCACTAGCAACTCTGTGCTCAGTGCCTGTTAACTTCAGAAGATGATTAACAACCTTACAATTGAAATAAATACAGCATTAGGCCTTGATTTACATTTAGCTGATCATGCAAATATAATGATGTATCATTTACACTAATGTAAATGAATAATTATAATTTGGAATCATTACCGCGCAAAGGGAACTTACATTTTTTTAAACAGATTACAAATTTTGTTTCTTGTAAATGTCATTTTCACAGTAATTCTTATGCACAGATTACTGCATAGAGTTGCAAGGTTTGAACCATAGATGCTATATCTATGTTCGAAGTAAATTTTCAAGCAGCCATATGTTTCAGAGCACTGAAGTGTTATATTTGTTTGATAATGTATGTGTGGACATACATGGTTACAAAACTCAGTCCCTTGATCAGATATGGCTACATCAGGGCATCCATGATGAAGAATGAGGTCATTAAGAAACTCAGCAACATTAATGGCTGCTTTGTTGGAGATGCACGTGCTTCTAAAAATAATCTGTCACAACTATCACATACTTGTTACCATTTGTGGTTGTTGGCAGAAGCCCAATGAGGTCTATTCCTATCTGCTTCCAACTACTGTTGGGAACTGGTACAGGGTGCAACTCTTTGCTGGATGATCAAACTTTCTTTTCGTCTTCTGACATTGATCACAATGCTGCACCTGGTATATACAGAAATAATTTTTAAACAGAAAAAACACGAGATGCAGACAATAGTTTAAATGACAAGATAAATAACTTACCCAACTTCTCACATCCTTTGATAATCCTGGCCAGAAATACTTTTGCGCAATCTTTGCAAGCGTTCTGTCGCGACCTTCCGCTAGTCCAATATGGCAACCATTCATTCAGTGGCGTAGCGAGGGGGGGGGGGGGGGGACATATGTCCCCGGGCGCAGGGGTTTAGGGGGCGCCAAAATAGGCAATTTGCACAGATAATTATCGCGTTACGCGAACGGGCCCGCGGGGCGCGGGCACATCTTGAGTCTTGTTAACAAACATCTGCACTCGATCTGCACGCAAACTTTGAAATTTATTTCTAATCACCGACATTGAAGATACGGTACTGATCCAATCGTCACCTCCATAATCTGTTGAATAAACAGTTCCAACTTCAGGGTTATCGCTCGCTGCCATTGTGAGCCTGTTATGCACAGGCTCACAATGGAGTGAGCGGTTAGCCATTATCGCACCGACAGGTACACATAGCGCCAGTCATATATAGCGCGAGGGTAGTTTTGCAGGGGCGGATACTTCCCCAATGTAAACGATTGAATGTACGTGCGAAGGCATAGGTTGCTTGCGGAAGCAAATGCAGTGTATGCGAAAGTATCATGTTTTTGTGGCTTAAGAAGTGCTAAAGTTGCAAAGCGGCTGGGGCTCCGCCCCAGACCCTTTGGGTGAGCTTTGCATACCCCCTTGCTGGTATGATCGAGGCCCGGCATATCCCTCTCCGCCCTTGCAGCTGCCTACCAACCCTCGCTGCAAAATCCTAGATCCACCCCTTTATTTGTAGGGGGGGGGGGGGGGGCGCCATTATTGCATGATGTCCCCGGGCGCTCAACCACCACACTACGCCACTGCATTCATTATCTGCTTCCTCGTCTTTGCGTCTTTAATATAAAGAGAAAGCGCATCCCCATTCTTTGAATCTGCACAGATTACTCGATGCAGCTGCCCATTTTGCACTCGATACTGCTTTGCTCTTTTGCGAATGGCACACTTGTCTTGTTTAGTTGCATCCTGAGGGTAGCTTCCACGTGCGATGTAGTTTAGAGTTGTATCGTATACATGCTTTTCGTCTTCTGCCCTCTTTTCCATAGTCTCGCTACAATCACACTACAATCAACTTTTGTCACCTCAAACACGAGGGTATCGAAAATCCTAAAGGATTCCAAAAATCCCGTAGGAAATTTGGAATGGGGTGCCAAGAATCCTACGATATTTGGAACGGGGGTGCCAATTGTTGGGGGTGCCGATTATCTCATGACACCGGCCGAACCGATTTTTTCCTCGGACCAAATTATTCGTGACAGGCCCAATTCCCTTACTGTCCATCGCATTTGGATGATTCAACAAGACAATATTAATTAAAATAATCCATAATTCATTTTAAATGTTGTTTACCATGCATGTCTGATCGGATAATGTCTATAAGCAGAAATAATTATAAAACTTTAATTTTATTATAGTCTGGGACAGCATCGAGGAAGTAAAAATAATGTGCCTTTTTTTTTTATTTTAAAGGTGCCTTTGGGGTCCGATAAGAACGTTCCTTATATTGGTTTCACTAGCCCAACTCGTTTTATTCAGTGAGTTGAATTATAACTATAAACATTATTTCACAATTAGCAGCTAATTATATTCATTAAAGCACATGACCGTTTACATAAAAACGCCGCAGTTAGGAACAAAGGAAAGGGCTTATCGATGAGATTGTTGAGCAACGCTCTTACCAATTATAGCTGTTAAGTAAACTATGGTTCTTTCAGCGAGTTGTTTTGCTTACACAATGTAAGTGGGTGATGAATATGGCTCCAGTAATGAGGCAAAAACTTTTTAAAACTTGTCTTGAAAATCTTATGGACAGTTTTTAAGCAAAAAACGAGATTTTCGGTATTTTTAGATATCATTACATGTAGAATCAAAATATGATTTTTAAATTTGGACGCGGTACTGAAATATTGTTAAACTGAATTAAAAATTTTTAGTACCTCCAATAAACTTGAATTTTTTGACTTCACGTTACGCTATATAAGTTTCGTTTTCTCATCGTACATAGCTGACATATTTTACCGAATTGTAGTGATTGGTTTGCTATGAATATAATTAAAATACATGCTACATAAACGTATACTTCCTCGATGCTGTCCAGGACTTTGGTAATCAACTCACAAAATTAGATTTATACACACCATAGCATGAGTTATAGGTTTGGAATGCCTAATACTATCGTACGTGTGTTTTTAATGATAGATAGCAACAGTGATCTATAACAGTGATCTATAAATCATACTGTATTATGTAAATAGGAGTCAATTTTGTCAATTTTTAATAATGTATTATCCTACATATGAGTCAGGGTTTTGAATGAACACTACTTCTGGCAATGGTGTTGCACTGATGGGTTGTGTGTCTGCGCTTGGTGTAGAAGTATACATCATGGTGGATGCACTGTATCCTGTAGCAGTAGAGGAACTGAGCAATGGAGACAGAGTAGTGGGAGGAGTGTTCACTGTTGGGAGGATGGAGGAGAGGATGTTAGTATTCTATAACACATTAGTGATGGATGACTTACCTACTCGGACCATCACTCCATCAAGGTATGTCCTCATGTCTGCCACCACACACTGTGCTACCATCATCAGGTTTCCTCTGGTCACGTTGATGGAGATGGCACCATTGCTGCTACTTTTGTCCATCCTGTATCCAAGCTCACTCCTAGCGACCTTTGCTAGATCACTGATGCTCACAGTGTCAACCTTACAGGGGAGTGTATATCTGCATCCACTCATAGGTACTGGGTAGACCAATATGTAGAATACCCAGTAGGAGCAAACGTTGGGACAAGAGAAGTTGTAGATGGATGAAGCTTCACCAGGAGTTGTGTAGACAATGCATGGGGTGGCCAGGTGACCTTATAATGATTAAAACTATCTACAATAATATCAATGATTCTGAATGAAATCATTATCAGAAGTGATATACCAAAATCAAAAATTATATTTGAAAGCTTCTTTGAAACTATGTGATATGCAACGGCCTGTGGCTATATTTATAGGTTAATGACAGAAGGATTTTTTAAAAAACATCCATTGTTCATATTTCATAACAAATAGCAGATCAGGAAGCCATTGTATTTCATCAGGAACAGAAGATGGCCACTAGATAGGAAGGTAATGCACCTGAGGGGATATCTATTGTACTGGGGAATAAGTTGGTCATAACTAGAATTTCGTGGAATCAGGTAGCGTGGTCTACCAAATGTGTGCAATTGTATATGGTTTTCGCGGCATCACCCCTCCCAGTATCGGAATCACCGCTCTGGCTTCGTGCAATATTCACTCTACTGCCATTGAATTCCAGCTATTCCAGGCACCTATGACTGGGCTAATTGGCTGAATTATTGAGGCCACATTTCAGACAATACTTATTACTTACAGAAATCGATATCGATCCGTGAAAATGGTCACGTTTAATTAAACGAGGTGGCCGCAAGGCTATAGGAATAGCGGGAGTTCAATGTGCACGAAATTTATATATGACCCAAACATTCCCTGCCCATGAAGAATTAACAATCCCTATTATATAGTCTGGGATATAGTTGAATATGAGGGACAAGTGCAAATCAAAGTAGCATGCATAAATTTAAATAAAGTATCATACATAAATTATACTGACGGAAAACCTACCCACGAAATAATCTGGAATGTGCTAACACTTGTTTATTTCTTTACTAATACTGGATTTCATATGAATTCCAAAATTCATGTATAAATTTGCGTGCCTAAAAATTCATGTATGCATCTGTGTATCATGGAAGTACGTATACACACATATACAAGTGCATGTGCTTTATGCATTTACAAGCTAGATTCTCTACTGGCGAAATTGCATAGGCAATTTCACACTCGTTACGACACAAAAGTGCTCGTATTTAGTTTTATTCCACGTGCATAAATCTTAATTATGGCGTTAGCAAATTATCTATTTCATGCACGCGTGGCTGTATACTTGCATAGAAGCTAGGTCTATTTGATAGGCGTAAGATCTATCCAGTGACGTGCATACTATTCTTTATACATGTAATTGATACCACTGAGCAATACAGAGCTGTGTAGCTTGTAGTGAGATCAGCTAGCATGCATGCTGCTTGACGAGCCCGGTAATGGCCGCATGCTTCACTTATTTGTGCCGTACCCTTATTATAGAAAAGCGAGTGATTTGCCGATGTTGAAGTAAAATAGCAGTGAGCAGCAAATTCATCCAACTGAAATCCTTATTCCAAACATGGATTGTGGGTCTTCGACCTCAATTACGCTTTAGGCCATGATTATTAGTTTCTCGTCCCAGCTGCATGTCCGCATCAAACTTCATTATTCATATAACGTCATATAACGTAATGCCATTTAATTGTAACGTACTACAGAATCGTATTTATCTCAAGGGGACGTATCAGATAAGCCACTACTTAATTTGATTGAATTTGAAGCGTACCATATAATCTGGCATGGAAAGCCCTTCAAGTATTTGGGTCTGATTTTTTTTTTTTACTGTTACAAGGAGCGATCTTTGTCGTTTTGTACTTGCATTCATTAATAAATCAATGAACATTATATTACTTGATGGAGCAATTGAAATATAATCTTTCGCTATCTCAGAAAGTTTCCTTGCATTCCAAAGTTCAATCAACAACTTTCCCAAATAGCTACACTCAGTATTCTCTGCTTTTACTCACAGTTTGATGGCAAATGAATATTATTCTAGAACAATGCCTGTGTAACTTTGTTTTTGGCTTCAACCCTTGAGAAAGGTGCCTTTCTACATCAAAACCTCATAGGCAGAATATGCAGAAGTTGGGTATGCTTATCAGCAATGTGGGAGGCAGATCTCTATGTTACTGAAACCATTGGCCTAAATCATGAGAAGGCAAGTAGCCACAAGCATCCATGTTCCACTTCACATATATTCTGGCATCATATGAATGCTTTTTGGCATGCTCAAGGTAAACGGTACAGATGTGTTCATGTGGGATTTGAAAAATAGTCTGAAAACTTCAACACCAAAGTAGGCTACCTCAAAAGTTGTCAGCAACTACATCAAGGCGAGCATCATCATGTTTGTGGTTGAACTGTTGTCCTGAGAGAGGTTGCACATGAGGTTCCGTAGCAAAATTGTCACAATTGTCTAATAACAAAAATGCAGTAATGTCTTTCAGCTCATTGTGTCTTTTGGAAAACCACCACATTCCGAACTGTTGAATGCATGTTCAACAGGAAGGGTGGAGCCACAAACACTGTTGAAAGGAAGAAGTGGAGGCTCCCATCTGTAACAACGATAGGGTGCATCTTTATAGGCACACTTAGTTAGCGAATAACCATGATCAGAAATCGGGAGTACAGACCTCTATTACTCTTATGAGGTGTTTGGGCAGATTGAAAAATAAATCTAGTCAGTGACTGCTGGTTGCTTTTGTTGATTTTACACTTGTTGCTGGCTTAAGCAAAGATCAATTCATAATGAATTGTATTACAGACATGTACTTCAGGGGATTGTAAACAACCCAGTTCTCCTCTTGGCCCTAAAATTGACTTCACCTGCACAGGTGGTAGAATCAAGCTATCATATAAAATATATGTATATGCATGCATGTTAATTTGCTTCTAATAATGTCGACATAAGTACTTTATGTGTGTAATCATTATCACTGAGCATTAGCTGTTTAGCTTGCAATGGGTTATAATGGCACATGTGTGTGTGCCAATCCCAATTATGCATGCATGCATGCTTCCAAGTCTGTTTGTCATGTACCGTTTTCAAAAATTGTGAATGCTTCTTATGTTGAAGAGAGATGTACATGGTTGAATGGGATTGTGCAAAAATTTTCCCAATGGTAACTCCCCTTTTAATCCTTCCTTGGTTTATGATTACCTGATGTCACCAATAGATGTTTACAAATTATGATCGAATACTTCCTGCCTATCACTATAAATTGAATGAGAGGGCAACTGAGCACAAAGCTTAAACAAAAGCAAAGAGATATGAATATCAATATTGGAGTGATTTTGCTTGTAGTCATTTCATTTGGAACAGTTGTGCATGGTACGTATCTCTTACTACCAGTATACTTATAGCAATACATTATTGACATAATGTTTTATTTTTTATATTTAGCTGCTCCATGCACCGTCTCCACAACTCCTGGTGAGGCTTCATCCATCTACAACTTCTCTTGTCCCAACGTTTGTTCCTACTGGGTATTCTACATATTGGACTATCCAGTACCTATGAGTGGATGCAGATATACACTCCCCTGTAAGGTTGACACTGTAAGCATCAGTGATCTAGCAAAGGTCGCTAGGAGTGAGCTTGGATACAGGATGGACAAAAGTAGCAGCAATGGTGCCATCTCCATCAACGTGACCAGAGGAAACCTGATGATGGTAGCACAGTGTGTGGTGGCAGACATGAGGACATACCTTGATGGAGTGATGGTCCGAGTAGGTAAGTCATGCGTCACTAATGTGTTACAGAATAATACTAACATCCTCTCCTCCATCTCCCAACAGTGAACACTTCTCCCACTACTCAGTCTCCATTGCTCAGTCCCTCTACTGCTACAGGATACAGTGCATCCACCATGATGTATACTTCTACACCAAGCGCAGACACACAACCCATCAGTGCAACACCACTGCCAGAAGTAGTGTTCATTCAAAACCCTGACTCATATGTAGGATAATACATTATGGACCTGGGAGATCTACCTGCAATCTATTGTGCAAAGTGCTTCAAACATTATCAGTGATCAGATATTATAATTACCCCATTGCATATAATGAGGAAATTAATATGTATCCATTAACATGCAATGTACTTATTGATGATGTTTTAAAGAAGTATGCAGAAATGATCATCAATTAGGTTTAATTCGGTCATGGAGGTCCATCTGTTCTGATCAGATTATAGCACTTCACAGGCCTTACTTCAGTAACATATAGTAGAGCCCTGAGTGTACGCTTAACAACCTAAGAGTATAGCTCACATTTGATAACCAAACTGCATATATTTCTACAGGAGGAAGGGGAATACAAATTTGGCCAAGCTCTGAACATTTACTGTCATTACTGCATTGCAGCTTTAGTGTTCACCCAGATGTAACCCCCTGTCCTTCATGTCACAGAGGGGGATGGAATTATAAGTGCATAGAATGACCATGATAGTTGAACTCATGAGCATGAGTAGTGTGCACTTAATATTAGGCATTTATATGGAAGGACCAAATAAAATGTTCTGTAGTAGTGGTGGGTTGCAAAAAGACTGCCATCAAAATGTGTTGAAAGATGGGCCTGCTGCAGACAATTTCAAACAAGACAAATGATATTCTGTTCACAGATTTGTCCTGTGAAGCTACAACGTTAGACAACTTACTAATCAAAAATGCGATTGCATATTTATTGTGAAGGGAACTTTGTCACTGTAAGGCATGGTGGTTTTTTGAATCATAATGGTCCATAGTACAGATATACCCATATATACCAATACTATCATTTACTTGCATACTATGTCCAGCCTTCGTGTAGGTTCTAATATCATAGCAAACCCGTCCACATATTTTCTATACAAATACCCTGCCCAAACCTTCGTCACTTTGATCACATTCCACAATAAATATAAACTTGGGGGGTTGGGGTGGGGGGGGGAGGTGGTGTAATAACGTGATGAAAGGAGGAAATTGAAACAGACTACGCTGATGATCCAAGTGATAGTGATGATGCAATTATATTGTTAATGGTAACAGTGATGATGGCACTGATTATTTTAATGGTGCAGATAATGACGATGCAGTTTATGTCAGTGCTCTGTTAAGAAGAATAATTTTTTCATAGATGCTCTCTGAACCATGTCATATGGAGATTGGGCTTAAACCCCTAGCTAATCTCTAGTAATGGCAATACCCCCCCCCCCCCCCCCCCCCCCCCCCCCCCCCAAGATATGGGCAGAACAATTGCTGTACTCAAAACTATGCCACTATTGATTTGAGCTAGAATAGAAGAACAATTGGACATTCAGCAATTCTATGCAATGTGGATATGATTTTATCACACTTGAAGAATACTTTCAACTGCCATATTAGTAATATGCCATTACAATTCTCAGAACACAACAAGAATGTGGAAGTTATATTATTCTTTATTCACAACGAGATTCGCTAGAGCTTTGCAAACTTATTTATGTTGCTCTTAAGCAGATGGGTCTACTTGAGCTTGAGCAGATGGAATCTCCATTTTCTCTGCTGTTTACTGACAATGCAGAATATTACTACAAATACTCCCCTGTTGCTAGTCAGAGCATACATGTACGTGATTTGCGTCATTTAGTTTATTTTTGAATGGGAAATCGGGAAGATCGAGAAAAGCAACCCCCCCATGTTTTCCTATGCTTAGCTTCTCGAAGTCGTTTCTTTGCTTTACTGGACATGAAATTGCATTCTTCCGGCTGCGGTTCAAATAGGGCGTGGTTTCAGCGTGACATCAGAAAAGGAATATCGAATGTAGGAATGAGCGAGAGAAGCAGCGATTCAGGCGATCTTAGCCCATCTAGTTCATTTTTTTTTCGGCGGGAAGTGATCAGTTAGAAGTTTCAGAACTTGATCACGCTCCTGAAACGATTGAGCCATATGAGTTTAAGCCTGTAGCTAGCGATGCATTTATTGCTGTGAATTAGATTATATTGCGTGATGCTAAGGAAAGGAGAAAGTGCCAGGAGGATTGCATGCATAACTGATCGCTATCATTATGGAGATCATGACTTTGAAGAGAGAGATATTCATGAGTAAGAAAGGTCGCAACAATCCTGACATGTACAGGTTCTCTTTCTTTCTGTTAAATATACCAATTTATTGCATACAGACAGCTAGTTGCAATTGGTTGGTGTTGGGGGTGGTTAGGTCGACACATGCAGATTTTTCAGTAGCAAGCACAGTTGGTGCTGCAAGCAATTCTGTCACAATCTGTACTGACAAAAATAAAATTAAAAGGATTCTTGTCAGTTAGGCTATTTATAAGATGATCATTCATATGCCTTTACCTCTTCTCTGCAGCTCGTTTCTTTCGTTAAGGGGATGTATCCACAGCCGTTGGGCAGTAACCTCAACTAACCTGCTGTGGTCCTTTTGCACGACGTCGACGGTTGATCGTCTTGCACATATATTGGGTGCCATAACTTTCCAGTGTGCAGACGTATTTTGGAACGTCATGTTATTTTTATTATGGAACAATATCATTTTAGGACGGCAAAAATAAAATGAAAATTCAACTCCTTTTCTTAATTCCAAACTGTGAAGCAAGCGCCGAATCAACTTCGAAACTATGGAACGCCGATCATGTCAAAATTCGATCTTCCGAAATCGGCTGCTTTCATCAATCGATCATGCAACTATTGGCTGCTTTCAGCCTGCTTTCATCAATCGATCTGCATGTAACTATCGACTGCTTCATCCTCTTACCAGTGCCAATCAAAAAATGCAGCCAGCCCATTGATGACTCTTCGATTGAAACATCGATTGAACCATCGATCGATCGATCGGTCCCATCAATTGATGCTGTTTAGTTTAAGCATAGATAGAAGAATACCTGGATATGAAACGCGGAGATAATTAGAAATGATCCGCGTTTTGGCACGTGACACATTTGGTGTTGTATGGCGATACCAAGGGCCGAAAGTATCTAAACCTTAGATAATACTTTAATCACTATACATGTACGTGTGTTCCCTTCAACTGATCATAGTAACTGCGTAGATGTGTCTAAGTGCTACCTAGCTTGCCTTTTCCGTGCACAAGAGGTAGCGAAACATATATCGGTCCTCGGACGGTTAAAACCCACAAAACTAGAAGACATTTGCACATAACGCGTAACTTTGGTCTACCTTTGACAGTGCGCGTTTCACACATAAACTCATTCTTAACATTTGAAAGCAAAATTGGACTTTGCTGCGTTGTCTAACTCACACACTATGTACCGAAACACGATAGGTTTGCCAAGTGTTTACCAAGCAGTTGTATCCACACGCTGAAGCCCCTTACAACAGATATAGGTTCGTTCCACAGAGTGAATAATGCAATGTTTTGCTTATAGAAATGAATGGTTGGAAGCTTTTCTAAGTTGAGATATATGTTCCGAAGAGGCTGAAATGACAGATACGGCACCTACATGGAGTATGGAAAGTAAGACAAGTGGGAGTATGAAGAATGCCGAAGATAACGATTTTTGTGTTGAATAGCAGTGAAAGTTGGGGGGAAAGCGTACGCTACAAAAGGGTTAATCGAAACACATAAACAGGGCGGGGCACCGTTTCGGTTTAGGTAGCACAGAATCGAATAGGTTGGATAAGCACTCCCCTAACAACGAAAGCCACACCGCCTGTATTAAAGTGTTATTTGCAAGTACATGTACTGCCTTAATATTAACAGCTATAGGGTGTGGCTGGTCGACCGCAACCGTTTTGGTTTAGGCAGTATAATATAGGTTGAATCATTGATCAGCACTGCTTAAAACAAAAGCCATGCACAGTGCAATTTCTCCCTAATAAAACAAGGCCTTTGGTTTTTGTTGCTGCAAGTAGTGCCTTAACATAAACAGGGCGCGGGGGTTGTCGACCGCTGTCCCGTTTAAGTTTAGGCAGAGCAGTATAGGATCGAATAGGATAATTGGACAAGCACTTGCTCATAAAGCTATAGTCAGAGGGCAATTACTCCTGCATTAAAGTAAGTCTTTTTTTTTTTCAGACAACATAAACAGGGCGGGGGCACCGTTTAGGTTTAGGCAATATAGGGTCGAACAGGTTGGATAAGCACTCCTAACAACAAAAGCCACGTCGCCTTAAAGTAAGCATTATTTGTAGCACTGCCTTAATATAAGCAGCTAGGGTGGGGCTGGTTGACGCGACCGTTTTAGTTTAGGCAGTATAGAGAGGTTGCAGTGTCATCCCGGGAAGAGCCGCGGCCATGTTTTTTGGTGTCTCAGTCACGTTTCCAATCTGTAACAGATTATTTACAACCTATAACAGAACTGGGCCACCAAAAAACATGGCCGCCGCTCTTCCCGGGATTACACTGCAACCTCCCTATAATAAATCATAGATCAGCACTGCTTAAAACAAAAGCCACAGCGCAATTTCTCCCTAATAAAACAAGGCCTTTGTTTATTCTTGTTGCAAGTATACTGCCTTAACATAACAATGCGCGAGGGTTGTCGACCTAAGTATACCGTTTAAGTTTAGGCAGTAAGTAGAGCAGTATAGGATCGAATGGTTAATTGGACAAGCACTCATATAAGAACTATAGATATAGCCACAGGGCAATTTCTCCACTACTCGCGTAGGCGGTGATGTATTCCATCCGCAGCTGCGATGTGGGTCTGGGTACGAGACTAAGGGTTGGGCTAACTGGTTATTGCTTCTGCGTGCGCGTGTTTACGTGGGTTTCGTTCGTGAATAAGATGTCGTTGCTCTCCTGGCTTGCTACACACAAATCAAAGAGCTGTGCACTTTCAACTCAATCAGCTCATGACGATAACCATCGAGGATACAGGCAGTGGCGGATCCAGGAATAAGGCAATGGGGGGGGGGGGGGGCGGTTATATTGGAGGGGCGGCATATTTTGGAGCGCGCTCTTGCCCCCCCCCCCCCCCCCCCCCCCCCTCAGGGGCGGCGGAAGGTATATATGATTGGGGGGGCTTCCAAAAGCGAGGATAATTAAATTAATGAATTTCAATGGGGGCAATTGTTCACCATATTCCTTTCGTCAGCCGGGGGGGGGGGGGTAAGAAATTACATCGAGCGGTCTTCTATGGCGACAGATCTAAACTTCTCTGAATGTCATTATATAAATTGATAACGGTATATATGCGAGCGATCTTGCAGGCGAAGAATAACAATTATACTGTTGTTTGGTTAGGAGGGGCTGAGCCCCCCTATGTCATTATTGGGGGGGCTAGAGACCCCCAGCCCCCCCTTCCGCCGCCATTGCGGCCCTCACGGTCCCCCTACCTTCCACGTCACACTGGGTCTGGAACTCTGGGGCTCGTCATAAATTAACCTTTCACGCATCCATGCACGCTATATATAACTTAATTATTTTTAATAACAGGCATGATATTATTATTGTTTATAATTTGTCGGGACTTTTATTATCAATTATCATTCACGATCTGATAATTCATAATAAAGATTTAACAAATAACAATAACTATTTTAACCGTAGTAGACACGATTCCCGAGTGGATTACATCACCGCGATGTGGAAACACAGTGACATGCGTAGTGTTCATGTGTATGTCGTAGTGTGAAGGAGGGCGGCAATTTAATAATAGGGGCGGCATTTTATATCGATGGGGGGGGCGGCCGCCCCCCCCAACTCTATGGTAGATCCGCCACTGGATACAGGTAGTCGTCATCTTCAAATCGACAATCCTGCTGCTGGAAGCGTAGAAGATAGAACCGTTCCATTGCTTGATAAAGCTCAATTAATTAGTCAAGCGGAATCTTCAAATGCAATTTCAATGACCGTTCCTGTTTCTCTGGAGCCAAAGAACCCGCATCAGCCAATATTGAAGCCATTCCCAAAAGAGCGTTTGACCAGCAGACACGGTCGTTTTGCTCCTAATGGTATGAAAAACACAAATGGCTTCATTACGAAGAAAGCACGGATAAAGTGTTTCGGTACTACTGCATGATAGCTGAAAAGCGTCGTTTACCAATGAATGCTTATAGAGACAATGCGTTTTCAACTGAAGGCTTTTTTAATTGGATAAAAAATTGGAACGTTTTGAAATACACGAGTGCACCGCTGCTCATCGTGAAGCAGTACAAATGCTTGTATCCAAAACAAGAGATGTTGGAGAGATGTTGTGTGACAGTTATGCGTTAGAAAAAGTAGAAAACAAAAAAATTAAATGCTGTCGGTAATTATAGGTACTATCCGCTTTTTAGGTAGACAAGGACTAGCATTGCGAGGACATCAAAAGACATGCACATCAAATCCAACTGAAAGCGAGGAATTAGACTCCAATTTTGTACAGCTTCTCAGATTACGAGCAGAAGATAATGAAGGCTTGCACAAATTCTTGAATAAAAAACAGGATAAATTCACAAGCCCAGACATACAGAATGAAATTTTGGAGATAATGTCTTTGCGGACTATTCTAAGAAGCATATGTGGTGAGCTAGTTGACTGTTAAGTGGTACTCAATTACGGTTGATGAATGTACAGATATGCATGCATCCAATACTGAACGAATGGTATTTTGCTTACGTTACGTTGATGATAATAATCTTGAAGTACATGAGGATACATTAGGTTTCTACAATTTGGAACGTACCGATGCAGCCTACATCATGACTGTATTGCAGGATACATTGTTGCGCTTTAATTTACACATCAGTAACTGTCGTGGTCAATGCTACGACGGTGCTGGTAATATGGCGGTGTGCGATCAGGTGTTGCAACAAGAATTACTGGTTGTGAAAAAAGGGCCCTATTTTCACATTGCTATGGTCATAGCTTGAATCTTGCAACTCAAGATACCTTGAAAGCTATAAAAATCATAGGAGACTGTCTGGATACAGTTTATGAGATTACCAAACTAATTAAGAAATCGCCAAAACGAGAAGGAATTTTTAACTCCATTAAGGATGACATCTCGAATGATAGTCCTGGCATTTGTGCTTTGTGTCCAACTAGATGGACTGTGAAGGCAGAAGCATTGGTTTCAATATCTGAAAACTACAGAGTGCTTCAACTTATATGGGAGCCAGCTAAAAATGCAACAACTGACACTGAAATGAAAGCAAAAATACTTGGAGTTGCTTCTCAGATGGAGAAATTTGACTTCTTCTTTGCTCTTGAATTAGGTAGAAAGATTTTGTGTATGGCTGATAATCTATCACGCTCACTGCAAGCAAAACTTATGTCTGCATGCGAAGGGCAGAAACTTGTACAACTAACACTTTCAGCGTTAATGTCATTAAGAACAGATGAGCAATTCAGTTTATTCTGGCAATATGTTGAAAAGCGGCGATCCATAAATGATTTTGTGTGCCCTCCTGAAGTTCCTCGTCATAGAAAAGTCCCTCGACGATTTGAAGTAGGAAGCAGTGTATCTGAACAGCAAAACATTTCTCCAGAGGATCCCTACCGCCATATTTATTTCCAGGCATTAGATACAGCTTCAACAACGATAACCGATAGGTTCAATCAGCGAGGGTATCAGATGCTACAGAAGTTGGAGTCTGTATTAATTTTGGATGATGGTAGTAAGCAGCCACTTATCCAAGAGATAATAGAATTTTATGGTTCAGATTTTGATAGTGCTGACAGACTTACGACGCAGTTACGCATTTTGACATCAAGTTCGGGCATTGAGAGGCTTAACTTGCAGTCAATTATTACGTACATTAAAACATTGACACATGAACAAAAGGAATACTTTTCAGAAGTGACTAAGATTCTCAAACTTATTCTACTCATATCTGCGACTAACGCGACTTCTGAAAGAAGTTTCAGTGCTCTAAGGAGGTTAAAAACATGGCTTCGCACCACAATGAGCCAGCAAAGAGTTAACTGGTGCATGATTCTGCACAAAGATCGTACAGATAAATTGTCAATCACTGACATAGCAGATGAGTTTATCGGAAGAAACCATAGCAGAATTGATATTTTTGGTTTATCTAAGTAATAATGCTACATGTACACGTATATACTTATCAAACGCTGCATTTTTTTTTCTTTTTGTAAATGTGCCTGTCCTGCCCTTTAATACTATTTGTAATGTAATTGATTATGTTATACGGTTATGGCGTGGCGCAAATGTAATGCACTAGTGTCGCATTGCCGCATGCATCTGTATATAGTCCTTCTGCAACTCGTATCCTACGTCTTGTTTACGTCACGTCATCGATATTATGTAGCGAACACTGATATGGTCCATATCAGTAATCGCTACGTGATATTTACTTCCGACGATATGTAAACATTACCTAGCGACTACTGATATGGACCATATCAGTGTTCGCTAAGTAATATCGATGACATGCGTAAACAATGACGTAATACAAGTTGCAGAAGGTCTATTAAAAAGCTTCAACTGATTATTAATAACTTCTAATAACTTAGCAGCAAATATTTGGGGGGGCTAAAGCCCCCCCCCCCCCCCCCCCCCCCCCCCCCCCCCCCTTGTCTACGCCCTTGTATATATAGGCAGTAATATAGGTTGGATCATGGATAAGCACTAACAAAAGCCACAGCGCAATTTCTCCCTAATAAAACAAGGCCTTTGTTTTTGGTTGTTGATAGTGCCTTACATAAACACGGCGGGGGTGGTCGACAGCTGTGCCGTTTAAGTATGTAGAGCAGTATAGGATCGAATAGGTTGGACAAGCACTGAAACTCACAGCGCAATTTCTCCAGCATTAAATGTAAGTGTTTTTTGCCTCAACGCGTACGTGAACAGGGCGGGGGTGCTCGACCGCTGCAGTTTAGGTTTAGGCAGTATGTAAAGCAGTAGGGCTGAATACTGAGGTTGGTTTTCAACTGCTAGGATTACATGTAGCATTCTTATAAACCTCGACGCGTATAATCGTCTGCCCATATCAGACTTGACATTAATAGCTTCATTATATATAGCTTGTACAAGTAATAAAAACATTCTCTAAACGAGAAGGTTGGTGGAATATAGGAATAAAAGGCGATGGTGGTATAAAAAGCAAGGGAACAAGGCTTCTGATTGAAAAAGAAAAATGAAATATACCTATACTAGTGTAATGCAGGATTTATTAGTCTGCGCTTGCGCAGTACATTGTATTGATGGAACCTTGTGTAATAGATTGTCACACGCACACCCGTGATCACACATATATATATATATACCTTATTGTTGTATGTTTGTCTGTCTGTACCTCGTGTATACCTGCTATCAATCTTGGCCGCTTACACTGGCGTAGTCGGCTCTACACGAGTTGGAATGTCCAAACCCTTGCTCCTACCTGAGCCCTACGGAGGCGAAGCGGGTGGCTGGGCGGAATGGGTAGACCATTTCGAGAACGTAGCCACTGTCAACAAGTGGGCCACTGGTGAGGAGAAATTAAAATGGCTGAAGGTGCGTCTAACTGGGAAGGCTCAGACAGCGTTCAAGAAGTTGCCACAAGATGTGAAAGAAAACTACGGTGAGTGCATAAAATCCTTACAGCGCCGTTTTGACCCTGACAGTAAGAGGCAACTCTACGTGGCCGAGTTAAGTGCCAGAACGAGGCGAAAGGACGAAGACTGGGCTACTTTCGGCGACGTATTGAGAGTTCTTGCGGACAAAGCGTATCCTGACCTGGAGGAGAAGGCAAGAGAACGTCTTGCATTAAACCAGTTTTTGGCACAAATTGAAAACGCCCAAGTCGCTTTCGGCGTGAAGCAGAAACGACCCACCAACGTCGAGGAGGCCGTCGTCGCAACAATTGAATTAGAGTCGTACTTGGGAAGCTCCGGTAAGCCGCTGCGAGTGAGCGCTGTGTCCCCACAGGAACCAGACCCAGATGTACGCGTACGCCGTGCAGACCGTGCTGAAGCTGTCGCAGCTGTCTCTCCACTTGATGAACCTCAGACGGTGAAGTTGCTTGGCGAGCGGCTACAACGGTTGGAGATGCTACTCGAGAGACAAGGGAGTTCCACAAGGCCTCGGACAAGTAAGCAAACTGGGGAGGCTGAGAGTGGGAAACGCAAGGCTGTAGTCTGTTGGACTTGTGGCAAGAAAGGCCATATTGCAAGATTTTGTCGGAGTCGCGCAACAGAGCAGCATCAGGGAAACTTCAGTCCCTCAGTGGAAAGAGCCCACCACGTGAGGGAAGAAGACATGTAGAGGCTCAAACTGATCAGTTGACTGTTCCTTCTCTTTCGGTAACTTGCGGGGTAAGTTACAGCGTAAAGGGAGTCATTGGGGTGGTAGCTATTGCATTCGTTGTTGATACGGGAGCAGCTGTATCTCTTATCCGCAAGGATGTCTGGACACAACTTGTAAACAGGGACAGTACACTTGTTCTTGAACAGTGGTCTGGAAAAAAGCTTGTAGGGGTCAATGGGGCTTCATTGTTTATATGTGGGTGTGGAAACATACAGGTTTTGTTCAAGGGTACTCCATTTATGGTCACTTGCATTGTAACTGATGACATCACTATAGAGGCAATCCTTGGGTTGGATTTTTTGGAAGCTAATAGTTGTGTGATTGATTGTGGTCAGAAGGTACTCACATTCCCCTCCCAAAAGCTTTCAATTCCATTCTTAAGCAAAACCACCACAGAACAAGGAGTTGCAACTGTTGGACTGGTCCTAAAAGAGAAAACAGTTGTTCCAGCAGGAAGTGAAATGGAAGTTATGGTAAAAATTGCTGGTCCAGTCACTAATGGTACGTGGTTTGTAGGACACAAGTCAGCCACTTGTAAGGGTGTGATGGTGGCTAATGCAGTAGTGTCTCCAAGCAGTAATGTAGTACCAGTACGTATACTGAACCCACGTGATGAAATGGTGGTGCTGAAGAAAGGAACACAGATTGCAAGCATGGAGCTCCTGGAGCAAGATCCAGTTATCAACATATCTACAGTGATGAAGAATGCTGAAGTCTCACCGGAATGCCAGAGCATTTTATGGGATTTGGTGTCTAAGGTTGGGAATCACATTAGTGAGAGTGAAAGAGAACAACTCTATTCTCTTCTTGTGGAGTTTGCCGATGTCTTTTCTTTCAGCAGCAAGGACTTGGGCCGCACTAAAGAGCTGAAGCATCATATTTTCACCAGTGATGCTCAACCAGTGCACCTATCTCCACGTCGTATTCCTCAGGCACGCAGGGAGGAGCTCCGAGGCTTGCTGAGGGACATGCTGGAGAGTGACGTAATCCAACAGTCTGACAGCCCTTGGTCCTCACCTATAGTGTTAGCAAAGAAGCATGATGGGACAACACGATTTTGCGTAGACTACAGGAAGGTAAACGAAGTAACAAGAAAAGATGCCTACCCACTACCTCGAGTGGACGACACTTTGGACACACTGGTTGGTTCTAAATTCTTCACCACACTCGACCTTGCCAGTGGGTACTGGCAAGTGGAAGTGGCTCCCGAGGATCAACCTAAGACAGCCTTCACAACACCGGAAGGACTTTACCAATTCAAGGTAATGCCATTTGGCTTATGTAACGCTCCAGCGACATTTCAGCGTTTAATGGATAGAGTCTTGAGTGGGTTAAAATGGTCGAGCTGTTTAGTGTATTTTGACGATATAATTGTAGTAGGTACTACATATCAGGAGCATTTGCATCACCTCACTAGTGTCTTCACTCGTCTGAGGGGGGCGGGTCTCAAGCTAAAACCAAAAAAGTGTACACTCTGCAGGCAGCAAGTAACATTTCTAGGCCATATAGTATCCACAGATGGTGTTGCAACAGATCCAAGCAAAACTGAGGCTGTGTCGAAGTGGTCCATTCCCCAGAACAGAAAAGAAGTTCAACAATTTTTGGGGCTAGCCAATTACTATAGGCGTTTTGTAAAAGACTTTGCCTTGATCTCAAAACCACTACAGCGGTTGACAGAGAAAAACGCACCTTTCGAATGGACCATTGGATGCCAAAACGCTTTTGATGAATTGGGTAAACGTTTGGTTTCTTCCCCAGTCCTTGCATACCCAGATTATGAGCGACGTTTCATACTCGACACGGATGCAAGTGATGTTGGAATTGGTGCTGTGCTTTCACAGGTTAGTGATTGTGGTTCTGAGCGTGTTATTGCCTATGCGAGCAGATCGCTTACTAGGCCAGAGCAAAGGTATTGTGTAACACGTAAAGAATTATTAGCAGTTGTGGAATTTGTACATCATTTTAGACAGTATCTCCTTGGGCGAGAATTCACCCTTCGAACTGACCATGGATCTCTGGTCTGGATCCGGAATTTTGCACCGCCAAGGCTTGCGCCATTGCAACGCTGACGCCCTTTCCCGTGTCCCATGCAGGCAGTGCGGTAGGGACGAAGATATAGAATCGGAGAACACCGTCATGGTAGGAGTGGTTTCCAATCCGTTCCAGAAATATACTCCAGCTGAGATGAGGCAGATGCAACTGGACGACTCAACCATCCAACCTGTTCACTGTGCTGTATCTTGTGGTCAACCAAACGAGCCCTGATATTGTTAAATCGTGGAGTCGAGGAAGTCGTCTCCTGATGCAACACTGGGACGCCCTCTGCATTTATGATGGTATCCTGTGGAAGAAATGCGTGGATGGAAGTAGAAGATTCCAGCAGCTCGTTTTACCCGCGAAGTTACAAGTGGATGCTCTTCGCGATCTCCATCAAGGGGCTGTAGGCGGTCACATTGGAGAGGAGAAGATGAAACACAGACTGAAAGAGCGGTTTTACTGGCCAGGATGTACAGAAGCAGTTGGGGAGTGGTGTAGGAACTGCATAAGCTGCACCACGAGGAAGACGGTTGCCCCAAAGAGAAGGGCTCCTCTGCAAACCATTAAGGCTGGGTACCCGATGCAAATCGTGAGTGTAGATTTAATGGGCCCCCTTCCCGAGACTGAGGATGGCTGTAAGTATGTCATGGTAGCTATGGACTGTTTTACCCGGTGGGTAGAAGTGTATGCTATACGGAACCAGGAGGCCACAACTGTTGCTAAAAAACTTGTTGATGAAATGTTCTGCCGTTTTTCTCCTCCAGAACAGCTCCACAGCGACCAGGGACGACAGTTTGAGTCAGATTTGGTGAAGGAGATATGCGAACTGTTGCAGATCAGAAAAACGCGCACCACGCCGTACCACCCACAGTGCAATGGAATGGTGGAGCGGTTCAATCGGACTCTATTGGACATGCTTTCCACCGCAGTCGGCAACAATCAAGCTGATTGGCAGCAGCACATACGTAAACTTTGTCTGGCTTACAACTCTAGCGTCCATTCCTCCACAGGATTTACTCCGTTCTTCTTGATGTTCGGGCGCCAGGCGAAGCTACCGATCGACCTGATGTACGGCACTAATCAGATGGAGCCGAACACTACCTCCGAGTATGCACGCTGTTTGAAAGACGCCTTGCAAGAAGCATACGCACTGGTGAGGGAGCGCTGTCAGGCCGAACATAAAAGGCAGAAAGAGCTGTATGACCAAAAAGTGCATGGGAAGCCATTTAGCCCGGGCGAGTTGGTGTGGTTACACTCCACAGCTGTTCCTCGTGGTCGATCCAGAAAGCTACACCATCCTTGGAAAGGACCCTTTAAGGTCATGGAACGACTGGGCGAGACCACGTACAAAATCAAAAACCTTCAAGGTCGGAGGAAAACAACATTTGTTCATTTTGACAGGCTCAAGCCGTGTGTAATATCCGATGACAAGCCAGAGAACACAGGGTCCAGAGAACAAGAACCAGTTGGTACAAATCTGGATCTGGTTGACAGCGATGACGATGATCCAGTACAGCAAGAAGAGGCAGCAGTCCCAGAAATTGCGAACCCACCTGTACCACCCTTAAATGAACAACGCCGATACCCCGTGCGAGATAGACAACGCACACAGCGCTATGGAATATATGTGGAACACTAAAAAGAAGGGAGCAGTGTAATGCAGGATTTATTAGTCTGCGCTTGCGCAGTACATTGTATTGATGGAACCTTGTGTAATAGATTGTCACACGCACACCCGTGATCACACATATATATATATACCTTATTGTTGTATGTTTGTCTGTCTGTACCTCGTGTATACCTGCTATCAATCTTGGCCGCTTACACTAGCACACAAAGTTAAATATGACAACATGCTGCTAATATAGGTCTATTTCATTTTCAATCAGAAGCCTTGTTCCCTTGCTTTTTATACCATCATCGCCTTTGATTCCTATATTCCACCAATCTTCTCGTTTACAGAAAGTTTTTATCATTTTTGGGCCGATGTAGATTCGCCTTTTAATTTTATGCATGTGTTCTTGAAGCATACAGACCCAGATAGCATGCAAGAACTTCAACTTGTGCGAGAGTCACATGCATGATGACAGAATTAAATTGCAGAGTATTTTAGACCGTTGTACCAATTTTGGTTTGTGTAGATGAGGTGTAGGCCATGCTGCTTTAGAGATACTTTAAAACACATTGTACAATAACATTAATTTTATGGAAATGTATTCAAATCAAAATTCAATTATAATTTATTGCACAATTAAACATAAATTGGCGTCCTTGTCTGCCTCCACGCCCCTTTCTGCCCCACATCCCTGACTGCCACCATGCCTTTCGTCTGTATAAGGGGAAACTCTCCCTGCAGTGCCTGGCAGCACTGGAGGAGCAGACACTAGTGTCGAGGTAACCCGTCCTCCTGACAGCGCTGGAGGAAAAAAGGGTGGATGTGGTAGGCGGACTGAAGCTCCTGGAGGTGGAGGTTGAGCGATGCGTGGTGGAGGATCAGTCATACAGAGCGACGATTGAGGTGGTGCGAAGAGGGGAGGTAGAGCACGAGGAGCAGGTACTTCAGGAGCGGTTGGAGACACCGCCTCCATTGCCTGTATCATTTCTTCATCACTTGACATTCTATACATCAAAACAAAAATAGCAAAGCATTTTATAAAAAATGATTACACTCTCAAATATAAATATACAATTGGTCCTTACGCATCCCAAATTGAACTATCCATCATAAAGCTATTAGGCACTGAATTTATAATTACCCATACATTTCAATGCAAGCGTTACTTTTCTTTTCCTTAGTTCTGGAAATTTTGAAAAAGTATCACAAGGGTGATTTGCTGGACACTGTTCCATATATAAAAAGGTGGGTGGGTGAGTGATATGATACATAGGTTTTAAAGGTGATGTGAAGGCTGGCCTCCATGCATTCACAGCAAAAATAAAAGTGTGAAGAGTTTCCTGTTTATTGGTATGAATGCATTATAGCAATAAAAGTGTATGCTAAGTGGATTCCTAAATACCATAAATGGAGTCAACCTATGTGTGATCAGCTAGAATTACCATATATATCTCAAATGCACATGTGCATCAACAGATCTACATGTCCAGACTAGGTGTTATGTAAACTGATGTAGCTGCTAACAAACACAACTTCATAAACTATGAACTGTTCAACAATATGTATAGATGTTGCCCATTCTCTGGTTTATGAATTATAAACCTTAACTATTTGTAAATTATGTCTGATGCAACCTAGATGTTAAGTGGATGCCATTTGCCATGGGAGCAGGTCCCCCGTATATCTCCATTTGGTTTACAAGATATACGTATTAACCACTCAAAAGTGGGGGTGTCATAAGCCCCAGCTCACTCATTGTGGCCTGCATTTGACATATAGAGTCTACCAAAGCAAAATTTACATGCACACAATGTGACATGCCTTCAGCTGGACCAATGTTATATATTGATTGTGCAGGAGACAATCCCACAGTACTGGTGCTATGCACAATATTAATCTCAATAGACACTTGCAATAACAATCCTTGTTTTGCATTTCACAAATACAATAGAACATGGGCTGTGTGTTTTAACAGCCTTGGTCTGCTGGGTGTAGATTAACCAGTCTACTCAGACAAATATCAACAAAAGACATCAGTGTTTTTATTTGAGCATTGTGACCATCAATATTTGTAATCAATGTGCATATGCTCCAGCTAAAAGCAAAGTCAGCACCAAAAGAGTAAATATTGCACAACAGCAGGTGTGACAATGTGACCATTTCATTCCTTGTACCATAGCTACCCAATACATCCAATTTAGTGTCAGATATAAATGCCTCTATATCCTCCCCCACTTCAGTGAGCATTGAACCAACCTGAAGGTGTGATATTTGGCGCATATATCTAATTATGAACATTCTCACTTCATAATGGTGATCAGGTGAAGCAGTGATTATATGTGTAAAACACCTAAAGAGACAGTTTCCATCACATATTTCTTTCAGTAGTGTGTGTGTATTAGGGCGATTTAAATACACACCAGGGCCACCAATTTGTGTTGCGAAATTGAAGCCCCAATTGTGCACACTTCTCTCATTGCCATACTTCGATCATCTGTTTGGTAATATCTCGATCATGGCCATGTGGTTTGTATTTCTGCCCGAGGTACCCTTCCATTACCTTTGGTAAGATCTACAGTAGATGAGCTGGGTGTGCACAGCTTTGCTGGCCGCTCTAATTTCTTTTCATTTACTAACTTCTTAGGTGGTATATTTGGTTGGGGAGGTATATTGCCATAAGTTAAACCAGTAAGCTTAGGCTCACTATCAGGTTCTTTAGGAACCCCAGAAAGCTCTACGCATAGAATGTCACTTTTAAACAGTTTTCTTAACCTGTTTACTTCTTCAGTACACTCCTTGCTGACCTTGATAGATTTAGGATCAAATGATAAAAGATAAAGAAATGTTAGTGCATGAGAGTTGGGTTCATACAGGGAGTAGGGGTTGGCCGTCATATTTCTGACATATTTTAGCAGATTAGACAGTTGGGGCTTTGCATGGCTGTTCCCGGACGGTCACGGACAGCATGAAAAATGTCCTATGGCGGACAGCTGCTGGAGAACACTGCTGCCAACTAAAACTCAGATGATATATTTTTGTAGTTTGTATTGTAATTGTAATTGATTCCTGCTATAAATTATTACGGGCGTATATAAGATGTAGATGTATATACCGCATACACAGATCCTGCATATCATCAGTGGATGCGTTGCAAAGCGATTCGAATACATGACATGCACACAGTCTGCATGCAGACAGGTGACAATCAATATGCTGAATCTGTATGCAGACCGCGACATCATACGTATAAGCGAAATGTTCACTCTGAGACGTATGCTGACTCTGCATTCGAGTAGTGCGAAAACTACCCATGTGTCGAAAACAGATGCGTATCAACCAACATTACTGCTGCCTCGTGTGTGAACCAGAGGATTCTTTCTATAGCAGAATATGCTCTAGTTATATAGAAATGCCTGATTTGAAAGATGGTTCATGCAAACAAGCAACAACATTCAGAGGGAATTTTAAATTTTCCCTAAGATTTCCCCACATCTTACGTAAAACCGAGATTGTGAAATTCTATTGCATGCGGTTATGTGATCCTGCGTATACAGTCTGGGCACGAGACTTGCATCAGTCTGTGGTCCACATGCACGCACTGGCCATAATTCACTGGTGATATACCACATTTGGCGACGAGGGTGGGATCTCGAAAATGCCTACATTTGGCCAGCTTTCAGAGTTCGTGGCAGAAAGCAAACGTATGTCGTCATACCTCGAAAGGGTTGAGTTGTATTTCTTAGCCAACAATGTACAGGATGACAAGAAGGTGGCAGTATTTTTGAGTTCGATCGGAGCCAAGACATACAAGGTGTTGAGGAGCCTTGTCTCACCAGATCAGCCGAATACGAAAACGTTGGATGAGCTAAAGACTCTATTACGAGCCCACTTTGAACCCAAACCACTTGTCATCTCGGAGAGGTTCCATTTCTATTGACGCAATCAATTAGCAGGCGAGTCAGTGACAGACTTTTTGGTGGAACTTAGGTTGGCAGCGCAGTGTGAGTTTAAGAACTTTTTGGACAAAGCATTAAGAGATCGGGTGGTTGGCGGGCTAAAGAGTGAATCCATCCAAAGACGTTTGCTATCGGAACGGAACCTAGACCTTGCCAAAGTGGTGGAGATTGCAACAGCTATGGACTTAGCTGATAAACAATCTCAGTCATTTCAGGTTCCACCGGCCCAGGCCCAGGTGGAAGTGTGAGGGATTGTGAACTCAGCGGAGCCCGGGGAATCGGACGTGTTTATTAGATATTACATCCGCGAGAGTGAACTTGGCTTGTATAGCTAGCCCATAAACTATTGTCTGTAATTGAACTCTAGTTAGGCCTGGTGCTACTGATTTCATGGTTGTAGTAGTATTTAAAGGCTATGCTATGCTATGCCTGTTATCATGTATTAAGCTATTGACTATAACTTCGGCTATTTTCGGTGCGCAAGCCTTGCGGAGCTCGTCAGAGAAGACCTAAGTCCGTGACATTTGGTGGCAGCGGTGGGATCTATCGCAGCGACAGTTGATCGGCGAGACCCAGACGGCGAGACCTGAGAGTAAGGTTATCCGTGCGGTGTATGTCAACTAGGTCGGGACGTAGCTACAAGGAAAGCGGGAGCGTACAACAAGAGAAAATGAGCGCAGAAAGTATAGAGTGGTTGATGCGAGTGCTGCTCGAGGATCGGAAGTCTCGAGATGCTCAGTTCGAGGTAGAGAGGCTGAGGCAACAGCGAGTGGCAGAAGAAGAGAAAGCTCTGATGCGCGAGCAAATGGAAATGCTCACGAGGCTCGTTGGAGAGTCTCGGCAAGTGGAGGAGACGAGAACAAATGTTTCGCAAGGGTCCAAAGAAGGTGAGGCTAAACTTGTGAAATTGACAGTGCAGGACGACATTGAGTCGTACCTGGTTACGTTCGAGAGAGTAATGCGGGCGGTGGATGCGGAAGCAGTGGCAGAGGAACTGGTAAAGATGTTTACAAGAGTGGGTATTCCCCGAGAAATTCTGACCGATCAGGGGTCCAACTTTACCAGCCAACTACTAGCTGAACTGTACAGGCTGCTGCACATTCGTCCCATTCGTACCAGCCCTTACCATCCGCAGACGGATGGGTTGGTCGAGCGCTTTAATCAGACGCTGAAGTCCATGCTAAGGAAGGTTGCCACACAGGAGGGAGAAGCCTGGGATAAGTTGATTCCATATGTGCTTTTCGCTTATCGTGAGGTTCCTCAGAGCTCCACAGGTTTCTCTCCATTTGAGTTACTCTATGGCAGGGAAGTCCGAGGACCTTTAGATGTGCTGCAAGAGTCCTGGGTGGCTAAGGAAAAGAGCAGCGAAAATGTGGTGTCACACATAATGTCTATCCGGGAGAAGATGGCGGAGATGACAACGATCGTTCGAGAGAGCCTCGAGAAGGCGCAAGCCTCACAGAAGAGCTGGTATGACCAGAATGCGCGGATGAGGACTCTCAACGAAGGTGCCATGGTATTGGTTTTGTTACCTACGTCATCAAGTGCGCTGACAGCACAGTGGCAGGGGCCCTATAAGGTGGTGAAACAGGTTGGAAAGGTTAACTACCTAATTGACATGCACGATCGGCGGAAGAGAAAGAGGGTATTCCATATTAATATGTTGCGGGAGTTCCTTTCCAACAGCAGTGCAGTCTGCACGAGTTACTGGTCTGAAAACTTGGATGTGGATGAAGATGACGAGATACCAGTATGGAATGGCTCAAGAGCGGGCACTGGAGCAGAAGATAGTCCACAATTTGGACCACATCTGACAAAGGCACAAAGAGATGAGTTGGATGCTTTGCTTTGCGAATTGTCAGCAGTGATGAGTAACTCACCCGGGAAAACAAACTGGACGGAACATCGCATTGAAACGGGGTCGGCAAGGTCTGTAAGGTTACCTCCATACCGCATTCCCCATGCTTATAGGGAAAAAGTTGAAATGGAGATCCAGGAGATGCTAGAAGGAGGGATAATCACACCTTCAAATAGTGAATGGAGTTCTCCAGTCGTCCTCGTGAAGAAGAAGGACGGGTCGTTGAGGCTGTGCGTGGATTATCGAAGACTGAACAGTGTTTCCGAATCAGACGCGTACCCAATGCCCCGCATTGATGACCTCATTGACAGACTGGGAGAAGCAAGATTTATTTCTACTCTAGACCTAACTCGAGGGTACTGGCAAGTACCAGTCGCGGAGGAGGCGCGTCACAAGACGGCATTTGCAACGCCATTTGGATTGTACGAATTTACAGTCATGCCGTTCGGATTACAGGGGGCACCGGCGACCTTTCAGCGTCTAATGGACAGGATCGTGAAAGGGTGTGAAAGCTTCACTGCAGCCTACCTGGATGACTTGATTATATTCAGTACGTCTTGGAGTGACCACGTAAGTCATGTTCGTACAATACTGCAAAAGTTACTGGGGGCAGGGCTCACTGCAAAGCCTAATAAATGCCAGTTTGCAATGGCGGAGTGCACTTATCTGGGTCATATTGTGGGTAGTGGTACTGTGAAACCCCAACAGTCTAAGGTGCAGGCAGTTGAATCCTTTGGTACACCAAGGACCAAGACTCAAGTCCGTGCGTTTTTGGGTTTGACTGGTTATTACAGAAGATTTGTACATAACTACGCCACCTTAGCGTCCCCCTTAACGGATTTGACCCGAAAGTCGGCACCCGAGCAAGTGGAATGGACTGCGGAATGTGACAGAGCCTTTCGTCAACTGAAGACGCAGCTATGTTGCTACCCTGTCTTACGCAGCCCCGATTTTAATAAAGAGTTTGTATTGCAAACTGATGCATCCAATAGGGGGATTGGAGCTGTGCTGAGTCAAAGGGATGCAGCTGGTGGAGAAAATCCTATCGCCTACTTCAGCAAAAAGCTGCTGCCGCGCGAAGAACGATATTCTACCATCGAGAAGGAGTGTCTTGCCATTAAACTGGGCATGGAGGCGTTCAGGACCTACCTTCTCGGGCGCCATTTCAGCGTGGAAACGGACCACAGATCGCTAGTGTGGATGGATAAGCTTAAAGATCACAATTCTCGCCTTACTCGCTGGAGTCTTTCGTTGCAGCCATACAATTTTTCTGTTGCTCACAGAACGGGAGCTTCTAACGGGAATGCTGACGCTCTGTCTAGGTCGACGTGGCCTGAAGACGCAGCAAGTGACATTGCTGCAGGAGAAGAAGAGAGGGATGTGAGGGATTGTGAACTCAGCGGAGCCCGGGGAATCGGACGTGTTTATTAGATATTACATCCGCGAGAGTGAACTTGGCTTGTATAGCTAGCCCATAAACTATTGTCTGTAATTGAACTCTAGTTAGGCCTGGTGCTACTGATTTCATGGTTGTAGTAGTATTTAAAGGCTATGCTATGCTATGCCTGTTATCATGTATTAAGCTATTGACTATAACTTCGGCTATTTTCGGTGCGCAAGCCTTGCGGAGCTCGTCAGAGAAGACCTAAGTCCATGACAGGAAGTCAAGCGGGTGAGTGGAGCATCCCCAGTGTGTAAAGAAAAGCCATGGAATGAAGACTGATTCAAAGAGGTGATATGCTTTAAATGCAACAAGAAGGGTCATTTTGCTAGGAATTGCCGTTCAAAGAAAAAGTATACACCAGGGGGTAACTCGGAAAGAGAGGCACCCAGACAGAAAAAAACTACGAACTGGGTTGGGGATCAGGAAAGTAGTGGTGAAGAAGCTACGGTGCAGACTGTCTATATGGTGGAAAGTGGTCTGGAAGAACCAATGAAGATAAAACTGTTGGTTAATGGAGAGCCATTACAGCTGGAGATAGATACAGGAGCTGTAGTGTCAATTATACCCCATCGAATATGGAAAAAGCACTTCTTCACCGTGCCCCTAGAAATGTCCCATGTCACCCTTTGTACTTATACGGCAGAGCCGATGAAGGTAATGGGAACCTTTTCTGTTCCAGTCGTGTATCAGAAGCAGACCAGAAAACGTTTTTTTGTGGTGAGAACTAATGGTCCTTCTTTACTAGGCAGGGAGGGAATGAGGCAGCTCCACCTCGACTGGTCTATAGTTAAGTACGTTGGAGGCATGGAGAAGGCACCGAAAAGGAGATTGGAGGAAATGCTCCAAAAATTAAGTGAAGTCTTCGGAGAAAAGTTAGGTACAATCAGTGGGTTTATTTCATCAGTGTGGTTAAAATCAGGGGTTGCCCCAAAATTTTGTAAACCTCGACCAGTGCCATTCGCTATAAAACAACGAATCGGGGATGAGCTGGACAAACTGGAGAAAGATGGTAACCTGGTGAGGGTGATGTATTGTGTGTGAATGGGCCACACCCATTGTCCCTGGCGTAAGGAAGATGCAAGATATCGCATTTGTGGTGACTATAAGGTCACAATAAACCCTTGTTTGGAGGTAGACCAATACCCCCTTCCAAAACCAGAAGACATATTTGCTACTCTGGCTGGAGGAAAGACCTTCTCCAAGATTGACTTGTCCCAGGCATACCAGCAACTAACCTTGGATGAGCCATCTCAAGCACTTCTCACCATTACTACTCATCAGGGATTGTACCGATGTACACGTCTTCCTTTTGGAGTGGCCTCGGCTCCAGCCATTTTTCAAAGAGTAATGGACTTGATGCTACAGGGAATCCCCAATGTGGTTTGTTATATACATGTAGATGAAATTTTGGTAACGGGGCCCACTGATGAAGCTCATCAGACAACTTAGAGACTGTGCTGTGGCGACTGCAAAATCATGGAGTTAAAGCGAAGAGATGCAAATGTCTGTTTATGGCCAAGGAGGTGCCATACCTTGGGCACATAATTGATGCGGAAGGATTGCATACTGCACCAAGTAAAACCGAAGCTATCGTGCAAGCCCTACCACCGAAAAACACTCAGGAGTTACGTTCCTTCTTAGGAATGTTAAATTACTATGGTAGATTTGTACCTAACCTGTCCACAATTCTACACCCCCTGAACAGGCTCTTAAGATTGGAAGCAAATTGGAATTGGTCACGAGATTGTGAGGAGGCTTTTCAGTTAGCCAAAACACAGTTGCAGTCATCAAGGGTGTTGGTACACCCAATCACTCTAGCAGCTGATGCTTCTGGGTATGGAGTGGGGGCTGTTTTGTCCCATGTATTTCCAAATGGAATAGAGAGGCCTATAGCATTCGCATCAAGGACATTAACTAAGGCAGAGGAGGGATATTCACAATTGGAAAAAGAAGCCTTATCCCTAATATTTGGAGTCAAACGCTTCCACCAATACCTGTATGGTCATACGTTCCCCTTAATTACAGATCACAAGCCACTGACCACTATTCTAGGGCCACATACAGGTATAACCACTCTGGCTGCGGCTCGGTTGCAATGATGGGCGCTGCTGCGCTCAGCTTACCAGTATGATATCCAGTACTGGAATGGTGAAGAACATGCCAATGCTGATGCCCTTTCCCACCTTCCAATGGCAGTACCTTCTGAAGAGGAGCAGTTACGAGACGTTGAGGTACATAACATTCTTCAACTGGAAGCATTACCCATCACCAACCAGCAACTTAAATTGGCTACAGAACGTGACCCCCTTTAAGCCAGGTCAGGCAATATATTAGGGAAGACTGGCCTTCTGTGGTCCCGGAGGAGTTTAAGGCCTACTTACCTCGGAAACAGGAGTTAACACTACAGAATGACTGCATTTTGTGGGCAAGTAGAGTTGTGATCCCTCCAAAGTTGCAACAACCGCTGCCTTCACCAAGACCACCCAGGTATTTGTAGAGTCAAGGCATTGGCTAGAAGCTACATTTGGTGGCCTGGGTTGGATTACGACATTGAGCAAATGGTGAAATCCTGTGTGCCTTGTCAATCTGCTAGGAGCAATCCCAGTGTAGCACCTTTGTATCCATGGTTATGGCCAGGAAAACCATGGCAACGTGTTCATATAGATTTTGCAGGACCAGTGGAAAAACGGATGCTTCTTATCGTGGTGGATGCACATTCCAAATGGCCAGAGGTAATTGAAATGCCCACCAAAATCACAGCAGTCAAGAGTTAAGAAAAGTTTTTGCTGTGCATGGCTTACCAGAACTATTGGTCTCTGATAATGGACCCCAATTAAGTTTCAGAAGTTTATGAAGGCAAATGGAATTAAGCATTGTTTGTGTGCACCCTACCATCCTGCATCCAATGGCTTAGCAGAACGATTTGTTCAGACCCTGAAAGGTAGTTTGAAGCGTACCCTGAACTCAGGCAGAACCTTCCAACATCGTTTAGCCAGTTTCCTGTTGTCATATCGCACCACTCCTCATGCCACCACTTCAGTGCCACCTTGCATTCTGCTTATGAATAGGACAATTCGAACCAGATTGGACCTTCTGCCTCCAAATGTGCAATCATAAGTGGATTTGAGAGTGGTACGTCAAAAAGCTTACCATGATGAATCCAATAAGGGGCGGGAGTTTTTGTAGGTCAATCAGTTATGGTTCGCAGCCCTCGTGGTGACCCACAATGGGTATCTGGAATATTAATAGGCCGACAAGGACCGTTGTCCTACTTAGTTCAGATGCCAGAAGGACAGGTGTGGAAAAGACATGTTGATCATATTAGGGAGCTTGGTGAGCAAAGGGTAGGTCTTCCACACCTAACCAGACATCTGGAAGTGCTGAGGATGGTCCTGTTGCAAATCGACAACCAGTTCCAGTTCATCGACAGAATTCTAAACCTTCTCTGGACACACACATAGAATCCAACTTGGATATTCCGGTAGCTCCTCCGACCCGTTGCTGGCCAGACAGGTATCAACACTCCAGGCCCCCCTGTGAGAGAGTCCACCGGTTTGATTCAGCCAACAAACTCACCGAACCAGGGACCAGACGTGGGCATCCCACACAAGGAACAGTCCATGGAGACTACCACATCAGAAACTCCTTCCTCTACTCCATTACCACCAAGACATTATCCCCAGAGAACAAGAAGGCCCCCAGAACGATTATAAGAAGTACATAGAGTCTTAAGGGGGAAGGAAGTGTGGTGATTATATTAACGGAGGCTGATATTGTGCGCATGTGTATACGATTGGTGATTATTCGTGTAGACGTGATTGCGAGTGCTCGTGTACTGGCCATAATTCACTGGTGATATACCACATGTACCGCATACACAAATCCTGCATATCTTCAGTGGATGCGTTGTAAAGCGATTCGAATACATGACGTGCACACAGTCTGCATGCAGACAGGTGACAATCAATACGCTGTATTTGTATGCAGACTGCGATATCATACGTATAAGCGAAATGTTCACTCTGAGACGTATGCAGACACTGCATTCGAGTAGGGCAAAAAACTACCCAT
This sequence comes from Eunapius fragilis, assembly GCA_963681505.1. Classification (NCBI taxonomy): domain Eukaryota; kingdom Metazoa; phylum Porifera; class Demospongiae; order Spongillida; family Spongillidae; genus Eunapius; species Eunapius fragilis. The sequence goes on along the minus strand of OY811983.1, from coordinate 5,141,319 downwards.
GTGCCGAAAACAGACACGTATCAACCAATATTACTGTTGCCTTGTGTATGAACCAGTGGATTCTTTCTATGGCAGAATATGATCGTTATATCGAAATGCCTGATTTGAAAGATGGTTCATGCAAACCAGCAACAACATTCAGAGGAAATTTTAAATTTCCCCTAAGATTTCCCCACATCTTACATAAAACCGAGATCGTGAAATTCTATTGCATGCGGTTATGTCATCCTGCGTATACAGTCTGGGCACGAGACTTGAATCAGTCTGGGGTCCACATGCGCGCGCACTAGGCTGTATGCCCACTATGACTTCTTACAGTTCTAAAAATAAAAATTAAAAATACCATGACAGCAATATTTCTTGCTAGAGGATGGTTGACACTGAGAAGAACGTATCTTTGGTACATGCACGAAGAAGGTGAGTTAATAATGCCAACCGAGGTTGGCCAAGGCATACATGGTATATAGGTTTCAGGTACTAATACTAGCTCGAGAAAATTATCGCTGAGCGTTTTGATGTAACTGAATTATGCACACTTTGTAGCTGCAATCTCAAGGCATGTCGCTGCGATGCGACCTTATACTATTATTAATCCAGATGAAACGGTAAGAACGCCTTCATGCGGTGTTGCTCTACAAACCTTGCGAGGTATATGCAACCAATTCAATTCTATGCCTGCTTCAAGAAGAGAGCAGAGAAGCAATTTGGCTCCCTATTCAGTGCAGCATGAACAAGGGTGTTCCCAGGATTCCCTGTCAGACCATATGCATGTAGTGGTGATCCAGGATAACACTAGGACAGAGGCTATACTTTCTAAATCAAATATTCAGTTTGGCCTGCGGGATTTAGTGCGGGATACGTTTCAGTGCTGCATTTTTTACGCAACATCTCCAATGAACACCCCCCCAATCTTATTTGCACAGTGCTGCAAACATATCCTGGGTTGCGAGGAATGCGTCAACCAATGGTACTCAGGACCGGTGTCACAGGAAAATTCAATGCTAGTAAATTAAATTTTGACACAGCGTCAATATTTCCTAGGCCTTAATCTTTTGAAGCATCAGTTTTTTCCTCATGATATAATGTCACTTTAGGAAATTTTGATGCCTACTCTACACATGTAGCGGATTATGAAGCAAGAGTACGACAATTTCTTGGCATATTGCTGCAATGACACGGTGCCCAATCTTCCCACAAAGAATTCAAAGGATTCTTTTAGAAAGAAAGCAAAGAAATTCGTCATGAAAGAGAGGTAGTTGTATTATAAAGGTAAATCGGAGTTTGATCTGAATGTAATCGCATCCATAAGTGATATTTCATGAAAAGTTAAGGGCTCATTTCGCCAGCAGGTGATAACCATGAAACAAAAGCTTGTGGTACTGGAAGGTTGCCATAACAGCGTTCTTGGTGGAGGACATTTTGGGTGGGATAAGACGCTAAAAAGTTACTGAACGATTCTATTGGCTTGGCATTGTTAGTGACGTTAAAGAATTTTGTCGCACCTGTGACAAATGCCAAAGAGCTAACAGGTACTTTATACATTCAGCTGAACACACACACACACGTGCACTTAGTTTGACAAGTATGTATCTGAATTACATTCTGTTCCTGTAAAACTGATGAGGTGTGGCATACTATTGGAGTGAATTTAATCCTAAAACACCAAGGTCTAAAAAGTACACTATGACTGTATCATGCTTATTCTCAAAGTGGCCTGAAGCCACAGCTTTACCAGATAAGACGGGAACAGGAGTGGCTGAATTTTTGTATTTGTATCGATCCTACAGTAACTTCACTTTTTCAAACAGGTTAATGATGCAATTTGCACATTAACTGGAATTAAATAACTGGAATTAAATGCAATATGACTAGTACATATCATCCTCAAAGTAACGGACTAGATGAATGATTCATCAAACATTGCAAAGGCAGTTATTGAAATTTGTTAGTAATGAACCAAGGAATTGGGATTTGTTTCTTGATTCAATATTGTTCTCCTATCGTGTATCGTGTCAAGATTCAACAAAGCATTCACCAATTTTCCTTGTCTATGGTCACCAACCAAGATTGCCTGTTGTGATATCAGATTAAGACTTCAGCACAGTACACAATACCAATGGACCAAACATTTGTAATCCTTCCTTAATTCTTGCAGGCAATGATAAGAATTGGAAGGCAAGCACTGCGTAATCTACGCAAGGACCAGAAGTCAAAAAACATATAATGACAAGCTTCATTCTGATGACAAATTATCATACAAAGATGGTACTCTTGTCTTGGTAAAAAAACAGTAAGAAAGATATAAAGAAAGGTTCAAAGATGGAGCAAAACTGATCAGGAACAAATTCCATCATTGCAGTTCTACAAAAGGAAACTTTTAGGTCAGCTAGACAAGATAACCACTTACTCAAAAATACAATATAAGCTGTATCACCAGAGATGATGCTACGGAGTTGATAATACAGAGAATAAAGGTAAACTGCTGAAAGACGATGCAAGACCGTAGCCGCTGGTCCGGTTGCATGGTTTAAACCGGACCAGTTTTTCCCCCTGTAGTCTCGGTGTTATGTTACATCATCGTACATTCATGCAAGGCGTCGTTTATATGATCCGATCTACATGTACATGCATGACTTTATGCACTACTACATGTCAGATCTGTTATACGACCTACTAGCATGTTAGCTACAAAGTCACTATACTAACAATCATTTTAAATGGTTACTATTGTTGATGTGTGAGAGTCGATTCCCAGCCTGCCTGATGAGCCTCACCATCCTAAATGCTTTGCTTTTCCAAAGCGAAACTTTGGAAAGACAAAACCCGTTTTTTGTTCAGCAAAAGGGCAGTGGTTCTATACTTGGCCATTTCTCCATTACGATGAAGGACAGGATGTGATGTTCTGCCAAACATGCGTCACTGATAAGCTAGGCAGAATTCAGCCAAGTAAAAACACTGCCACTGCATTTGTAAGTGTAGTAACTATATGACACACACACAGTTTTTATAATATGACCATGCGTAATTGGTGACAAACTTTTGTTTCTAAGGTCACTACAGGATTTTATAACTGGAAAGATGCCACTGTTACTTTCAGCAAGCATCTTCGGTCAAAGTCTCACACTGAAGCTGTTGAAGCCATTATTACTCTTCCAAAAACAACAAAGGATGTTGGTGTGCCCCTTAGTTCTACTCACAAAGCAGAAAAGGAGGAGGCAAGGAATGTGCTGCAGATGATTCTATCAAGTGTTCCCTTCCTTGCCAGGCAAGGACTGGCCCTACGTGGTGATGGTAGTGATGCGTCGTCTAACCTCAGTCAGCTTCTTAATATGAGAGCTGAAGACAATACACAAATACTACAATGGATTTCCAAGAAGGCTTGCAAGCATATGCATCCTGACAATCAGAATGAGATGCTAGAACTTATGGTACTTCAAGTGCTGAGGATACTTGATGATGAACACACCTCTCCTTTCCTTGCTGTGATGGTTGACGAAACTAGGGATCAATCAAACAACGAGCAGCTGACCTTAGTTCTGAGATGGGTCAGTGATGACTTCACTGTTTCAGAAGAGTTTGTTGGGCTACACTACCTGTCGGTGACAGATGCTCAGAGCATTGTGGATTCATGCCCATATGCAAGGAGGGTGCACAGGGTGCTGAAGCACCACCCAGCCGAACTTGAAATCTGCTTAGGCATGCATGAATACTTTTCCTGACTTCACGCAGCCTGTCCATTTCCGATTTCAGATCGGTACCAACCGTGAAACTTCATCACAGATACATGCATTTTCCGTGGCTAAGCTGATTTATTTCTAAAAGCTACCCAGCCGATTAATTGTTATTGTAATTTTAAACATGTTGTTAATACTGAATAATATGTAACTCAGGGGGCAGAGGGAGGGCTTACATTTGGATGAAGGAGTGTAGTATACGCAGCTGATGTAATAAGTTGACTGTACCAGCTGGACCTATTGTGATGAGCAGGGCCTGTCACGGCAAAAGTGGTCCTACCTAAAAGTGGTCCAGCCGGACCACTTTTGGTCACCAAAGATGGTCTGGGCGGACTATATTTGTCCGCCAAAAGTGGTCCTGCCTTGCCAAAAACGGTCCGCTATTCGGTCACTGAGTGACAATACATGCAAAGTGTGTCCAAGCTTTATTTTTCAGCTGGCTACTTACAACGTTATAATTGTAAGTTTCTTTCGAGGCGCCATGTACACGTGCAAGTAAAAAAGGGAGAGTGATGAATTATATAACGCTTGCGTGCCAGAGTAGCATGTAGCATTGGGGGGGGGGGGGGTTGCAACATTTCCTTTCAAACGGTTAACCTGGTTAAGCAATGTTGTGTTACAATCCACCTACCATACGCTACGTAACAACGAATACAGTGGGATGGCAAACACTGCAACCATACTGACGTGGCGAAAGACCAACCGCACTGGCGACTATACCAGAAATCCTCTTAATTGGATAAAACAGTTGTTCTCCCTCGTATGGAGCACGTTTTTGAATAAAAGAAGCTGTATTACTATAGAGTGAGGGCTGGCAATCTCTTGGAATCAGGTATGTTTATATAGTTATCCCTCCTGTTTGCAGCTGTATATTCAAGACAACCGACATCGGTACTCGCGGGTGGCGAACACTACCTACGCTACCTGCACCCACAGGGTGCACATTTCTTACCAAGTACTCATATGTTTCTTCTACTAGGTTCCCATTTTTGGCATCTCCCTCTTCACTTGAATAATCCATTTTCACATAGAATAAGACTAATCTCCACTTATACGAGGTACTTATGTGCCCGGACCAATTTTGGATTAACCGGACAAATTTTGGCGTCATATTCGGTCCGGCCGGACCACTTTTAGTCGCCAAAATTGGTCTGGCCGGACCGATTTTCCCCCGGACCAAATTTTTCGTGACATGCCCCTTTGTGTCCGGGCTGGCCGGGGCGCAGGCCAGCCACAGGTGGCCCTCGAAGATTCTCAAAGTCGTGTATACTTGTATATATTGTCATGTTGCATGTGTGTGATCGACCTTTTGGCTGTGTACCCAGCCCCCGAGTCCAGGATATTCAGTAGCTTGCGAGACAATTTATGCATGTGACTTGCTTGACAGGAAGTCGTCAGCAGAGGGAAAGAGAGAGAAAATTAGCTGCCACAAGCTGCAAATCTATAGAGCATTTTTTGCCTGTAGTGAAAAAGAGCTGCTGCGCTCAAGGTCAGCCCAGTCACAGTGACACTTCTTGTACAACATCTGTACATGTTTCTGTACAGTCCTCCTCTCTTGTTCAAAATTCCACCACTCGTTGTACCACTAGTGATATCCAGGCATCACCTACACCCAGTCCTGTATCTAGTGTCAGCTTAAATAAAAGCTTCATCAGTACGGGGTCACAAATCCACTCATCTACTGAACCATGTTCGTCATCATCAGTTCGTAGTGGTACATGTACAACGTTTGAGCCACAAGTTCACCAGCCTCCTATTTTCAGTCAGTCTGGAGACAGTTTTCACCCAGAACAATCACAGATCAATTGCTTTCTGGTCTCGGGCACCATGAGGTGAGAGACAAATGTCTGTGATGTATGTATGATCAGGTCTGGCCAGTTGACACTATTTACAGATCCCAGCTACACTATGCAGACATACATTTCACACACTTTGTATATATTGTTGTACAGCAGGTCCTTCTGTGTACCTCACCAAAATTAACATACCCCATAGTATGCCCTTCGTATATAGTCTACCTTTTATGTCAATCCAGACTTGTCTTTTCTTAACCATCGATCCAGAATGTTGGCAACTGAAAATATAATGAGCATGTTGCCATGTGCACAAAATTTGGATTTATAGGAAGTATATTACCATGTCAAGGCACAGGCTCCTCCACAAAAAATGCATGCGAAGAATGAAACCAGAACCTTTCAGAATAAATGATTGCTCCATGTCCACTACCTTAGCACAATAACTACGCATTCGAGTTCAACATTGCACATGGCAATGCATACCTGCCTCAGAATTTATGTAATATTTTGTAAAAGGCATTACAACAGATACAATGTACAAGTGGCATACAGGGACAGGTAGCGACTTCAAGTGTATATATTTGCTCTGTGTAAATGACTATGGACACGCATGAACCATGTAGCACACAGTACTGTCAGCGATTGCAATAAAACTGACCCATCTGTTTCGCTTGCTATAATGATTTTCTGCGTACTTGCTATGTACTCAGGTACATGTGGATCATATGTCGTGGGAGTTCTCAGTCCTCAAACAACTATATCATACCTGACAACCCGAAGGTATGGAATTCTGAGATTACTAGGCGCTGCTATAATAAACTTATAGGGATGCGTTTTTATTTACTTTTTAGCGCTAGTACAGAAGTATGTACCCTGTTTTATCGTAGCTAAGAATACAACTAAAGTACCTGCTGGACTTACCACAAAACATGTGACGTTTAGCGCATCAATTGGAGTTTCATTCCCAATTGTTGTGGGTGCATAGGTCTTACCGAAGGGAGGGGCCAACCCCACGAAGAGCGCCAAAGGGAAAGGGGCATTATCACTATTTTACACATAGTTACATGTAGTAATCATATTGCAACGCTACAGTAAAGGGGTTGGGGGGCAGGGGAAGGTGTGCCATGGCCCCCTGGTCCGCCCCACCCCAACCCCCCGGGGCCGCCTACGGGATGTTCAGCTGTATGGGCGACGAGGCGGAAACCCAGAAAGAGTTTGAGAAGCTATAAGTTATTAAGGAAGTGAAGGTAGGTAAACCAATAGATTACGTTTGTGTGCAGTTTGGAATAAGTAAGAATCAGGCATATGCGGAGATTAAACACTTACTTTTAGGTCTTTTTGCAAAGAAGTTTGAAATGAATCGCTGGTTTCCCGCTCTCTTCGTTGCATTCGCTATCCGGCTTTGTTCTTTCTGAACTTTGAGTGGACAGGCACACTGCCACTTAGGGGGCATCTCCAAACTATTTTGGAAAAGTTAACGTCATTTTGACGTTTCATTATAACATCCCCCCCCCCCCCCCCCCCCCCCTCTCATAACGTCATTGATATCGAAGGTTGTGGGAGGCCGGCCGCCATTTTTTCCGTCAGTACATCGGACAACGTCACGAGCCTGACCCCCCCCCCCCCCCCCCCCCCCCTAACGTCAAAATGACGTTAACTTTTCTAAAATACTTTGGAGACGCCCCCTTAATGCTGATACTTGCAAGGCATCCTTATCTTTATAGAGTTGCGCTCAAATATAAGCATAATCATTACTAGAACGCACTCGTATGATGTCAGCCTAGAACGACATGAGTGGCGGTGAAAAAAGTAGCCCAGAGGTGGATGGTGTGGCTATTGATGGACAGAAGTCACAGTACTTAGGTCAAGCAGTCAGGAACATTGTGTGCTGGAAGGGGGAGCATGCAGCAGTAGCTGCAGTACTGATAACAGGGGCGGATACAGGGTTTTCCAAAAGGGGGGGTTGAGACCAAATGCGGGGGGGGGGGGGGGGGGGGGGGTGCTGTCCGCTTTAGACCCGACACGAAAAGCGGGGGGGGGGGGGGGGGGGGTGCTGTCCGCTACAGGCCCGATATGAAAAGCGGGGGGGGGGGGGGGGATGCTGTCCGCTTCAGGCCCGATACGAAAAGCGGGGGGGGGGGGGGGTGCTGTCCATTTAAGGCCCGATACGAAAAGCGGAGGGGGGGGGGGGGGTGCTGTCCGGCGCTTCAGGCCCGATACAAAAAGCGGGGAAGGGGGAGGGGCTGTTTAGCAGAAGAGGGGGCGTTACCATATATGAAAGGGGGGGTTGCAACCCCCAAAACCCCCCCCCCCCCCTGGATCCGCCTCTGGATAACAATATTGTTCCAGTCAGTAGTGATTACCATTGAATGTGAGCTTCGTGTATTGTGATGGCTTCCGTGTACCTTATTAGTTTACACAACTTAAGGTCAGGAATACAACTCAAGAGGTTGTGAAGATGATAATGACCCAGATAGTGGTATTGCTGTGTCATCTCTGTACCACCACCAAGTATACCAAGTGAGCCTAAGATTTTTTAGCATGCACAGTTGTGCATGAATTAAGTGTATTGAGAAATGCAATTTGCTTGCAGTTTATAGTACAGCAAATCCAGGAGAAAACAGCTGTCAGAATCGGATGCAACAAATGGTAAATTACTAAAAGATTAAATGTACACAACTGACCTAATATATAAACTGTTGCTTCATTTTACTTGTTACTATACCTCAGCAACAGAACGCTGTCCTGGAAATTCATCAATTTGTTATGACATGGGGGACATAGCTGCTGGACGGAAAGCAATAATACTCTTTGGTAAACAGAACATTCCCCTGCAAGGGCACAGAGATGACTATACCAGTGTAGCAACCAAAAAAGGTAATTTTATAGCAATTTTGTAAGCATTATCTGAAAATGATGAGATTATGGTGCACCACCTTGAGCATATCAAGAGAAATGCTATGTGCACCTCTAAAACTATTCAAAATGAAATAATGAGGTACATTAGGAAGAGAACTGAAATATTACAAACTTCATCAGCTGTGTTCTCTATAATAGCAGATTATGTTACTGATAAGCATGCAGATTTTAGCTGTCTGCTTGAGATTCGTATCACATGGTGAAATCCAGGAGCTATTCTTTGACTTTTTAAACTGGAAAGGGCTGACGGAGCCCATACAGCTGAAGCTGTTGTACAAAGCCTAAAGAGTAATAACATCAATATTTTGCACTGAAGAGGACAAGCATATGGGAAAGTTTCCGAGAAAAGGGACCTAGCGTGTATTATAAAAAAGCATAATAAAAATGCACCACGTTTGAAATGCTATAACTTCCGAACGGTTAACGCTACTGTCTTCCTATTTTCAGCACTTCATAATACACCATTTCTCTATGATAAAATACATTTTGGGATCTTGAACATGCTCCATGCCAGTGTCGCGATGTCCGATACCCCTTGGGGTTCAAACTCCCCATATCTTTCGGCAGGAAATCTCAATTCATTCCAAAATTGATTTATACGTAGAGGGATCCTGTGCCTATCGATTTGTCCTGTTCGTTAATTTTTACATTACCCGTTACAAAGATATTGCTTTGCAAAGTAGGGACATATTTCCCGCTCGATTCGCGCCATTCTATGGCCAGAGACATCATGAATATTAATCTCTTCCTGTTGATAACCTATTACCACGCCTACAAGACCCTATTGCGTGATGGCGTTGCACATCGATCGTTGATTTGCTGTACAGCATACGATAAGTTAAGATTGTCAACGTTCTTCGACGTAGGCACAGATAATGCAGCATGGCACCGTATAACACGAGTGGAGACGAGCCGACTCGTTAATTTGGTTGCAACGGTTAGGCCGGTACGATATTCAGGTCGAGGACGAAGACGGCGTGCATGGTTGAGAGCGTTGATGCTGATGACGATGGTAACTATGGCAATTTCGATGGTTATGATTGACGACAACGGTGTTGACAGTAAATTTGATGACGGCGAGTCCAAGGTGAAGTGATGGTGGTAATGAAGGAGTTAATTGTAATGGAAGTAATGATAATGATGATGACGATGTAGTGGTGGTGGTGGCCCAGGTGTGCGTTAAAACTAGAAAAACCCGTCCAGCTGAATGTCTACCTCACTAGAGAGGGTTACTGCAAAATAGCTGCTCAATGAAGTACGGTGATATGCTCGCATTATAGATTGGCCAAGAAAACCAAAATGGTGCTGAGACAAGGGCATAGGTCCTCATCTTGGTTTACACGCCCTTGTGAACTTTTGCACACACATGCATTGTTACTAGTACACCATTGTATGGCGTATTCTTGTACAAACACACACACATGCACATACATATCTTCACCCATATATACACAAGCATTTTGTTCCATTTAACTGCTTGTATGTGATCTGTACCCCACTACTCTAGACAGCCATGCAGTGGACACTACTATAGACAGCTGTGGAGTGGAGACCACAGTAGATAGCTGCGGAGTGGACACTACTGTAGGCAGCTATGCAGTGGACACTACTGTGGATAGCTGTGGAGTGGACACCACTGTAGATAGCTGTGGAGTGAGCACTACTATAGACAGCTGTGGAGTGGACACTACTGTAGACAGCTATGCAGTGAACACTACTGTAGACAGCCATGCAGTGGACACTACTGTAGACAGCTGTGGAGTGGACACTACTGTAGACAGCTGTGGAGTGGACACTACTGTAGACAGCTGAGGAGTGGACACTACTGTAGACAGCTATGCAGTGGACACTACTGTAGACGCTGTGGAGTGGACACTACTGTAGACAGCTGTATAGTGGACACTACTGCAGATAGCCATGCAGTGGACACTACTGTAGACAGCTGTGGAGTGGACACTACTGTAGACAGCCATGCAGTGGACACTACTGTAGACAGCTGTGGAGTGGACACTACTGTAGACAGCTGTGGAGTGGACACTACTGTAGACAGCTCACAGCTGTGGAGTGGACACTACTGCAGATAACTGTGTAGTGGACACTACTGTAAATAGCTGTGGAGTGGACACAACTGTAGACAGCTCACAGCTGTGTAGTGGACACTACTGTAGACAGCTGTGGAGTGGACACTACTATAGACAGCTGTGGTGTGGACACTACTGTAGACAGCTGTAGAATGGACACTACTGTAGTCAGCCATGCAGTGAACACTACTGTAGACAGCTGTGGAGTGGACACTACTGTAGACAGCTGTGGAGTGGGTACTACTGTAGACAGCTGTGGAGTGGACACTACTGTAGACAGCCATGCAGTGGACACTACTGTGGACAGCTGTGGAGTGGACACTACTGTAAACAGCTGTGGAGTGGACACTACTGTAGACAGCTGTGGAGTGGACACTACTGTAGACAGCTCACAGCTGTGGAGTGGACACTACTGTAGACAGCTGTGGAGTGGACACTACTGTAGACAGCCATGCAGTGGACACTACTGTAGATAGCCATGCAGTGGACACTACTGTAGACAGCTGTGGAGTGGGTACTACTGTAGACAGCTGTGGAGTGGACACTACTGTAGACAGCTGTGGAGTGGACACTACTGTAGACAGCCATGCAGTGGACACTACTGTAGATAGCCATGCAGTGGACACTACTGTAGACAGCTGTGGAGTGGGTACTACTGTAGACAGCTGTGGAGTGGACACTACTGTAGACAGCCATGCAGTGGACACTACTGTAGACAGCTGTGGAGTGGACACTACTGTAGACAGCTGTGGAGTGGGTACTACTGTAGACAGCTGTGGAGTGGACACTACTGTAGACAGCCATGCAGTGGACCCTACTGTGGACAGCTGTGAAGTGGACACTACTGTAGACAGCTGTGGAGTGGACACTACTGTAGACAGCTGTGGAGTGGACACTACTGTAGACAGCTGTGGAGTGGACACTACTGTAGACAGCTGTGGAGTGGACACTACTGTAGACAGCTGTGGAGTGGACACTACTGTAGACAGCTGTGGAGTGGACACTACTATAGACAGCCATGCAGTGGACACTACTGTAGACAGCTGTGGAGTGGACACTACTGTAGACAGCTATGCAGTGGACACTACTGTAGACGCTGTGGAGTGGACACTACTGTGGACAGCTTTGGAGTGGACACTACTGTAGACAGCCATGCAGTGGACACTACTGTGGACAGCTGTAGAGTGGACACTACTGTAGACAGCTGTGGAGTGGACACTACTGTAGACAGCTGTGGAGTGGACACTACTGTAGACAGCTCACAGCTGTGGAGTGGACACTACTGTAGACAGCTGTGTAGTGGACACTACTGTAGATAGCCATGCAGTGGACACTACTGTAGACAGCTGTGGAGTGGACACTACTGTAGACAGCTATGCAGTGGACACTACTGTAGATAGCCATGCAGTGGACACTACTGTAGACAGCTGTGGAGTGGACACTACTGTAGACAACCATGCAGTGGACACTACTGTAGACAGCTGTGGAGTGGACACTACTGTAGACAGCTATGCAGTGGACACTACTGTAGATAGCCATGCAGTGGACACTACTGTAGACAGCTGTGTAGTGGACACTACTGTAGACAGCTCACAGCTGTGGAGTGGACACTACTGTAGACAGCTGTGGAGTGGACACTACTGTAGACAGCTGTGTAGTGGACACTACTGTAGACAGCTGTGGAGTGGACACTACTGTAGACAGCTGTGGAGTGGACACTACTGTAGACAGCTGTGGAGTGGACACTACTGTAGACAGCTGTGGAGTGGACACTACTGTAGACAGCTGTGGAGTGGACACTACTGTAGACAGCTATGCAGTGGACACTACTGTAGTCAGCCATGCAGTGGACACTACTGTAGACAGCTGTGGATTGGACACTACTGTAGACAGCTGTGGAGTGGACACTACTGTAGACAGCCATGCAGTGGACACTACTGTAGACAGCCATGCAGTGGACACTACTGTAGACAGCTGTGGAGTGGACACTACTGTAGACAGCTGTGTAGTGGACACTACTGTAGACAGCTGTGGAGTGGACACTACTGTAGACAGCCATGCAGTGGACACTACTGTAGACAGCTGTGTAGTGGACACTACTGTAGACAGCCATGCAGTGGACACTACTGTAGACTGCCATGCAGTGGACACTACTGTAGACAGCTGTGGAGTGGACACTACTGTAGACAGCTGTGGAGTGGACACTACTGTAGACAACTATGCAGTGGACACTACAGTAGACATCCATGCAGTGGACACTACTGTAGACAGCTGTGGAGTGGACACTACTGTAGACAGCTATGCAGTGGACACTACTGTAGGCAGCTGTGGAGTGGACACTACTGTAGACAGCTGTGGAGTGGACACTACTGTAGATAGCTGTGGAGTGGACACTACTGTAGACAGCCATGCAGTGAACACTACCATAGACAGCTGTGGAGTGGACACTACTGTAGACAACTGTGGAGTGGACACTACTGTAGACAGCTATGCAGTGGACACTACTGTAGACAGCCATGCAGTGGACACTACTGTAGACAGCTACGCAGTGGACACTACTGTAGATAGCCATGCAGTGGACACTACTGTAGACAGCTGTGGAGTGGACACTACTGTAGACAGCTATGCAGTGGACACTACTGTAGATAGCCATGCAGTGGGCACTACTGTAGACAGCTGTGGAGTGGACACTACTGTAGACAGCTGTGTAGTGGACACTACTGTAGACAGCTGTGGAGTGGACACTACAGTAGACAGCTGTGGAGTGGACACTACTGTAGACAGCTGTGGAGTGGACGCTACTGTAGACAGCTGTGGTGTGGACACTACTGTAGACAGCTGTGGTGTAGACGCTATTATTCCTGCTGTGCATGCTTGTTCAGTTACATTTTACAATACGTACCTCTTGAGGTTTCAAAACGTGCCTGGGCCTTGCATCCTGACAACATTTCCTACGTATGTAAACTATACCACGGGCCCTGACCTACCCAAATCAGTTAAAGATAGGGCTAGTAATGATATTTACAACTGTAGCGGGTGTTTTAAGCAATGAATATCATTACTAGCTTTCACTACTGATTAGTAAGGTCGAACGCTGACCTGATAAAATTGGAATGCTGTACGTACTTGTACATGTACAGGAACTGCAGTTGTATACTTCACTCAACAGTCTTAGGACGGTGGTAAGGGTTTACCAATTGTTTTGAGGTGATCTTGAGGAGTGGGTTCAAGCAGAGAAATGATCATGGGTAGCTATTTCTTAAAGATCACTTGAACACCTTTGTTTAACCTTACTAGTATCCTATGGCTGTTGAGTGAAGTCAATGCAACCTGAGCTATTTCTGACTTTCCTAATGCCCGACCTTCTAAATCCAATATGATAGCCAGTAACAATATTCATTACTTGAAGTACAGACGCTTGAATTGTGATTATCATTACTAGCCCTATCTCTTACTGATTTGGGTTGGTCAGGGCCCGTGGTAAGGTTTATATAGGTAGGAAATGTTCTCAGAATGCAAGGCCCAGGCACGTTTTGACACCTCCAGAGGTATGTACTTTACACATATGATACGAGCAAGCATGTACAGCAGGAATTACAGTTCATAAAGGTGTTCAGGTAATCTGCAAGAAATATACCTACTAGTATATATAACACAGTCTGGGGTGGGTCCCTTTCACAACTGTCTGCAGCATTTAGCTCGTCTGACATTAGAGTTGTCTGTTATAGTAAATCACTCCACAGCCTGCAGTAAGGTCTCCTTTGTGGCTGTCTGCTCCACTGACCACTCCACAGTTGTTGACTGTAGTGCATACTCCAAAGCTGTCTGTCTGCTCCAGGACAGCTACATGTATCTGCCATAGAGTCTACTCTACATATGTCTACTGCACTGTACACTTGCCATACTAAAGTGGACCCACGCCAAACAGCTATGGAATTCAGCTGTGGAGTGGATGCTTTTGCAGTCAGCTAAAGAGTAACCACAGACAAACTATGATGGCATGGACACAGCATAGGGTTGATGACGCTATAGGCATGGCATAGACCTTATAGCCAACAGTCATGGAGTACTCTACAGCTGTCTACTGTTGTATGTGGGGATTCATATAGCTTAGATGTCTGCAGTAATGTAGTGTGAGTCGACTTCACTACTGTTTGCTGCAGGTTCTTTCTTTTGGCTATTACTCCATAATCTGCCATATGATATACTCCATAGCACTCCGCTATGGGGTACTGCATAGCTATCTGCAAGTCAGGGTACACTTAAAAACAGCTGTTGGCAGTAGTTTCCATTCCATAGCTGTCTACAGTAGTGTCCACTCCACAGCTGTCAACAGTAGCGTCCACTCCACAGCTGTCTACAGTAGTGTCCACTGCATGGCTGTCTACAGTAGTGTCCACTCCACAGCTGTCTACAGTAGTGTCCACTCCACAGCTGTCTACAGTAGTGTCCACTCCACAGCTGTCTACAGTAGTGTCCACTCCACAGCTGTCCACAGTAGTGTCCACTGCATGGCTGTCTACAGTAGTGTCCACTCCACAGCTGTCTACAGTAGTACCCACTCCACAGCTGTCTACAGTAGTGTCCACTCCACAGCTGTCTACAGTAGTGTTCACTGCATGGCTGTCTACAGTAGTGTCAATTCCACAGCTATCTACAGTAGTGTCCACTCCACAGCTGTCTACAGTAGTGTCCACTCCACAGCTGTCTACAGTAGTGTCCACTCCACAGCTGTCTACAGTAGTGTCCACTTCACAGCTGTCCACAGTAGTGTCCACTGCATGGCTGTCTACAGTAGTGTCCACTCCACAGCTGTCTACAGTAGTACCCACTCCCCTGCTGTCTACAGTAGTGTCCACTCCACAGCTGTCTACAGTAGTGTTCACTGCATGGCTGTCTACAGTAGTGTTAATTCCACAGCTGTCTACAGTAGTGTCCACTCCTCAGCTGTCTACAGTAGTGTCCACTCCACAGCTGTCTACAGTAGTGTCCACTGCATGGCTGTCTACAGTAGTGTCCACTCCACAGCTGTCTACAGTAGTACCCACTCCACAGCTGTCTACAGTAGTGTCCACTGCATGGCTATCTACAGTAGTGTCCACTGCATGGCTGTCTACAGTAGTGTCCACTCCACAGCTGTCTACAGTAGTGTCCAGTCCACAGCTGTCTACAGTAGTACCCACTCCACAGCTGTCTACAGTAGTGTCCACTGCATGGCTATCTACAGTAGTGTCCACTGCATGGCTGTCTACAGTAGTGTCCACTCCACAGCTGTCTACAGTAGTGTCCACTACACAGCTGTCTACAGTAGTGTCCACTCCACAGCTGTCTACAGTAGTGTCCACTGCATGGCAATCTACAGTAGTGTCCACTGCATGGCTGTCTACAGTAGTGTCCACTCCACAGCTGTCTACAGTAGTGTCCATACACAGCTGTCTACAGTAGTGTCCACTCCACAGCTGTCTACAGTAGTGTCCACTGCATGGCTATCTACAGTAGTGTCCACTGCATGGCTGTCTACAGCAGTGTCCACTACACAGCTGTCTACAGTAGTGTCCACTCCACAGCTGTGAGCTGTCTGCAGTAGTGTCCACTCCACAGCTGTCTACAGTAGTGTCCACTCCACAGCTGTCTACAGTAGTGTCCACTCCACAGCTGTCCACAGTAGTGTCCACTCCACAGCTGTCTACAGTAGTGTCCACTCCACAGCTGTCTACAGTAGTGTCCACTCCACAGCTGTCTACAGTAGTGTTCACTGCATGGCTGACTACAGTAGTGTCCATTCCACAGCTGTCTACAGTAGTGTCCACTCCACAGCTGTCTATAGTAGTGTCCACTCCACAGCTGTCTACAGTAGTGTCCACTGCATGGCTGTCTACAGTAGTGTCCACTCCACAGCTGTCTACAGTAGTGTCCACTGCATGGCTATCTACAGTAGTGTCCACTACACAGCTGTCTACAGTAGTGTCCACTCCACAGCGTCTACAGTAGTATCCACTGCATAGCTGTCTACAGTAGTGTCCACTCCACAGCTGTCTACTATAGTGTCCACTCCACAGCTGTCTACAGTAGTGTCCACTCCACAGCTGTCTACAGTAGTTTTCACTGCATGGCTGCCTACAGTAGTGTCCACTGCATAGTTGTCTACAGTAGTGTCCACTCCACAGCTGTCTACAGTAGTGTCCACTGCATGGCAGTCTAAAGTAGTGTTCACTGCATAGCTGTCTACAGTAGTGTCCACTCCACAGCTGTCTACAGTAGTGTCCACTCCACAGCTATCTACAGTGGTGTCCACTCCACAGCTGTCTATAGTAGTGTCCACTGCATGGCTGTCTACAGTAGTGTCCACTGCATAGCTGTCTACAGTAGTGTCCACTCCACAGCTGTCTATAGTAGTGCTCACTCCACAGCTATCTACAGTGGTGTCCACTCCGCAGCTATCTACAGTGGTCTCCACTCCACAGCTGTCTATAGTAGTGTCCACTGCATGGCTGTCTAGAGTAGTGGGGTACAGATCACATACAAGCAGTTAAATGGAACAAAATGCTTGTGTATATATGGGTGAAGATATGTATGTGCATGTGTGTGTGTGTTTGTACAAGAATACGCCATACAATGGTGTACTAGTAACAATGCATGTGTGTGCAAAAGTTCACAAGGACGTGTAAACCAAGATGAGGACCTATGCCCTTGTCTCAGCCCCATTTTGGTTTTCTTGGCCAATCTATAATGCGAGCATATCACCGTACTTCATTGAGCAGCTATTTTGCAGTAACCCTCTCTAGTGAGGTAGACATTCAGCTGGACGGGTTTTTCTAGTTTTAACGCACACCTGGGCCACCACCACCACTGCATCGTCATCATCATTATCATTACTTCCATTACAATTAACACCTTCATTACCACCATCACTTCACCTTGGACTCGCCGTCATCAAATTTACTGTCAACATCGTTGTCGTCAATCATAACCATCGAAATTGCCATAGTTACCATCGTCATCAGCATCAACGCTCTCAACCATGCACGCCGTCTTCGTCCTCGACCTGAATATCGTACCGGCCTAACCGTTGCAACCAAATTAACGAGTCGGCTCGTCTCCACTCGTGTTATACGGCGCCATGCTGCCTTATCTGTGCCTACGTCGAAGAACGTTGACAATCTTAACTTACCGTATGCTGTACAGCAAATCAACGATCGATGTGCAACGCCATCACGCAATAGGGTCTTGTAGGCGTGGTAATAGGTTATCAACAGGAAGAGATTAATATTCATGATGTCTCTGGCCATAGAATGGCGCGAATCGAGCGGGAAATATGTCCCTACTTTGCAAAGCAATATCTTTGTAACGGGTAATGTAAAAATTAACGAACAGGACAAATCGATAGGCACAGGATCCCTCTACGTATAAATCAATTTTGGAATGAATTGAGATTTCCTGCCGAAAGATATGGGGAGTTTGAACCCCAAGGGGTATCGGACATCGCGACACTGGCATGGAGCATGTTCAAGATCCCAAAATGTATTTTATCATAGAGAAATGGTGTATTATGAAGTGCTGAAAATAGGAAGACAGTAGCGTTAACCGTTCGGAAGTTATAGCATTTCAAACGTGGTGCATTTTTATTATGCTTTTTTATAATACACGCTAGGTCCCTTTTCTCGGAAACTTTCCCATATGATGGTGCCATGGGATGCTGAGACTAAAGTGGGGGCTCATGGTTTACTTCACAGTTTGAAATCATCTCAACATATTTGTTGCATTTATTGTAGCCAAAAATGTGTTAGAATTTCTGAAACCTCTCGCTGTAAAGCTACAAAAAAAAGATCAGGATATTGTGCATGCATACAACATGTAGATAACTGCATAAATAATCTAAAAGAACTGTAAGATGGATGAACAGTCTGCATACAACTGTGAGGTATGTGTCAAGAATTCACTACGCGTTTGCGCTATGCTACCGGACAGGGGTTAGCACTAGCAGCAGAGATACACTAGTAGAGACTGACTCATGCACGCTTACAACTTCCTTATGGCACTGCCCATACACAATGGTGTCCGCATACATGCACAATAGCAAATGTTCTAGTGGATAGTTCGTTAACGCCTCTATTCAAGATATGCTTGGTTCCCTTTCGGACTGGGCACTCCTCTGAGAGGGGTTGACGTCGTACCCAGCCACCGACTGGAACCTTGACAGCATGTAGATGTACCTGAAGTCACTGCCTGTACATCAATAATCCATCCGTGTATGCCTCTTAATACATTATATCTGTTTTTTTTTGTGGCAGGTGTGCATCGCCATGTACAAAGTATTGAACTTGAATGCATAGTTATTATGCTAAAATAACAGACATGGAGCAATTATTTATTCTGACCCCTTATAAAAATGTTCATACATGCCAACCACGCACGTTCTAAAGCAGATTCTGGTGACTTTTCCCTGTCCCTGCAAGGGAGGTGTGTACAAGTGAGAATGGGGGACCCAACATCACACATGTTACCCAACGCTGGACCTACCTGTTACAGACCCCCATGACATTATTCACACATCATCTTCACTGGAGATGGATGCCACCCACCTATGTTCTAATGCAGATACAAACATTCTGGTGACTGTTCCCTATCCCCACAGGGTAGGTGTGTACATGCAAGGATGGGAGACCCAACATCACATGTGGTTCCCTAACGCTGGACCAAATTGTGAGTGACCCATAATGAAAATATTCATACGTGGAGATGTATGCCACCCATGCAAGTTCTAAAGCAGACCTAGAAATTCTTGACTGCTCCCTGTCCCCACAAGGTAGATGTGTACAAATGATGATGGGGGACCCAGTGCCACGTGTAGTTCCCCTATGCTGGACCTACCTGTGAAATACCCCGCAATGAAATAATCACAATTTCACTGGTGATGGATGCCACCTCTGTACTTTTTAAGGGCAGGTATGCACAAGTGAGCATGGGATCTGCGTTAGAATGCACACATATGACATACATCTTCAGTGATGATTGTATATGAATAATTTCATATGTGGTCACTCACGTGTTTTTGATTCGACTATGCGTGGCGTTGGGTCCCCGATCCTCACATGTGCACACCTACCCTGTAGAAACATCAGTTGCACAATGTTGGAAACACTCTTTTGAACTAGCTGGGTGCATTTTACCCAAGCACGCTATTTGACAACCTGACCAATGGGTTTTGGACCACTTCCTGATGGGTGTTCATGGAGCAGTTAGACAAGTGTGTGCATTGTTGCTTACATGTACTTCAGGGGCTGCAATCCATCTTCTGGAATCAAACCATCATATACATTGGTCCAACACTGAGGATGATTGGTTCCATGTTTGCTACATTTTTTACGCATCTAGGAACTGTGAGCATAGCGTATGAGTTGCATGTTGTGTCATTTTATGTATAGTCATGGACGTTTTATATTCTCTGAGTTCGTTGAGTGCTGAGGCTTAGATTGGTAACCACGCATACCAACCATGTCCTAAGCATCGCAGTTATAGAATGGTCATATCGACATGCAACGGTGGACCAACTTCGTAGTGCGATGTCATCCATTATTTAAACGAGCGCATTCATCACCCGCCGCTAGTGGAATGTTAACTTATTCATTGTAAAATGTGCGGCTGGGGAATATGTGTAGCTAACTTCAACGGCGTCTCATAACTACCCCCTCATATACTACTTAACTACCCCTCTCATAAACTACCTAACTACCCCCTCATAAATTACCTAACTACCCCCTCATAAACTACCTAACTACCCCCCTCATATACTACCTAACTACTCCTCTTATAAACTTAGTAACTACCCCCTCATATATTACCAAACTACCCCAACTACCTCCCTCATATACTCCCTCATAAATTACCGAACTACCTCCTCATAAACTACCTAATTACCCCTCATAAACTACCTAACTACCCCTCATTAACTACCTAACTACCTCCTCATAAACTACCTAGCTACCCCTCATTAACTGCCTAACTACCTCCTCATAAACTACCTAACTACCCCCTCATAAACTACCTAACTACCCCCCTCATAAACTACCTAACTCCCTCTCATAAACTACCTAACTACCCCTCATAACTTACCTAACTACCCTCATAAACTACCTAAATACCCCCTCATAAACTACCTAACTACCCCCTCATAAACTACCTAACTCCCTCTCATAAACTACCTAACTACCCCTCATAACTTACCTAACTACCCTCATAAACTACCTAAATACCCCCTCATAAACTACCTAACTCCCTCTCATAAACTACCTAAATACCCCCTCATAAACTACCTAACTCCCTCTCATAAACTACCTAACTACCCCCTCATAAACTACCTAACTACCCTCATTAACTACCTAACTACCCTCATAAACTACCTCACTACATACCCCCCTCATAAACCACCCCCCCCCCCCCCCCTCCCCCCCTCTCGCTTTCTTCCAAATAGTACACCTTCGCTTAAATGTATGATCATATAGTTTTCTTCGAGGCTTCCATGTTGGGTATAAATGCACAATGGTTAAAAAACTGCTGCCTATAAACCTGGAGAGAGGGAGAGGAGAGGTGGGGGTAGGGTGGAAGGTGGGTGGGAGGGGAGGAGCTGAGGTGTAGGGAGAAGAAAGGGAATGGGGTAGCTAATAAGGTTCCAAATGGGGTCGAGGCAGCGAAAAAGGACCTAGCGCATATTTTTTCAAGTTTTCAAATTATTTCATATTCAAAGAAACACCTGTGTCCTCTACAACTTCTTTCTTATGCACTGGAAATTAGCCTATCCATCATGGAGTTATAGTGTCCTGAATTTTTAATTACGCCTACATTTTTATTGCAAGCGTGGACTTTGATGCTCCTTTCTGGAAATTTTTGTAATATACGCTAGGTCCCTTTTTGCTGCCTCGACTCCAAATACTGACATTTGGCCTGTGACGGAGACAAGATGTTTGTAGAAGGAGGATAGCTTACTGATACCTTCATCAGCTGCCACTAACTGCATAATAAGAACATTAAAGGTAAAGAGGACACTCATGTGATGGCATGCTAGAAGTTAAGGCATGAGATGGATGTGCATATACATGAAAGTATGGGCACTGAGGATCACAATAGTAAACATATGCTACCCCTCCTTCATGAAGGGATGCACCAGTAGAAGCAATGTTGGAAACAGGAAGGACATGTGGTAACTCTTTTTGGGACAGAGAATCAGCATTTGACAGCTCTCTCTGATGTATGATAATCTCACTACTCAGAGACCATCAGCTCCCTGTTCTGAGCCGAAGCCATTTAAGTGGCAACTGGTGAGTGTATAGAATGAACAGTCTTCCGAATAAGTACTGTAATGCCTGAAGTGTTTGGTCCAACAAAGACATTTTCATTGGAAGATGCTGTACTATGGCCTTTCAAGGATTTACACTGTAACTGGTTTATCTCAAGCCAATAAAGACATGCTCAACTACACTAGAAGCACCAGAGCTCACTACATTGAAGGACCAAGAACAGAGAGATGTTTTACTTCTGCCTTTCATTAAACACTTTTCGTCACAAAGCAGAAAGCTAGTATGAACGTGATCTGCACAGCTACATTTATGAACATGATCCACCCCTGTACATGTATGGACATGATCCACACCGGTACATGTATAAACACTCTCTGAACGCCAACCACCAGAGTTGAAAGAACTGGTGGGAATGCCGCATTGAGGGAAAAAATTGTTCCATGACATTGCATCAAAAAGCAGGACCTTCACTGTGCTTGGACAGTTGGTAAGCTAGAAGCAAGATTAAAGAGGACTGGCTGGGAATGGTGCACTTTCACCGGTCAATATCACAACTGAACATGCCAAAACAAGGACTCATGCTGTGCATATTAATAGTCTCCAGTAACAACTTGTGGGGCAGAGGTGTCTCAGTTTGCCACAACATGGCTTAAGCTGCAAAAGGAGCTTAGGATGCCACCACTACCATTCAGCTGTCAACGACATCATACATAGAGCTTTGGTTGCAGCACATGTTCCATCACATCTGGAGCCATTAGGTCTGTATCATTCAGATGGAAAGTAACCTGTTGGTGTCTCAAATAGTCCCTTGGAAATGTGGCCAACTTCTAGTGTGGGATGCTACTTGCCCAGATACTTTTGCACCTGTCCATAATTGCTGCACAGCAAGTTGGAGCAGTTGCTCAACAGGCAGAAGATAAGAAGATGCAGAAACTCATGCCACCTATTCACTCCGATGGCAATAGAGACAACTGGAGCATTTGTGCCAAGGACAACTGTTTTTCTTAAAGAGTTGGGCCATCGGTTGAGGCAGGTGCCCGGTGAAGCTCCTTCTCATCATTTCTTACCCAGAGACTATCAGCTGCCATCCAACGGGGCTATGCTGCTTCCGTGTTTGGGACAATGAAAGTGGACAATGAAGATGAAGAGTTTTTAGTAGAAGTATTTTATATTACTAAAACTATAAATAACTCAGGAAATGGCTTGCAAAAGACTACAGGTCTGAGGGCACATGGGATATGTGTTGCAGCTGCATCCATAATGTACAAAGTAGGGAAAGGAGAGTTTGAACCAGCCTAGACAGCTTTTGGCTGTACTAACTCTTTCCCCCATTGCTTTGAGAAATAAGTACTACTAGTTGATGGTTGTCCTCCCATGATGGGGTTCCTGTCAATTGCTGCACACCTGCACTGTATCTTGAACAGACAGTGTTCCTTTAGGATAATGACCCGAGGAGACATAGACCCATCTTGTCAAAGCTTAGCTGGCTCCCTGCTTACATGGAAGGTGTAGGGGGGGGGGGGGGGGGGGGGAGGCACACTGTGTCTTCACCATGGATGCATGATTCTGTTGTGTCTGTGTTTGTGTGTGATATCCATTTGAGAGGTCATGAAGGGCAAATACCCTGCTATGGGATATTAATTTCACCACATGTGCCAGACATACCATGTATTTGGCAAAGGAATTTGTAATCAATGCAAAATGTAAAATCTCATTCTCTTTCCTCTGAAATTACTATTGATCTGTACAAATTCTTAATGATCCATCCATTCATATATCTCCATGTCCTTGTACAATATCTGCCACCTGATGGGTGTGCTAGGTAAATGCTGAGATTCATGAGTGAACCTGCTGCTTGAAACTGGGATATCTTCTGTTGAATTACATGCAATGTTCCTCCTCCCTTGTCACCACCCAGATTTCTTACTTAAACATATGGAATGATCCCACTGTGCCAAGTACGTCTATATATCCTATAAATTTAATGTAACATACCTTCACTTCACCTTTGCTCAATCACAGTATCCCATAGATCTGGGACAGGTGCAATTGAAGGTTGCTTTAAGCCTTCTCCACCAATAGTTTTTAGGGGCCTGGTGTTGCTTTCCACTTTGCTGCTATGCCATTAATGAAGAGCCACCCAAATTAGCTAAAAATCCAGCATCTTGGAGTAGTGATTATGTCTTGTAATCTTCAACAGTCCAGTTGACTTTAGTCCCTTGTGGTCCTGTAGTACGTTATTGTACCTGGATGAAAGTCAGACATTGCACTTTTGTCTCCAATCTGTCATGGCAATCACTTGCTGGAAAGCACAGTTCAATGCAAGAGCACAAATCGCACTTTCAAACTACATACTCCATTTGCAAAGTACAGTAGTTGCACATATGTTCCAATGGATTTTGCGATCAGTTCTTGACCAACCTATAACCGAACTGCTATCTCCTGTTGAGTCAGTACACCTTGTTAAGTGCTCATTGCTACGGAGTCCAACAATGGATTACTAGTACTCAAACTCCAGGGAGGGTATTACATTTAATTAACATGTTATCTCTTTTCCCTGTGTGCATAGCCACTTCATTAGCCAGGCACTTCCAACCATCTCTACATCTCTCTGAACCCTCACCAGGGGTCTGAGTTATTTTCAGAGTTTTGTAGTTGTGATGACAGTTTGAATCAGCTATCCAGAGAAGTCCAGTTGTGTACCCCTGAGGATAGGGCAAGGCTCCCCCCCCCCCCCAACTAAGTGAAGATGTCAGTGTCTTGATTTCAACAGAAGCTGTTCTTACTATGAAAACAGAGCTGAACAGTTTGTGGAATTTTTAAAAAAAGTGCAATTTAATTCACACTTTTATTCAAATCGTTAGGGATGTGAAGACTGAGATGAAAATGAGAGGTTGCAACCATTTCAATATGCTCAACTAAATTCCTAATTGCAATTTTGAGGCTTATCAGCCGCCTTGATGGCCTTTGGTCTACGGTATACCTCCTTTACATTCCTCTCCCATCTCAATACAAACTACATAGATCTCCAATGTATGACGTCCATAATTCAAATCAATACCATGTTTGCACTTATACAGTTTATCTTAATCTAGCGCCTTCTTGTACTGTGCAATTTTTTGGTATAGTGTACAAGTAGCAAATGAGAGGATGGCATATCATTGCTATTTATGCCAAATATTATCAGTGTGTTGGTTAGGTCAACTTACAAGCTCTGCATACACGTGCCACAACGTTTGCATGTAATAAACATGTAGCAACTCATTGGCTGCAAGTGTAGGTAAACTCCAACTCTACATCACTGGTCAGACAGTCTTGTACTGTGTAAATATAACTTAGGATATACTGTTATATTATTTTTGAGTGCTGTTAATTGAATAGCTTGCTTCCACGACCAGCGGTTATTATTACACTTTACACTCACGCTTTAGCACAAGCCAAACTGCGCGAAATAATTTATTTGCCATGCATTAAATTATAGGGAGAAAACATTCGTTATACCTTGTTAGTTTGTACGCGTTCGGGAACGCAAATACAGTGGACTTCTGTACGTACTCCTACCGTTCCTTGCATAGCCTGAGAAGCGGTATACAGCTGAATCTGGATCCAGTAGGAAAAGCCACCAATCGTTTCATGCTGGGGACGCCGGTGTCATAGTCGCCAATGACTCCCCTAAATTTTGACTCCCCAGTCATTCGCGCCTATAGGCATATATGACTCCCGGTCATATATGCCTAGGCGTATTTGACTCCCCAGTCATTCATGCCTAGGCATATATGACTCCCCAGTCATTCACGCCTAGACATATATGACTCCCCAGTCATTCACGCCTAGGCATATATGACTCCCCAGTCATTCACGCCTAGGCATATATGACTCCCCAGTCATTCACGCCTATTGTAACTCCATGATGGACAGGTTAATTTTCATTGTGTACGAAAGGAGTTGCAGAGGATCCAGATCTCTCTTTGAATAAACTGTCCTGCGCATATATACTCATTGCATTTTTTATACTTGCAAAATATGTCATTCGAATGAAATATATGTTACCATTGGAGTTATAATCAATTGAACAGCAACAGTTATCAATGCAATAAATTCCTTCAGCATTTGACTTAGACACGTTTCAGGTTTAGTCACTGATAGAGTTTTGTGATGGCTTGAGACTTACTAAAATTTACCAATATTACTTTGCTCTAGGCCATGTGGGACATAACGATGGACACCAACTCATCTGAGCTCTGAGCGATTTGGGTGTTTCTTTGAAGTGTTGAAAGCTTATCTCTACTAATGTGTACATTGTATGATTTCTAATGAACTGCATGGAACTGTTTTCGACAGTGAGAAAACGTACAATTCGTTGTAGGCATGCTGTTTAGGAAACCATCTGGTAGTTTTGTGCAAGAACTGAACTGTTTTTAGTAGACATGGGTATTAACAACTATAAAAACAAATAACGAATTTCTTTTTTTTAATTGTCAACACCTCAGTTGCCATTATTGATTTGTTATTATACCTGACCTAGGTGCATGTTAAAATAAATAAAGTCATACTTAAATATTTTTATGTATGTAAGCTTCGATACTGCTATACAGTAATTTAATTAATGACTATACTTTGCAACCACTTGTAATTAATCCAAATCTGACTGAATTAATTAAAGGCCCGGTGAAATTAACTAGGACTGGCTGCGAATTATCTTTATCATTGTGATCACCTTGATGCGCCACCTATTTAATAAAGCGAGTAGCACTATGGTAACAAAATCATTGGCGATGGAATTTAAGACGAACATGCATGCATACATTCATTCATCAAAGCAACGTAAAGAGGCACGGGGTATGCATTATGGGACAGTTCCTGCACACATTATAGCTAGTCCTCTTGTTAAATCTATGCACTTATTCGAGCAGCACACAAAGAAAGTCGAATCAATATTAAAAACTGATTCACGGTACTTAAATCATATTCCATCCTGGTGGCTCTGAGAAATTGTAGGAATCCTCTGATGTTTCAATTGAGGCTGAAATGTAGTT
This sequence comes from Eunapius fragilis, assembly GCA_963681505.1. Taxonomy (NCBI): domain Eukaryota; kingdom Metazoa; phylum Porifera; class Demospongiae; order Spongillida; family Spongillidae; genus Eunapius; species Eunapius fragilis. The sequence continues at coordinate 5,114,459 of OY811983.1, read as the reverse complement.
AATTTGAGATTCCAATAATTCATCAGTGGTTGCTACTGTCTTGTTACATGCATCTATACCTACGCTGGGATCTCTGAGAATATTGGTGACAGTAAGGTCTTCAGCACGCTCTTCGGCAGAGAAAAAATTAGACATCGATATTACTGATAACTCAAGTGCATCTGCAGCGGGTGGTGAGTTACTACTGGTGAGTGGGGGAAACGATGTTGGGCTAAGGGCTTGCATCGCTAGCGCTGGAGCTGATGCGCGCCTCATGTCGACTGAAGTCAGACTAACAAGTGAATATGACATATTGATGTCTTTCTTCTCCACTACAAGTTTTGTGTACAAGCCACCGCTTTTGTTCGCGTTTTCTTTACCATCTGTATCCTCGATTCGGTCACCTAGACCACCACTGTCTTGTTCCTTATCCATCCCCATTGCGGATATCAACGCTTCCAAGTCTTTGTCAATGCTGCACATTACTTCTGTTTGATCCATCTGCAGCACATGTATAGCTGCGCCCATTTCTGCACACTGTGTGGTCGGGCTATGATCCGCCGCAGGGGTTCGTGCTTGGAGAATCGCAGTTTCATTGCAGTAAGTGGTCGACAGATCTCTTTTGAGTCGCGGTGTAACGTCAGAGTAAACCCTGGAAGTGGCCGGTCTGCCTCTATGTAAGTGGGTTCTGGATTCGGTTTGAGAAGGATGGGCATCAATTGTGCTCTCGGCGTTGTGCGTGGAAACACTTTGAGAACGATGGGCACTAGTGGTGCTCTCCGCGGTGCGAATTGTGCACACGCTGTAGTAAGGCTCGTAGCATGGCTCGTAGTATGGCTCGTTCGCTGGATGTACAGTTCTGCAATAGATTGCTGAATTATATATATATATTACATGCTCAATATCAATAATTATATATAAATATACATGTTATCGGCTAGGCATGCATCTGTCATGATCTAGTTATTCACTTTGTGCAACACCATACTATTCTCCTCAAAACTTTTGCCCCGCTTTGAATAAGTATAAGCATCACTATGCATTGTGGTCGAATTAGTTATAACATGGTTGGTGAGTTGATCAAAAAGAGCTACTCATATGCAGCAAGCAAATTTGACATGTGATATGCTGTTAATATTTTCGGCGGGCATGCATGAATTTTGTAACGGGCGGGGATAAGGGGGAAAGCAATTAATTTCAAATGTATATGCATGCATGGCCATAATGCATGGGAAAACCGGAGCCCCAGACCTTATACATGAACATTGCCAGCGGCTTAGAGCTCCCTTTGAATTAACGTTTCAGCTTAGCTATAAATCCTGCATCTCAACGCGTATATTTGTAAACAGTATTATTTCGATGTATGTACAATACTTCCACAGACACTCACCATCACTAATTTGTACATTGTCCACGTACAAACCATGCATGGCATCTAAATGCATTAAATACACTAATAAAATACCTCCACCGCCTCAATTATTATTATTATTTTCCGTTGTTAATTATTATTAAAAATGATACAAGAGAATACAGGAATACAAGATACAATAAAATAGCACATTATTATTATTATTATTATTACATACACTGTATGCACTACAATTCTACCTACGTAACCTACCATTACCTACGCTACTCGCATGAGTCCTATGCTGCAGACCCCCTCACTATTATTATTATATTTTAATACACCACATCAAACACAACACATTTATATCCCTCACCCCCAGAACAATCCCCAACTTTGAAGCGCCCAGTCTAGCGGTCGCAGACCCACATAGTTTTCAAAAAAGGATCCTTGCAGCCCTTGACCACAGATTTCGCGGATAATTGCTCTTCCACGGAGCTATTCAGCGCCAAAAAGACGCCTTTCGTCTTCCCTTCCGAGCGCACCACTTTCTCCTCGTCACCAAACCACTTCAAAGTAGAGAGTTGTTCCAATACATGCCCACGACAGGGGAACATCAGCACTTCAGCCAGACACAGCATGTAACGTGAGGTGGCCAGCCTACACGCACATATGCAACGGACTACTAACAGTTTGAAGTTTGTGTCTTCACTTCAATTTTGTGTGGTTATATATCAATTTTCGTGTTATTATTATTACGATATGATAATAGCACACTATCACTAAGTACAACTAAACTACTAATAGCAAGTTAGGAGGGTGGAAGCTCCCTGGCCAGGATGGCTCTAGCAATGGACCGAACCAGGACCACATTCATCCGGCCATAAATTTCAGCCACAACTACCGCCTTGGGGGAAGACTGGTGAATGGCTAGGAAGGATGCCAGCCTGGAGAAGGTATCATGTGCCTGCTTGCCCCAATTGCCATAAGTCTCCACTGCCAATGGGATGCAGGACCAGCCCAACTCTTGGCACTTGGGTCCATTGGAGTGGAGCTTGCGGGTCTCTGCTGCCAGGGCTGCCGCACCAGCCTGGTTACATGATTCACCCAAGATGACAGAGCAGAGTGGTGAGGTAATGGTCAGGTCTAGTGCTGCAGGTTTGCCTCTGTCCCAGCCAGCAATGAGGATGTCAGCAGGTCTGGTGTGGGCAAGGTCTCTGGTAAGGCCATGACCTCTCTCCACACTCACACTTAGGTGGGCACGACGACAAAGGTCAAATACCTCATCTCGTAGACGATTATGGCGTGTGACCACACACCCCCATGCCTGCAGGTCACAGCATGGTGACCAAGAGGATCAAGAGCAGTATTGGGGCACAATGGGCACATGGACCGACCAGAAGTATCTAACCCCAGCCACCACCTAATAGCCATCTGGAACTCATTCGACTCCAGGTGCAAGCCCAAACCAGGGGAAGGGACCACTGATAGCCAAGAGGAAGCATGAGGAGCAGCCGCTGACAGGAGGCGAGCTCTGTTAGCTGGAGAGGATTCCAACAAGATGTGGAAATGTTGGGCTTGGATCAATCCTGACAAGACCTTCTGGTGAATGGGAGACTCCAGAGCAGAATTGACTGTAATGGCATTATTATTATTATTTATTTTTATTTTTATTATTATTTTTAAATTATTTTTTTAATTTCGATAATTATCAAATATACATGACATACGAACCAAATACGAGTAATAAACGTGTTAATTACCTATACAGTACACATATGAATTATAATTGCAACTACCTAATCTACACGCACTACCCTCTACACCTTCCTCTGCAACCTCCTAAACTTGTTTTTACACAAAACCTCTGCTGGTCTAGCCTCATTCAACTTTTGTGGGGTTTTTTTTGAAAGATTCACGAAGTCGTTTGAGACAGCTTTCGGATGTACAGGCTCTTGCATGGTGTTAATCGGTAGAGGGATCTGGGATCCCTCCCTTTTCACAGCCACTCCCGAGTCGCACCCTTCCGCTTTGTCACCAGTATGCCCTGCATCCCAATCCCTCAATGCTTTGTTCAGGTTTCCCGCCCTTCCTTCACTACGCGGCAGCAGATCTCGTGCCACCACTCTGTCGTGCGCAACTTCCCATTTCTGGTAGCTGTCCTCACTGTCCAGCCATCTGGCACCGCAGCCGGTAAAATCGGGGTCCTTCGCTAGCCCATCCTCTTCCGATTCATCTGATTCTTCCGATTTTCCCTCCATGCAATACAGATCTAAGCCAGAGCTCTACAGTTATACTATATATAAACAACAAACCACTAGGATGGAGAAAGTGAGGCGTCTAACAGCCAGTTGCCAACGAACGGGACAACAAGGCTGTGGCATTTGCTCTGACTAATACCAGGTTTAACCTGCCATAGAGAGTAGAAGTGGCCTGTGACTTGCAACAATTTTATCTAATTGCAAGACGCGCAGCAAGTCGAGAAAAGTTGATCTGTGCTTCAGGCCCCCAACTACCATAACCTCGACTGCCAAAGACACACACACACACACACACACACACACACACACACACACACACACACACACACACACACACACACACACACACACACACACACACACGCACACCCAAGCTCCGAGCACTTTACATCATTGCTGGTATAATAATAATTATTATTATTTGGAATAGAGGATGGGAAAAGAAATAATTCATGGAGATACTTCTAGCTGGTATACTTATATGCATCGTCGGCGTATCTTGCACTTACCGGTCGTCCGGGGCAACGTCACTCTGCGCGAGTAATTCCGTCCGCACAGAGTACCCGCTGTTCGGTGATGTCAGTATGCCAATGAGATCTGCACCTTCGTTACTGCGAACGATACCTGCATGCAAAGTCAGAAAAGTCGTTAATATAATTTAGCAAAGAAAAATAATTTAGCACGATAAAATTTACCGTTATCGGGGGCAGCCCAACGTCCCCCGCGTGTCCCCCTACACTTGCTGCAAACGTAGCACGTCTCCACACAGATTATTAATAGAGCGATCAGCAGGAGACCGACCAACCCGGTTATTATTATTATAGGGGGTATATTGTAGAGTCCGCTGTACGTGTATGTGTTTGATATCGATGTTGGGCATTCACAAGTGCAGTTTTCTTCACAGCAGCCGAAATTTGTCCACAAACTCGCGCTCGACATGTTGAAACCAGTTGCACTGCATGTGTGTACAACGGCCGGGGAGAGTGATCGAGTCGATATTGAACAAATGCATTAATAGAACCATTCGCAGGCGTGTGAAATGCCTTTGATATCGTTTTCGTGCGCACTAACCTTGCTTTAGTAAGATAGCAGAACAATGTCAGTAAAATAGAAATCGCAGGTGACGAATACGCCATGATCATATTAATTAAATATGTATCAGTATCATTTTATATAGAGCTTTTCATCGTGACGTCACAGACGCCATCATGTACCATTTAACGGTAGCCTTTGCAGTTTAGGAAAAATGCCGGTGTCGGAGTTTATATTTTTCCACTGGAAAAAGTGTCCCCCCCGGACACTGTGTCCTTGGATATAATGCACCTATCAATGTCAGCTTGAGCTGAGGGCGACCAATGTGGTGAATGGTTTCATGACACATGTGAGAAGATTCCAGGTGCGTGCTGTTTGGAAAAAAAATGTTTCGTGGCTGTGCACAGTGTTTTTTGCAAGCTTCCTTAGCGCGTTGTAGTCTATCAGTATGATTGATTGTGGCATATCTTATCAGTAACGACGTCGTTAACGTTATAACGGTATATACGCGCTTCCCGAGTTGCATAATGTACAGATGGGAGACTGTTATGCTAGGTAATTAATATATTGCGTTTGCGTAGGCGGAAACTGGTGATCTAAATTTCGTCGAAAATTGTGCCGGTGGACCGTATTTTGGATTTCTCTACGAGTGCTTAATGTTTAATCTCCAGGGAAAAATCCTTATTTAAGGATGTCATTATCCTTAATTAAGACGACACGCGATTTGTAAAGTTGCTTGCAATGTATGTAGGACTTTGTTACTAGATTACAGGACAAAAGGAGTTGTACGATACACTAATGGTGTCTAAGTGTAAGCCAGCATACGGCGTTATTTTGTGTGCCTCGTTGATTTCCATAGTAATCTATCGCGATTAGCCATTCCATAGTTTTTAAAGGCACTAACTTGAGGAAGCGTTTCCCATGTTTATTAGGTATTAGTCTATATCAGGATAAAATTTCATGAGCTTTGGATGGTGCCCAAGGGTCCGTTTATCGGCACAGTGTTTCCCCCCGTTGGATTGCTAAGCTTGACATAACATTGCTTAACCTGGTACTTCTGTGTTAGAGCCCTGGGAATTAAACTCATTTTTGGTATTTTCAAAGCATAGACTATCAGTGCAGCTTGATCATCAAAATATGATGGTGCCCATACATCCTAGCTATACATTAGTATTGAGAAATGCATGCTGCTTGTATTGTTGCTTAGAATGAGAACTGATGATGATTTGAGGAATCAGCTTCAAATATTCAAAAGTGACATTGATGAGCATGCATTACAAACTGCTTGTTCCTGAAATAAGGAATGGGTTGGTGCTATATATTAATATAGAACTGGCAAATCTTAACACTGATGCAGGAAACAGTGAGGTTGATTTCAAACCTGGTACAAGAAGGTGATGCAAACTTAAAGGCAATATCCCAGCCCATGCACGTTTATTAATCAAACAGTGAAGGATGTGAAGAAACATCTTAATAGAACTTAATTGGGATAAATTAATATCATATTTGAATCAGAATTTTATGGTGTTTTTGAATTCATCCAATACGTCACATGTATTATCATTGCCGCATTGTACTAGTGCAATCATTGGGGAAATGCTCACAGGACCATGGATGCATGAACTATATACAAATGCAGGTATTTCAAACCTTGATAGCATAAACTATACAAATGCGTCTAGAAAACTTGAATGCATTACAAGAGTCCCCTTTGATGACGTTGCAGGCAAAGAGACTGATACTTTTGGTACATCTTTGGATGTAGGTTTTGATGAAGTTTTAAATGAATTACAAAATTCTTTTACAACAGAACAAGACAAGATAGTATTCAATGATATTCTAGTACAGCTACTTGAAGGTATAATATATGTAATAAAGACACAACTGCATGACTACCTTGAAGGTACTTTAGCTCATCTATCACCATCCATTGTTCACCAAGCATCATCAGCACCAGTACACAATATGTTTGCTGAGCCTGGCCGACACCTTTATAGTAAAGCATCTAATATTAAAGTAGGGTTCCTTGATGGAATAGTATAAAATGTAAAATAAATGGAACAATGCAGTGGTTGTGTGCACACTCTCAGAACAAGCAAGAAAATATTGTTAAATTTTGCATCAGACAAGCTCAGAGAGCAAAGTTAGTAAACAACATGAATACAACATTTCTATATTACTGTAAGATCAGCGGCTTAAAGACTGATGAGATTCAAAAGAAGGAGAATAGTGGAAGATAGAAAAGAAGTTGCAATGTGTTGCAGAAAAGGAAGTGGAATTATCAAATGAGTTTCCAGGTATCTCAGAATGTAAAAAGAATTTAATATTAAATAAGTGTATTATCCAATGTGTCGGTTATGGTCTATATTTCGAACAGCTATGGTATGTGGATCATCACAATGTGCTATACATATGATATGTGTAAAGCAATCAAAGAAGTCTCAAGTTCCTAAAGTTGGAAGAATGATGAATGCGAAGAAGGGGAGATCATTACAATATCACGATACGAGCTATTGGCAGATTATATATAATGGGAGACCTAAATTTAGATTTAATGTGTATTTGACGCTGTGAACCGTATAAAGAGTATCTATGTTGTATTTTATGCAATTATGGCATCACTATCTTGAATGCTTTTAAAGTAGCTGCATGGGGAAGTCAAGCGGTACAGTTTTTATATAGCGCGGACCATTCACATCGCATACATTGTTCGTCACCTGCAGCGACGCAATGTTTGAAACGTTATAACTTTTGAAATAGTAATCTGTTTTCTGTGGCGAAAGCTTTTTTTGATGCATTCAATTTGCTCTGTTAGGTGTGCATAACATTTCAAGTTATTTAAATTTATTAAAGTACCTATTTATGCGTGTGAGGGAGAGAGAAAGAGGGTAATAAGTATATATAGTCCTGCTTGGAGTGGGGTGAACTACGGTAGGAGGACGATTGATCCTAGGATATAATATCCGGGGGGGGGGGGGGGGGGGGGGGGGGAGGGGGGGAGCAGTATATTCATGGAGGGGACAATTGATCCTAGCATATCCAGATATGCCTCATATATTGGAGGACATTCACAAAAAAATTCCAAATTGAATTCTTAAACTTTTTACCCTATAGCGAAATACTTTTACTTTCCACTATAAAAATTTCAGTTTCAGATTGTGATGCATTATGAAGTTAAAATCAAGATATGTTCTTTAATTACTGCATAGGTGACGTAATTTTTTGAGGGGGTCGATTAACAAACTATTAAACGAAGTATATACATATAAAGTAAATAAACCACATTACATGCTCTACTGAGGAGGGCTCTGGCATTGCACCTCACTAGGGCTATGTTTAACTTCCCATACATCTCTACCAAAATATTCGGCTTCTGAATTCCTAAGCCAAAGGACAGGCATGAGGCCAAGTGGGAGAAAACTTGCCTGGCTTCACTACCCCAGCTCCCATAGCTCTCTACCGCGAGAGGGGTGCATTTCCACCCAAGCATGTGACACTTGGGGTCATTAAGCCTGGTGCTCTACCAGTAGTGCAGCAGTTCCACTTGCTTCATGAAGTGACACTTGTGTGAGAGGAGATGTCACTGTAATGTCAAAAGCAATCGGTATTCCATCTGTCCAATTGCTCACCAAAGCATCGGCTAGACGAGACCTAGAAAGGGTCAGGGGTAAGAGTGCTGCCTGCTTCAACCTTTACACTTAAGGTTATCCTTGTGCAAAAGTCTGCAAATATATCACGCAGTTGGTTATGTCGGAGTACCACATCACCACCTCGTCTGCACAATAATGCATGGTGCTTTAACGGGTCCAAAATTATTTCAGGACAAAGCAGACAGCAGGAGTAAGCCCTTGTGGTTTCTAAACCCAGCCACCATGAAATAGTTGTGCGGAATTCGCTAGGATCAAAATGTGTGCCAGGTTCACCTGAAGGAAGGACTGAGACCCAAGAAGTGGCCGAAGTAGCAGAGGCAGAGAGGAGGCGAGCTTTGTTTGCTGGAGAAGATAAATCATACAAATTGCTAAAAGACAAACTATCCAGCTTATGGGAGAGAGATCTTGCAAGGGAGGAGACTCGATGGCAGATTCTGGAGAGATGGCATATGAAGAAGAACTAAGCTGTTGAAGAGATTAACTGCATGGATCAGGTGATGGTGATCTGTGGTGGCAAAGCCAGATGAACAAAAAGATGCAATAAAAGCAGCACTTGAGTGGTGAGAGAGAGCGCGAAGGCCCAAACCCCCGAACCTTATGCTTAGTTGAAATTGGCACTACGCAGCCTCAGAAGATCTATAGAGAAGCACTTCAAAAAGCAACTTCTAATATCGGAGTCCATTATCCTCAAAGAATCAGCAGCCACACTTGGAGGGGTTGACCTGGCTATCTTGCAAAAGCCACTGCATATGGACGCAGCATGTTAAAAGCCACCTGAGGATCAATAACAGAAACATCTTCCAGCTTTTAAAGCAACTTTGTAAACACAACACATTTTGTGGCAAAGAACCCAGTGCAGTACAGGTAGTCACCAATGGGAATATTAAGAATATCCAGGTGTGGCACATGTGAAGCTTTCATAACATGAAGAAACATGGAAATATCACTATGGTGAAGAGTTTGCATTTGGACAAATTGATGAAAATGCCCAATGATGGACCAAGGTCTTCAATTATGGAGAGCGCACAGAGAACAGCATGTTTGGGGCCAGCAAGCACCCCACCATCCAAGTACCAGGCCTGTAGGATGAGACGAAGACAGTCATCATCTGCATCAATAGCGGCAATGACCTTGTGCAGAACCAAATAAAAGAACAAAGGGCCTAATGGATTCCCTGCTGCACACCTGATTCAGAAGTGAGATAGGGGGTGCCACAGATAAGACTATAAACCATAGCACCAACTTACCCATGGAAGGAGCTCTGGAAAAAAAACAAAGAGCATTCTGAGAGAAGAGCCTGCCTGGAAAGGAGGTTGAAAGCATTCCTCATGTCAGTTTTCAGCACGACAAAGTCTTCATCACCCCAGGGTTCTTCAATGCACTTTCTAAGACTATGCACTACTTTTTCAGTGCCATGCGGACTGCATGCCCGAGGTTTGCTCTCTGATCTTTTCGTCTGCCCACATTGTTTACAATTGGTTGCGAGCTCAAGGGCAGCGTCACATTCCAGACAGTCAGTGTAAGGTTTCTCGTCGTATGTCTACAGCTCAGAACGACGCCACACAGCCAGCAATCGAGGCAGTGTCAGGCATTGTGCATAATTATAATCTGCCCTCTTTTGCAGATGTTTACCAGCTTAGATGCCCTACATTACGGTTTGTCCCCAAGAAGGCAAGACCCTTTATCGCTAGAGCACTCTCATCTTCTTTGAGATCCGTCACTCAGAAGAGGCTTGGCTGAAGCTCTTCATGTTGCCAAAGTGTGTTCTTCCCTCCTTAAAAAGTAAAGGCCGCCACTTGAAGCACACCTTGAAGCACACCTCGATCAAAGTCTTGTGTGATCTTTGGATGAAAAAAGAGTTTAGTACCCTCTGGAACCTTGCGGTGTCCAACACCCGTAAATCCCCATCACAGCAGAAGCAAGAAAACTCCAAGAGCCTGTCAGATTCAGTTATTTTCTTGGCTAATATATAGGATTGCATGGAAAGGCTTGCAGAATACTCCTGTCTGATGGACTTGCTCCTCTCAATAATGCTACCTGCATGGGAGCTGCTCAAATCAATACACCCTAGCTCTCCCCCACCTATTACGCCAGGAGTTCCTATAGAACTCCACTCTCTCTAGGCACTAATTTCAACCTTCTACGATTCTTTTTTTCCTTCCCAAAGGGCACGGCTGCTGGCCCCTCAGGCCTCAGGGTACAACATCTAATTGATGCATGCTGCTCATATTCCTCTACCAATTCCCATCAGCACAACCCTCAGGGATGTCCTTTCAGCAGGCAAAGCTCCATTGTCAGTTGCCAGATTTTTAGCTGGTAGGACCCTCACTGCTTTGAACAAGTTTAGACATGGCTCTCCACCTGTTGCAGTATAGGGGAAACTCTTAGAAGGCTTACAGGAAAGTGCTTGCGCTCATTGGTTTATAAAGATAAAGCTTCCAGCTTTTTTGACCCCCTTTAGAGATATGTGTGAGATTGCCACATGGTTCATTCAGGAACCAGGTACCCCTTCCGGATGAACGACCCGATTGGTGACCGCGGACAACGTTGAAGGTGAATCATGAGGCGATGCTGAGGATTCCCGATGTAATGGCGACGACAGCTGCTGAGGTGTTGTAGGTAGCTACTGCACAGATTAAGATACACTGTGCATTGTGAATAAGGGGAGTAAACGGAGGCTGCGGCTGCTGCGGCGGAGATGAGGAAGGCCGGTGTGGATTGAGAACTGCGGTAAATGCGGTGGTTGCGGTCGAGATTGCATGAACTAGCGAAGTGGGTATTGGCGGCGGGGTTGTAATAAAGGAGGAGACTGGGAATCCAGAGACTGTGATGTAGATGAAGGTTGTGAAAAGGAAGGTGGAATCTCAGCTGATGTGGAAGGAGGTGATTCAAAGGAAAGTTGTGACGAGGTGTTCGGCGGGAAACCAGAAGTGTTTATACACCTCCCGTGTAATTAACAATGTTTATGAGCTATAATAATAATATTCTCTGTAATAAATAACCTCGATCGGGTGTGTGTGTCTTTGCCTTGATGACCGGCTGACTGTCGATGTTAGTGTGGTTGAAATACTAATACTAACCCTGATAGGCAAGCTAGAAGGGGGGTGGGGGCAGGGTTGCCGAAAGTCAGGCCAGGCTCCGGCCTGAGGCCTGAAGGTCGTCCTGCCAGGCCGGATAATTAAATTCAATGTACAATTATTAATTTCAATTATTCCTTCAATTATACAATATGTGAATACATGAATTTTAAAAATAAGCACTACAAATAACTAAAAGTCACGTCAGGTGTTTGGTGATGTTATAAAAACAAATAATTGTATATGGTTGTACTTTTAACCAATCCAAAAAGGTAGCCACGCAACTATGTCGACCTCTAAATGAGGTTATATCAAACATACATACAGTCGCCTCAGCCTCACCCTCATGAGGCAGAATGCCAGGGCGATTTTGGCCGGATGTGTCTACTTTATGCTATCACACTTCAACGTGCATGAACAAAGGAAAAGAGGGGATATGCCGATTAGCTGATAAAGCTTGGTGTGACTACTGCCATAAGTCCGTTGTTGAGGAGAATTTAATCCTTCTGCTACTTCTACTTGCGCGGTAGAAATAGCGCGACTAAAGGAATTTCTATATAAGCTTGCGAGAAAGTACTTATCCCTGCCTCGTCAGCACCAGCTGAAACGGGTATTTCTAGAGCCAAGCGTAATAGCTATTCAACGCATCCTTCTTCCTCAGTGATTGGAGGCATGCATAAAGCTTAATGATACATGTAATAAAAAGATTCTCTATACGAGAAGGTTGGTGGTATATATAGGAATCAAAGGTGATGGTGGTGTAAAAAGCAAGGAACAAGGCTTCTGATTGAAAAGGAAAATTGAAATTGACCTATATAACATGTTGTCATATTTAAATGTGCATGCTAATAAAGGTCTATTTCGTTTTTCCTTTTAGCCTTGTTCCCTTGTTTTTACACCACCATCATCTTTGATTCCTATATACCACCAACCTTCTCGTATACAGATTGTTTTTATTACTTGTTTCCTAAATTTTCTGGTGGATTTGGTATTGTATTTAGCTCTTGAAACGTATAGAATCAGGTAGCAAAAACGTCAACTTGCGCGATCATTTTAGAATCTGCAATTTTGTTGTTAAAATATTACACTAGTCCCCAGACTACCTCCATTGAGGACCAAAGGGTGATAAAGGTTAAAAGCATTGGCAAAAGCGAAGCCATATAATACATAGGATAAATGTACCCTGATCTCACACTATCGGCTAGAAACTTCCATATAGGATTTTGGCCCCGACTATGAACTCATTAAATATACGCGACCAGCCTCTAACAAGACTCCCGACGATGGGATCGTTAAGCTTGTTATAGCCAACGAACTAGAAGTCAAAAATGAGATGTTTCGTCTTCGATTTATGTCACAGAACCGCGCGGTTGTAGGGGACAAAAGGGTACTGCCCACCCTCGTACCCAGTCCCGGAAAATGGTCTCCTCCTGCTCCTCCTCCTTCTTTTTCTTCCCCTTGCAGGCGATGTGTATAGGAGTGCTTATCCAACCTGTACTGTACTGTGGTCTACCACTACCGTTTTAGTTTAGGCAGTAATATAGGTTAGATCATGGATAAGCACTGCTTAAAACAAAAGCCACAGCGCAATTTCTCCCAAATAAAACAACTGAGGCCTTTATTTATTTTTTTGCAAGTTATAGTGTCTTAACACAAACACGGCGGGTTACCGTAAAAGTTTAGGCAATAATATAGGCTGGATAATAGATTAGCAGTGCTTACCGAATGGAAGCTAGCCCCACATTCCTCAGCCCCACATTCCTTGCGGCCGGTTTAACACTTGCATACTGAGCATCGGCGCGCTCGGTCTAAACTATATAGCTATATGTAGCAAACAAGGGAGATTCAAACATGGCTTCGGTACCGCCAGCGATTCGAGTGCAAACAAGGTTACGTTTGTGCAGCTGATTAGGGTTACGTCCCTTCAAAGAACAAGCTATAAACGAGAAATCGAAGCGGCACCGATGTGGCGCGCCAATAGCAGTGACTCGCAGAGACAGTGTAAGCTCATCAGAGTACTGCTGGTGTATAGCCTCACATTGCTGTGTGACATTAGATCTTTACAATAAAAGAATGAATCACCATACATCACGTGACACTTATGTAATACCATCTAATAATAAATATAGTCCAACAGTTAACTCCACAACTCTCTTTTTTCAGAGTCTTTGAGGTGGAAGGATACTTACTCCTGTCTTCAATCTGGTACACGAGGCAATAGGACTGGATGGTGTTGAATAATTTGACCTCTCGTCTACTGCAGGTTCCTCTTGGCTCACTACTGTTGATTTTTGTCCTACATGTATTTCCTCTGGTACAGGGACCACGTGTCCCCGAGTTCTCCTAACTTCACCTGATGGTGTCTCCACGATGTACGATCTGGGAGTGTTGGCTGATGATGTGACCTTGCCTCTGATACGGTCATTGCCACCAGATGAGACCCACACATCTGTACCAATTGGTACCTCTGATCTAGATTGAACACGATGACTCTCATCATAATTGCATTTCATTTTAACCTTATACTGTTGGTGTTTTTCTCTGAATGTGAAGTCCCATTTGGGTACTAGATGTTCACTGATCTGAGGTATCTTGGTCCGAATCAGTCGCCCCATCAAAAGCTGTGCTGGGCTTAGTCCACACCATGATAATGGAGTTGCCCTGTAGCACAACATAGTGAGGTAGGGGTCATCACCTGAGCTAAGTAGTCTCTTTACTGTCTGCACTGCTCTCTCGGCTTGGCCATTACTCTGGGGGTAATGAGGGCTACTAGTAGTGTGTTGAAATCTGTAGAGCTCACTGAATTCCTTCATTTCCATGGATGGCCCATTGTCGGAAACCACAATCTCAGGGATCCCAAACCTCGCAAAAATTGATTTCAGTGCAGTTTGGTGGTTTCCACATACCTGGAAAAATAATCAACTACAAGCAAGAATGTTGCACCCTTCATTTCAAAGAGATCTGTTCCAACCTTTTGCCAGGGGTACTTAGGTAACTCTGATGGAATCATAGGCTCCTTACAAGGCATAGATCTCTTTGCACAGACTAGGCATTGTTTTACGAAGCGCTCAAGGTCCTTGGAGATTCCTGGCCACCAGACACATGAACTTGCTCTAAGCTGGCACCTCTGAATTCCTTGGTGACCCTGATGTAAACTCTGCATTGTCTCCTCTTGCAAAGCCTGGGGGATGACAAAGCGTTTTCCAAAGAAAAGGAGCCCATCATATACTGTTAACTCTCCTCTCAAACTCCAGTATACACGTAGTTCAGATTGTAGTCTATGTTTTTCTGGCCATCCAAAACGACAGTACTTAATGACAGCAGACATAACTGGATCACTAGTTTGAGATGAACGATAAACATCCATGCGTGCATTGCTTGCTGGCAAGTGTGCTATTACTTGAGCTGCAAAAAGTTCGGCATCATCCTGGAGTACTTCACAATCTTTTCCTGGAACAGAGGTAGGGGCTCTAGATAGAGTATCAGCTGTGTACATGAGCTTCCCTGGCACGTGCTTGATATTAAAATGGTATCTCATCAAGCGTAGTCTAAATCTCAAGATCCTCGGTGGGAGGCTATCTAACTGCTTGGAACTCAGTAGTGGCACTAATGGTTTGTGGTCTGTTTCAACTGTGAACTGTCTCCCCAGGATATAAATGGAAAACTTGTCGCACGCCCATGTAATTGCCAATGCCTCCTTCTCAATTTGTGCATACCTAGTCTCTGTTTCAGACATCGATCTGGATGCGAACACAACTGGTCTCCACTCAGCTTCAAATTTCTGAAGGACTGCCCCTAAACCATTTGATGAGGCATCTGCAGATACCAGGGTCTCTGCCATGGGGTTGTACAGAGCAAGTACAGTAGGCCTAGTCAACTCTGTCTTGACTGACGAAAATGCGTGGTCTTGACTGGTACCCCAAACCCATCTAGTTTTTAGGCAGTTTGTAAGTGCACGTACACATCGTGCCACTACTTGCCTTTTTGCATATGTTTGTCTGTTTATATGTATGCAATCAATCAATCAATCAATCAATCAATCAATCAATCAATCAATGCAGACTTTGTGCTCAATAGTTCACGTAACGGTTGTGAAATTTGTGCCACATTCGGGGAGAATTTCCCTAGTTGGTTCACCATTCCCATAAAACGTCTGAGCTCTGTGATGTTTGTAGGTGGCTTCATCTGTAAAATAGCTTTAGTTTTATCAGGATCGGCACTAACTCCATCTCTGCTTATGACATGGCCAAGGAATTTTAGCTTGTCCACACTGAACGAACATTTCTCACTGTTCAAAGTGATTCCTGCTGCCTTAATTGCTTTGAGGACTGCATGCAGTCTAAATTCATGCTCCTGTTGATTGGAGCCAAACACTAAAACATCATCCATTTGACATAGAACACCATCAAGACCCTCCAAAATCTGGCCCATCCGCTTCTGAAAGAGCTCTAGAGCACTTGAGATACCAAACGGTAACTTATTGAAACAGTAACGTCCAAAGGGAGTTATGAAAGTTGTCAGCAACCGGGATGAGTCAGCCAAGGGAATCTGCCAAAAGCCGGAATTGGCATCCAGCTTGCTGAAGACAGTAGCACCGGTAAGTTGAGCAAGGGTCTCATCCACCGTAGGGAGTGGATACACTTCTCTTAACACACTTTCATTCAAAGCCTTTAGATCAACACAAATTCGAATGTCGCCATTCCTTTTTGGTGCCACTACAATCCCTGCACACCATGGAGTTGGTTGGTCAACCTGGGAGATTACCCCTATTGCTACCATGCGTTCAAGCTCCTCTTTCACTCTGTCACGTAACGGAATTGGGATGATTCTTGCTGTGTACAGAGAGAATGGTTTTGCATTTTCTTTTAGTTGGATCTCATATGCATCTCCCAAATTTCCAAGACCATGAAACAAAGTAGGGTAGGCCTCCATTATCGCAGTTTTCACGTCTGTACTCCCTGAAACAGCATTGACTCTCACTATAAGGTTGAGGGCTCTGATGGCTGTAAGTCCTAACAAATTATCCTTCAGCCCCTTTACGACAAAAACGGTTTGTTTAGAGGACCTTTCCTTATACTTAAACTCTGCTATAAAGTGATCTACAACACTCAAAGGCTCGTGAGATGGACCATGCAGTTTTTTTGCAGGGGCTTCATATTGAACTCCTTTCAGCTCCCTGAAAGCACTTTCTGATATTGCTGTCACCTCAGCACCAGTGTCAAGCTTAAACGTAAGCTCACTCGGTCCTACACAAATGTTTACTAACCAAGATGGTTGTCTTTCTCCTTCTATTGTACCTAGGTAAACTGCACCCACACAACTCTCTGTTTCTTCTGTGTCTGGAGTCATCTCAAAAATAGAATTTGAACGGCACATTGACCTGAAATGCCCCTTTCTTTTGCAGCCAAAGCACACAGCATTCTGAGCAGGACACCTCCCATTAGCCCCGTGTTCTCTCCCGCACCGGGAACACTTCTGCTTTTCACCACCTCTGTGTTTACTGCTTGCTCCAACTTTGTCTACATCCACACTCTCAGCTGATTCTTTCTGCTGCCCGCCTACAGTTTCATTCTGACGCACTAAACTTTCTTTCTTGTATTCCAAATTTCCCTGAAGGACTTTCTGCTGCTCGCCTACAGCTTCATTCTGACGCACTAACCTCATTGCTTTCTCCAGCGTAAGATCAGCATCAAGCTGTGAACGCCTAGACAGTGCTTTGTCTCGAATGCCAATAACTATACGATCCCTGATAAGCTCTTCGTGGAGGGTACGATATTCACAGTTGCGAGCGAGGCTATGTAAACTCAGAACATATTGTTCAACCGGTTCCCCCTCCAACTGGTTCCTGCTATTGAACCGAGCGCGCTCGTAAATAACGTTTCTTTTTACGTGAAAATAGGTTTCAAAGGTCTCAATGGTCTCACAATACTGTTTCTTCGCCTTTTCAAGAGAGGTAGCTGTTGCCTGCAACACCTCCTCCGCTCCGTCCCCCAGACAATACAGTAATGTACTGACCTGTCGACTTTCGTCTTCGTTGCATAGTCCCGACGCAACACGAAACTGCTCGAACCGCTTCTTCCATCGAGGCCACGCGTACGCCTCTGTAAAATCCAACGGAGGAGGGGGTTCTAGTCGAATTTGAGCCATGAACCGCTGCCACCATGTGAGAATGAATCACCATACATCACGTGACACTTATGTAATACCATCTAATAATAAATATAGTCCAACAGTTAACTCCACAGTCTGCCAATACAGGCATATACACGTGAGCCTCATTCAATGGAACCACGATGGCCGAATATCTTCATCCAGGAAGGAGTGTGGTGTGGTCAAACCCAGTGATCCACAGAGATAGTGTGAGCACTCCAGAGTACTGCTGGTGTATAGCCTCACATTGCTATGCATGTTGTCTGCCAATACAGGCATATGCATGTGAGCCTGCATTCAATGGAACCAAGATGGCCGAATATCTTCATCCAGGAAGGGGTGTGGTCAAACCCAGTAATCCACAGAGATAGTGTGAGCACTCCAGAGTACTGCTGGTGTATAGCCTCACATTGCTATGCATGTTGTCTGCCAATACAGGCATATAGATGAGAGCCTACAATAAATGGAACCAAGATGGCCGAATATCTTCATCCAGGAAGGGGTATGGTCAAACCCAGTGATCCACAGAGATAGTGTGAGCACTCCAGAGTACTTCTACTTTTCCTCACAAAGCAGAAAGCTAGTATGAACATGATCCTCACAGCTACATTTATGAACATGATCCACACTGGTACATGTATAAACACTCTCTGAAAGCCAACCACCAGAGTTTGAAAGAACTGGTGGGAATGTCGCATGGAGGGAAAAAATTGTTCCATGACATTGCATCAAAAAGCAGGACCTTCACTGTTGGTGACACTGCTTGGACAGTTGGTAAACTGGAAGCAAGATGAAAGAGGACTGGCTGTGAATGGTGCACTTTCACTGGTCAATATCACAATTGAACATGCCAAAACAAGGACTCATGTTGTGCATATTAATAGTCTCTAGTAACAACTTGTGGGGCAGAGGTGTCTCGGTTTGCCACAACATGGCCTTAAGCTGCAAAAAGAGCGTAGGATGCCACCACCGCCATTCAGCTGTCAACAACATCATACACAGAGCTTTAGTTGCAGCACATGTTCCATCACATCTTGAGCCATTAGGTCTGTATCGTTCAGATGGAAAGTTGGGCCATCAGTTGAGGCAGGTAAGCTAACTCCTTCTCATCATACCTTACCCAGAGACTATCAGCTGCCATCCAACAGAGCAATGCTGCTTCCATGTTGGGGACAATGAAAGTGAACAATGAAGATGAAGAGTTTTTTGTATAAGTATAAGTCAATATTGTTTCATGTTTTATGTTATAAAAACTTTTTTAAATATGTGTCTGGCACCCAGTTGTGCGATCACTCTAAACTTGAGGTCGAGCTAAATATAGAGTGATGGCATAAATATAATGCCTTAATTCTAATGGCCTTGGGACCTGTACCACTACACATGATTTCCCCTGACAACTTTGGTGGCACAAACAACACAAAGATATTGGTTAATTCAGGGAATGGCTTACAAAAGACTACAGGTTTGAGGGCACATGGGGTATGTGTTGCAGCTGCATCCATAATGTAGGGAAAGGAGAGTTTGAACTAGCCTAAACAGCTTCTGGCTGTACTAACTCTTTTCCCCCATTGCTTTGAGAAATAAGTACAACTAGTCGATGGTGGTTCCTGTCAACCTGCACTGTGTCTTGAACAGTCAGTGTTTCTTTGGACAATGACCCGAGGAGACATGGACCCATCTCCTCAAAGCTTAGCTGGCTCCCTGCTTACATGGAAGGGGGTCATACTCATGGATGCATGATTCGGGTATAGTGAGTAAGCATGCACATGCATGTGGGTGGGATAATACATAGACAGGAGATTTAAAACACCTCACATTTATCAACTTTAGAGAGTGTCAGTGTGTTCATATTATTATATTTGTATCCTGTTTCTGTACATCTGTGTGCATGTGTGTTTGTGTGTGCGTGTGTGTGTGTGTGTGTGTGTGTGTGATAATCCACTTGAGAGGTCGAGGGGCAAATACCCTGCTACGGGATAATAATGTTCACATGTGCCAGAAGTCCCATGTATTTGGCAAAGAGATTTGTAATTACCACAAAATGTACAATCTCATTCTCATTCCTCTGAAATTTTCTATTGATCTGAACAAATTCTTAATGATCCATCCATTCATATACCTCCATGCTCTTATCTGCCGCCTGATGGGTGTGCCAGGTAAATGCTGAGATTTATTAATGAACCTGCTGCTTGAAACAGGGATATTGTAGTGTTCACTATATGCTAACAGCCTAAGACACACCAAATTAATCCACCACAATGTCTTACAAGGCACACACAGGAACACCAATGAACCAAATGACTGAGTCCAGGGTGGAATCCCTTCCTGCAGCACTTCCACTTCTGTCAGTTTCCCTGTCCTGAACCTGCTCGAGGATTAAATAGTTGTGCACCCAAAACCAGTTAGGACCTGTAATACCTCGTGGAAGACAAGTACAACCTGAAATGCCAGGCTACCGTCTCAAATGTACAAACACAATACAAATTTTAAGGTTAGTACTACCATTGTCCAATAGACCCTATATACACTATAGATATCTTCTGTGAAATTGTGTGAAATGTTCTTCCTCCCTTGTCACCACCCAGATTCCTTACTTCCACAGATGGAATGATCCCACTGTGCCAAGTATGTTCTATATCTCCTATAGTGCATATAAAAGTTAATGTAACATACTTTCACTTCACTTTTGCTCAATCACAGTATCCCATAGACCTGGGACAGGTGCAATTGGAGGTTGCTTTATGCATTCTCCATGCACTAATAGTTGTTAGATGTTGCTTTCCAATTTGCTATCGCTAACCACTATGTCATTAATGAAGAGCCACCCAAAGTAGATAAAAATCCAGCATCTTGGAGTAGTGATTATGTCTTGTAATCTTCAACAGTCCAGTTGACTTTAGTCACTTGTGGACCTGTAGTACGTTATTGTACCTGGCTGAAAGTCAGACATTGCACTTTTGTCTCCCATCAATCACTTGTTGAAAAAATGCACAGTTCAATGTAAGAGCACAAATCGCACTGTCAAACTACATACTCCATTTGCAAAGTACAGTAGTTGCACATATGATCCAATTTGTACTCAAGGAGATCAGTTCTTGACCATCCTATAACTGAACTGCTATCTCCTGTTGAGTCAGCATTGCAATTACACCTTGTTAAGTGCTCATTACTACGGAGTCCAACAATGGATTACTTGTACTAAAAACTCCAGGGAGGGTATTACATTTAGTTAACATGTTATCTTTTTTCCCTGTGTGCATAGCCCAGGCACTTTCCAACCATCTCTACATCTCACTGAACCCTGACCAGGGGTCTGAGTTATTTTCAGAGTTTTGTTAGTTGTGATGACAGTTTGAGTCAGCTATCCAGAGAAGTCCAGTTCTGTACCCCTGAGGATAGGGCAAGGCTTTTCCCCCCACAAAATGAAGATGTCAGAGTCTCAATTTCAACAGAAGCTGCTCTTACTATGAAAAATGAGCTGAACAGTTTGTTGAATAAAAAAATTGCAATCAATTCACTCTTTTATTCAAATGGTTAGGGATGTGAAGACTGAGATGAAGAAGAGGGGTTGCAACCATTTCAATATGCTCGACTAAATTCCTAATTGCAATTTTGAGGCTTATTAGCTGCCTTGATGGCCTTTAGTCTACGGTAAACCTCCTTTGCATTCCTCTCCCATTTCAAACTACATAGATCTCCAATGTGTGACATCCATACATGTCAATTATGAATATACCATGCACGTTTGCACTTATACAGTTTACCTTAATCTTGTACAGTGCAATTTTTTGGTAGCGTGTACAAGTAGCAAATGAGAGGATGGCATATCATTGCTATTTATGCCAAATAGTATCAATTGACCAGAATCAAATGAGAAACTACTATAGATGGGTTGGTTAGGTCAACTAACAAGCTTTGCATAAACGTGCCACAAAGTTGCATATTCTTCTGTAATGAGAACTACATGTAGCAACTCATTGGCTGCAAGTGTAGGTGAACTGCAACTCCAGTCAGTGGACTTCTGTATGTAAATTTTACTCCTCCTAACGTTCGTTGCATTGCCTGAGAAGCGATATACAGTTGAATCTGGGTCCAGTAGGAAAGCCACCAAACGGTTCATGCCAGTCCAGCTGTGGGACGCCGGCATTAAAATTAGACGTACTGCGGAGTGCGGATGAGTGTTCTGCCGATGGAGCTTTCTCTTCACCCCCTCCCCCCCCCCCCCCCACACACACACATACACACACACATACACACTGATGGGCTTTTGCTCAGCCATATCAACGTGTCCAGAACCAGATGTAGAAAACTTATACCTACGTTACGCGTGAGACATACTTAAGTATGTAAGCTAAAATCGATGGATTCGTGCTTAAAAAGTATTTCCAGAGGTTCAAATTCACACCACAGTATCCCCACTCATACTGCACCACCACTGTACGTAGATTTTACCCTCAATCTTCTAGTTATGGCCATGCCATGTATGAAAACAAGTAAGTGCGCAATAAGCACTTTATTTTTTTTTTTTAAAGCGGTACGAGGCCTATAACACACTCTAATTACGTAGTCCTTCATACGGTAGTACAGTGTATCGACAGACGAACCTAATGTGTGGTTTTTTTCACCTTTTCTATTTTCAGAAGACAGTCTGCTAAAACACTGCTCACACACAAAATTACGCAGCCATATGTGTCTCGTACCCAGGCTATTACTTTTACGTATTTCATGCAATGTTAGGGTACGGCACGTATAATTAGAATATACATGTCAATGAGGGTCAAAGGCCACTCGCTTTCTTGGCTTCGATACACACCGGCAGTTATTCCTCGCTGAAGCAGTTTTTCGGCGTTCCGCATAAAATAACTAGCTTCTATCTATGTTTTTTTATTTTTTATTTAATAAATGAATAAGAAAATTAATGAAGTATCAAGTTGAAAGGGTTTTACACAGCCGAGAGATTGACCTTGCTGTCTGAAATTGCAAGGTCAATTGATGTATCGAAAAGATTTTGTGGCCTGTGGTAAGAAGAGCGCGAACCACGGAGGCACATGATAGCTGACCTAAGCTCACAGACAGAATAGTGTTTTACTGTACGGTTGTTCCTGCTTATCCGCGATCAATGAAGCAAGTCTCTTGAAAACTACTGTAGCAGTAGATCCCAATCCGCCTGTGGTTGAGAAACTAATGGAGAAAAGGAACCAAACTCAATTTCCCGAATGCGTTGTTCATATGCACGTTTCTTTTCCAGTTCAGCACGGCGGTAGCACTGTGGTAATGGGACTTTACTTAAAGTAGCACAAAAAGGATTGAAAACCCTAACATCAAAGTAAGTCTTTTGTCTATTATGCCCCCAAAAATTCTCAGCAACGATGTCAAGACGAGCATCATCAGATGAGATAGATGTTTTTTGTGTTAGATGTTCGCCTGAAAGCTTTTGTATAGTACAGGTTCAATGCCAACATTGTTGCTCACTTCAGTCAGAAGGGTGGCAGTGATATCTCGAAGTTCATTGTGACGGATGGAGGGATATCCACCACAGGAGCAGCTTAAGGCGTGTTCCACTGTGAATGGTTTGCCGCAGATGCACACTAAAGGGAGTGAAGAAGGTTGCCAGCCGAAACGCAGACAAAGGGCATCTCGACAATCTCCCTTGTGGAGAGCAAAACCATGAGTGGTTAACGGGAGAGCAGTAAGCCAGCTACTAGATCCCTTTTCACTTGATGCCTCCAAAATTCTAAGAAGACGCGGAGGGAACGTGTTTAAGAGATGTGTGTGAGAGTCTTTCTCTGCTAGACGACGAGCTGCACTTGAAGTTTTCTTTGCATCATGTTGGGTCAGTGTACATGATAACGGGTACGTTGTTGACTGCTTTAAAATCAAATCACACAGGGACTGTGTTATTGTGAGGGAGGCATTATACTGGAGTGAGCAGGTTGATGATTCTCAACCCACCTAGCCGAACAGGTAGTGCTAATAGTTCACGTTCGCTGTCACTGAGTGAACTTTGACCTGTAACAGAGGGTAAGAATATTTGTCTGATGATGGCTTCTAATGGTGCAAAAAGATCACTGACGTTAGGAACAAATCGGGTTAAATAGGTCCATTTGCTTGTGAATCCATGTGTATATGTCGTATCATTAGAGCGCGTAACTTGAGCTAAAACTTTAACTCCTCTGTAATACAAAAATCACCATTTCAATATCATACGCGATCCGTGGGCTTTGGTAGTCTTGGGCTAAAGATTGCTTACTTAAGTAAGCAAATTCTTACTTTAAAAGTAAGCACCTGATCAATCTATGAGTAAATGGTCTTCAATGACACGCGTCAGGCCTAGACCAGATATTCAACTTCGATTTGGAGGAAGCAATTGATCATAATTTTTTTCTAATGCTTCCCCATGCCATTTAATGCTGCAGTAAGTGATATGACACCCATAGCATCGTTGGATATGTAGTCATCATGTGATCCCAATTTTATAACGTTCGGTATATATTGGACATAATTAGCTTTAGCGGAAGCCAAGATATCATTCAGCATACCGCGTTGTAACTAGGGCTGTTCATTTAACTTAAGATCTGCCAAAGAGTATTCATAATCTGTTTGGTAATTATCATTGCATAATTGTAATATCCTATAGAGATACAATAACATGGTATTACTCAATACATGTACAATAATATCCCCAGGAAGCAACTCTAGCATCTAATATGCCGCATGCAGTCGAAATGTACACACATACAATTTCAGGCCATTGTAACTCCATGATAGACAGTTTAATTTTCATTGCGTAAGAATAAAGTTGCAGTCTATAAGACCCAGATTTCTCTTCGATTAAACAGCGTAAGTCCCTTTTCATGGCAATCCCGTATATATTTATAGTTGCACAAAATGTCACTACGTAATACATATTACCATTGGAGTTGTAATAATTGAACAGCAAAAGTTATCAACACAATAAATTCCTGCAGCATTTGACTTGGACAAGATTGAGGTTTAGCCGCTGATAGAGTTTTGTGATGGCTTGAGACTTACTAAATTTACCAATATTACTTGGCTATAGTGCCATGTGGAACATAACGATGGACAACAACTCATCTGAGCCCTGAGCGATTTGGGTGCTCCTTTGAAGTGTTGAAAGCTTATCTCTACTAATGTGTACATTGTATGATTTCTAATGAACTGCATGGAACTGTTTTCGACAGTGAGAAACCGTACAATTCGTTGTGGGCATACTGCTTAGGAAACCATCTGGTAGTTTAGTGCAAAAACTGAACTGTTTTTACTACACCCGGTTATTACCAGCTACAAAAACAAATAACTGTCTTTACGAGTTTCTTTTTTTATTTATTGCCCACACCTCAATTGCCATTATTGATGTTTTTAGTTATAACTTGATACCTGCCCAAGGTGCATGTTGAGTAAGTTTTAAAATAAATACAAAAATAAAGACTACATCTAGTCATATTTATGTATGTAAGCCCGGATACTGCAATCCAGTATTTTAATCTTTGCAACCACTTGTAATTAATCCAAATCAGACTCAATTAATTAAAGGACCGGTGACATTAATTAGGACTGGCTGCGAAATTATCTTTATCACTGTAATCACCTTGATGCCACCTATTTAATAAAGCGAGTAGCATTATTGCAACAAAATCATTGACGACGGAATTATGACGAATTAATTAACATGCATGTATGAATTAATTCATGCATCAAAGCCATTCAAAGCAGATTTTGAGTCAACATAAAGAGCCACGCGGTATGCATTATGGGACAGTTCCTGCACACATTATAGCTAGTTCTCTGTTACATCTATGCACTTATTCACGTAGAAAATCGAATCGCGGTACTTAATTCATATTCCATCCTGGTGGCTCTGAGAAATTGTAGGAATTCTCTGATGTTCCAATTGAAGCTGAAATGGAGTTAATTTGAGCTTCCAATAGTTCATCCGTGTCTGCGACCGACTTGTTACATGCATCTATACCTAGGCTGGCATCTCTGCGAATATTCGTGACAGTAAGGTCTTCAGCACGCTCTTTGGCAGAGAGAAAATTAGACATCGATATTACTGATAACTCAAGGGCATCTGCAGCGGGTGGTAAGATACTACTGGTAAGTGGGGAAAACGATGTTGGGCTAAGGGCTTGCATCGCTAGCGCTGGAGCTGATGCGCGCCTCATGTCGACTGAAGCCAGACTAACAAGTGAATATGGCATATTGATGTCTTTCTTCTCCACTACAAGTTTTGTGTACAAGCCACCACTTCTGTTTGCGTTTTCTTTACCATCTGTATCCTCGATTTGATCACCTAGACCATCACTGATCTCCCTGTCTTGTTCCGTATCCATTTCCATGGCGGATATCAACGCCTCCAAGTCTTTGTCAATGCTGCACATTACTTCTGTTTGATCCATCTGCAGCACATGTATAGCTGCGCCCATTTCTGCACACTGTGTGGTCGGGCTATGATCCGCCGCAGGGGTTCGTGCTTGGAGAATCGCAGTTTCATTGCAGTAAGTGGTCGATAGAGCTTCTCTTTTGAGTCGCGGTGTAACTTCAGAGTAAGCCCTGGAAGCGGCCGGTCTGCCACTATGTACGTGGGTTCTGGATTCGGTTTGAGAAGGATGGGCATCAATTGTGCTCTCGGCGGTGTGCGTGGAAACACTTTGAGAACGATGGGCACTAGTGGTGCTCTCGGCGGTGCGAATTGTGCACACGCTGTAGTATGGCTCGTTCGCTGGACGTACAGTTCTGCAATAGATTGCTGAATTTTATATATTACATGCTCAAGACCAGTAA
Source organism: Eunapius fragilis (assembly GCA_963681505.1). NCBI lineage: Eukaryota > Metazoa > Porifera > Demospongiae > Spongillida > Spongillidae > Eunapius > Eunapius fragilis. The sequence goes on along the minus strand of OY811983.1, from coordinate 5,088,154 downwards.
TTATATTTAAATATACATGTTATCGGCTACACATCTGTCATGATCTATAGTTATTCACTTTGTGCAAACACCATACCAGACTATTCTCCTCAAAACCTTTGTCCCGCTTTGAATAAGTATAAGCATCACCATGCATGCATTGCGGTCGGTTGGTGAGTTGATCAAAGAGAGCTCTCGTAAGCAGCAAGCAAATTTGGCATGTGACATGCAGTGAATAGTTTCGGCGGGCATCACAAATTTTGAGACGGCCGGGGGGGGGGGGGGGGGGGGGGGGGAATAGGGGAAAGTGCATGGCCATAATGCATGGGAAAACCGGAGCCCCAGACCTTATACAAAAACATTGCCAGATACTTAGAGCTCCCTTTGAATTAACTTTTCAGCTGAGGTATAAATGCTGCATCTTAACGTATATATTTGGAAACAGTATGAATTCTATGGATGTACAATACTTCCACAGACACTCACCATCACTAATTTGTACTTTGTCCACGTACAAACCATGCATGGCAACCAATTGCATTAAATAGCCTCCCACCGCCTCAATTATTATCATTGGGAATATCAGTGTAGGATGGGGAAAAAAATAATTCATGGAAATACTTCCCCTGCCCTAGCTGGTATACTTATATGCATGGTCGGCGTATCTTGCACTTACCGGTCGTCCGGGGCAACGTCACTCTGCGCGAGTAATTCCGTCCGCACTGAGTACCCGCTGTTCGGTGATGTCAGTATGCCAATGAGATCTGCACTTTCGTTACTGCGAACGATAGCTGCATGCAAAGTCAGAAAAGTCGTTATATATATATATAATTAAAATGCTGAATATAATTATACTATAGCAAACAAAAAATTTTTAGCACGATAAAATTTACCGTTATCGGCAGCGCAACGTTCCCCGCGTGTCCCCCTGCGCTTGGAGAAAATGTGGCACGTTTCCACACAGATTATTAATAGAGCGATCAGCAGGAGACCCGCCAACCCGATTATTATTCCAGCGGCGATGTCGAGGCAGGTGTACGTGCTTGATACCGATGTTGCGTTGCAGGTGTATGTGTTTGATACCGATGTTGCGTTGCAGTCTTGGCATATACAAGTGCAGTTAAAATATGTCCATAAACCTGACAGTGGGGAATCACTAGCAGCACTGCATGTGTGTACAACGGCCGGGGAGGGAGTGATCGAGTCGATATTGAATAAATGCATTCGCTGGTGTGTGAAATGCCTTTGATATCGTTTCCGTGCGCACTAACCTTCCTTTAGAAAGATAGCAGAACAATGTCAGTACAATAGAAATCGCAGGTGACGAATACGCCATTTTCATATTAATTAAACATGTATCAGTATCCTTTTATATAGAGCTTTCCATCGTGACGTCACAGACGCCATGCATGTATAATTAAAAGGTAGCCATTGCAGTTTAGGAAAAATATACCGAGGTATGATATGATCATGAATATGATCATATCATACCTGGTACATACATATCGTACCTGGTACATACTCTGTTGGGAAATACATCCTGATACAGCTTTTTAAAAATTTGGCTGTGTAGAGTGTGCCTGAAATCGTGTATAACCGTGGTCATACAGCTGTGATTGTAGCGCCACAGCGTCGGTTCGCTTAGGAGATAGGACGGATCCATTACAATGACACATAGCATGTGAGATTCCAGGTGCATGCTGTTTGGAAAAGAAATGCTTCTTGGCTGCGCACAGTGCTTTTTGCAAAAGCTTCCTTAGCGCGTTAAGTCAATCAATATCATTGTTTGTGGTACATCTTATCAGTTACGACGTCGTTAACGTTATACCAGTATATACGCGCATCTTGAGTTGCATAATGTACAGTTGGTAGGCTTTTATGCATGAAAAGAGAGAGGGAATAAGTATATAGACATCCTACCCTAGGATATATTGTCCCCCTCCAGGATACTATATCCTAGGATCAATTGCCCCCCCCCCCCCCCCCCCCCCCCCCATTTACATATTGATCTGCCGGCAATTGATCCTAGGATATAGTATCCTGGAGGGGGACACTTAGTTTAATACAGACCGCAGAGTGGAAGCCGACTGGAGTTTGGAGGGGTTAGTCAATTCTATCTAACAGCATGCATGGAGTACTTCCCCGTAGCATGCATGCCGATGGGGTAACTTGCCTTTCAGATATAGCAGAGAAATGCCAGAGATAATATAGCCGCGGCACGCACCTATTCCCGAACGAAAACGCTGTCTCATAACAGGTTGCTGGACGCAGTTGGCGGCATTTTTTGAATATGGGGACTAACACATAGGAGATGGTTGATTTGCGGGTTAGACAGGACATGCTTCTCATCTATAATTCCCTCAACCCCCCCCCCCCCCCGGGACATACAATTAAACACCCCCCAGGACTTGCTTCTCATCTATAATTCCCTCCCCCTCCCCCCCCCAAGACATTCAATAGACACCCCCAGCCCCTAGGACATACTTCTTATGTAACTTTGTCTCTTTCTCTCCCCCTCTCCCTATTCTCGGGACATACAATAATGCACATACACCCCAGGACCCCCCAGGACACATATATTCTTCCTTCAAACTCACCCCCCCCCCCGGGACATATTCACATATTCCCAATTCCCCCCCCCCCCCCCCCCCCAATTCCCCCCCCCCCCCCCCCCTGGACACCATTTATTGTCATCCATAAGGGTGTACGGTTAAATAATGGAATAGCCCAATATAAAACTTTTTGAACACACACACACACATACATACAATCGCACGCATTCACACACATGCATGTGCACACACAACACACGAGCACATGTTGCACACATACTCGGATCATGTATACATTGACAGTCTTTCGTATCTGCTCAGATAAACTTTAAGATGCAACCATTGTGTGCTATGGGTATGTGTACTGTCTGTTACATGTACGTGTGTATTCTCTCCACACATGGCAGCCTCGTTAGATATTGATGACCCCACATCAGAGATGGAATTGATTCAGGTTATAATACACACTTCATTCAACACACAAATCATGATGGACACAACTGACAGTCAGTTGCTCAGTTGGATGTGCACATGTTACTTGTGTGTATTTCCTCTATCCTAGAAAACATGCTTTTCATACACGCCGGGTATATTCAAAGGTGAGTTGAATTTAAAACATGGGTGAACAAGGTATTGTTGACAGAAGTGCAAATGGTATATGGGATGGGCATAACTCTGCCAGTTAGGGTCTATGAAGAAGTGCTCTAAGCTTACCCATTGCGATCTGGTCTGGGAGCAAAGCTAAGAAGTTTTGCTTTTCAGGTAAGACTAATACTTCTTAATCCTGCTTGGCCGGAGGCAGCAGGAGACTGGGGGGGCGGGGGGGGGGGGGGGGTGGAATGTGCCACAGGGATGGGTTTTTAAAAATAAACTCTAGTCTTTATGGATGCTTCTTTTTGGAAGGTGAAATTTGAGTGATATGATCAGTTTATGCAGACCCTGGAACAACTGAGCTGCTGATAAGAGCAGATAGAGCACATGTCATGCACCTCACAGCTGCAACCAGTGGACTTTTGTTGACTACGTTTTATTTGAATGCTGAATTGCTTTGTATATTCCTGTTCCAAACTGTTATTTGAAGAATCCTACGGCTGTCTCAATCACTCACAAACTACACACACACACACACACACACACACACACATACACACACACACACACTATGCACACCTAATCATATTCATACTTACCTCAAACCTTAGAAACACAGCTGCAACTACATGTCAACAAGCAATATATGGAACAATCTGGAAGCATATAAGCACATTCATTAGAACAGGTTTCTGTTCTGATCTGGAATGAGACTGTGGCTCAAAATCCTTTACATTTTTCTGGCACAATGGAAGCTCGGAGAATCGAACGTGCAGAAGCCAATGCTATGATTCTCTTACCACTTCATTATAATAAAAAAAAACTGTATGTGCCCCCTATTCCCACCCCCGCCCACTCCATCTTTACACATGACTATGCTCAGTTTGTATACACACAATAATACCTCAAACTTCTCACAGCAAATACTAATAGTGGACTGCAAAAATTAAATATCGATGTATCATTACTAATGTTTAGGGGACATAGGATTATCAATAGGTACTATTAAAGGATCTCACACATAACTCAATCTTTTAATTATATATTATGATAAATGCCTATGAATTGTAATTTGATTTTATGTATATTATTATAATCTGAAGAGAACAACCAAAGTTATTCTGTGCCTTTAAAACATTCGTTACACAATGGAAAATACCCCTGGGTCGCTATAGCTTCTGTTGCACGTAACTATTATACATTAAGTCGGCTATATCAGTGTAGGCGGGGCACAATAACACTGAAATTGATGTCCAAAGATATCATCGAACAGATGTCAGTGAGTCACCCTCTGAACATATCTGTTGCACATGCAAAGCCAAAGTTGAAATGACGCAGTACGACGCTGGCAGTGTTGCATACTTTCAACCAAGTGCTCAATGACTGATTTTTAATATTATAATGACCGAGGTCATTGACAGATCAGAGATGATACTATCATAGGCCGGGTAATCGGCAGTAAATAATTATGAATGCAAGTATGAAGTACAGAATACATTGGAAAGCAATAACGGAATTAATTTCTGTGTACTGCAGCTTCAGTTATTGCTATTCTGAATGCAGTGCTCAATTGCAGTTTATATATGAGCCCTAATTCCGATCTTGGCGATATTTTAGCATGACCAAACTTTAACTTTTTCCGAATACAGTGAAATGTACCCCGCTGAGTCGATTTCTGTTGCACTTAAGTCGACTATAAGCGTTAAAACAAGTGTATTGTAATGTGGGCGGGGCACAATAACAATCCTTACAACACCGATTCTAGATTAAAGCTAGGTTCCAGCATGATTTCATCATGCACTACACAAGCCGGTCAGAGTGGATGACATCAGTACTAGTGTTGCATAGTTTGGACTATGCATTGGCAGACTGAAAGCATTGGTTTGAGGTCTCTGGTTCCCATGCACTATGTGACAAGTGAACACATGACAGTGTGAGTTTAACAAATTGAATCCACAATGGTGTACTAATATATCTTTAATGGTGTTCCTTGATGACAAGATGGGCCTGAAAATCCAAACCAGATGTCGATGAGTCCTAAGGGTGGGATACAAAGTTGTGTGTGTGTGTGTGTGTGTGTGTGTGTGTGTGTGTGTGTGTGTGTGTGTGTGTGTGTTACGATTTCTGTACATTTGTTTCTTTCCAGCTGAAACAAATGTACTCATAGTCACCTGTGAGATGCAGACTCTGTGCACAACTGTCTGTGGATGCGTTTGCGTATTACACATGAACACTATACAACGAACAAGATAAATGTACTCACACGCTTGACACATCATGGGTGCATGAAACTCATGGTACCTCCCTCCCCATGTGCTGCACCACGTGATGCCCCCATCTCCCTGTCAATCATCAATTTGGTTCAAATTCATTTTGCATGCTCACACATAACCACATAGACATAGCATTACAACACAACACACAACGAGCCATGTGTATGCACTTGGAGGGGTGGGCCCTCACACGGCTCCTGGAAAAAACCTACAGAAAAACCACTCCCACATCACATTACAAAAGACACACACAGTTCCATTTTGTGCCTTGAACTCTCCAGTTCAACATCTTGTTATGTTGTCCTGTCTCGCTGTCAATGAAAATTCAACTGGAATCTGCCTAAAAAATTCACCAAACACCAACATAGAAAAGTTTAGACTAAGCATGTAGCAGCGTCATATTCTGTCCAGCCAATCACATTGCAAGGGCGTAGACAAGGGGGGGGGGGGGGGGGGGGGTGGGCAGGGGGGCTTTAGCCCCCCCAGATTTTTGCAGTTGAGTTATTAAAATTTCTGAAGTTGTTAATAATCAATTGTAAAGTGCACGCTATTCAATAGAGTCACACGCACGTTTTACAATTGCGTTACACACTTGTATTGTTGATTGAGTTGGAAGTGTACAACTGTTTGGTTTCTGTGTAGCAAGCCAGGAGAGCAACAACATCGTATTCACAAACAAAACCCACGCGCACGCAAAATTAATTACATGTAGCCCCCCTACTCTTAAAAACTAGTCTATGCCCTTGCATTTGGGAGGGAGCTAAGTTTCTGTCACATTTGTTGTACTCAACAAACAGAAACATGTATTTAATACCTAAGGGCATGCACACACATACAATAGAAAATGAAGTGCAGATTTGGGCGGGGGGTGGGCATTACGTTTCACTGTTTAGCTGAGGCCGGCTAGGCCAGGAGACATATGGTGACAGCATGTGGTTTTTTAGAAGAAGCTGCTGCAGTCACAAATCAGTGACATACATTATTGTGGGGGAGTACAGTACACCATGGGCGGATATAGGGGGGTGGGGTTGCAACCCCATTCCTCCCCCCCCCCCCCCCCCCACACACACCATTTCATGTAAGGTTCCTCCCCCTCTTCCGCTAGGCAGCACCCTCTTCTCCCCCCCCCCCCCCCCCCCCCCCCCCCCCCCTCTATGCGTATCGGGCCTGAAGCGCGTACAGCACCCCCACCCCCCCCCCCCCCCCCTGCTTTTCATATCGCGGGTCTGACCTGCAATCCTCCTCTTAGATATTAGCCCCTGTACACTGATGCTCCCCGACCACATCATCAGCACAGCTCTCAACGTGGGTGTGACATACATGCGCTCATCGACGGAGCAAAGTCAATCACAGCCTAACACTGCATGACCGTGACAGCCAGTTGTCTTGACGCCCTGGTGTAAAAAAAAGTTCCAGGCCTATTGAAATTGTTTGTAGGCCGCTAGAAAAAGCACATACACACATACATCAATGATCTGATCATGCATTACGCAGAAAACATTTCATATCCACAGGGCTTAGAACCTCAGGTGGGCTTCGATTGGAGGTTATTAAAAGTAATCGTTAGTCGCGTCACGTGTATTTTGGCGCTTAGGGCGAGGCAGTAAGGTAGGCAGAGAGATCAACGAAGGTAAGTGGTCATTATGGTTGTGTAATGATGCTCAATTTGGCCATGCGTTTCATCTTCCGTAGTTATTCGCGTGTCAAAAAAAAATGAACTCGCTTCTGCGTGGAAACTACGGTGGAATTCACTTGTGCAGGGATCGTAGTAAGTGTTGAACGTGTGACAGTGTTCTTTTAACTCAAACCAGGCAAATCGATTTACGATGAAAACATAAAAAGGTAGAGTCTTTACAATGCCGTGTTTTTTACAATAAATAGCTCAATAGAAGTACTAGTACACCGCTTGAAGACAGAAATCGAACGTACGCTTCACAGGGAAAAAATGCGTGGAATCATTTAGAAATCACTGTGTGATCTACCACATAAATCATACGAAATCATACGCTTCGTGTGATTTTTGTGTGATTTTCGAAAAATCACACAAAAATCACACGCGAGCGTATGATTTATGTGGTAGATCACACAGGGATTTCTAAATGATTCCACGCATTTTTTCCCTGTGCTTGGCAAGTAAACTCATTGACATGTACGTTGGAAAATGTGTACCGTTTTGACATTTACCGTAGCGTGTTCTTTAATACAGAAAGTCGACAGCAAGCGCAGCATAATACTACTGCTCCACTACTAAACAAAGGATCGAACCTGCCCTAGAAAAGGCAAGTACTACCCGCTGAAGAACTTGCTATGCGCACTCTATGTACACAGCGCTTCAGTTGCTTCCAGTAAGTCATGGATGTTTATCCGCGGCTACTGACTTGACGCGCACATTACCTCAACTCCAGGACCGAATGGATGCAAAGCTGCATGGATGGTGGAGGGAAAAAGTATAGAAAGCAGAATTTCGTACTGTTTATTCATGTCGTTGTAATTTCATTATATAAAGTTTGCAACTCATGTTATTACTGGTTATTGGGAATGGATATAGTAGCCGAATGCAGATCGGGATATGCTACGATAACCACTCGTATACCGAAACTCTGCATGCAGACATCAAACGTATGCTGAAACGTTACAAGAGTCAGTATACGGTCATGAAACGTATACTGATTGATGTACAGAGGTCGTATGCAGACCTGATATCATACGTATCGGAACCTACGCGAGTAGGTTCCATATAGGAATCCTACAGTATCATGAATGTCATTATAAAAACGTCACTCACGTCTAGCGGGACATTTAAGAATCGGGTCACTTCGCTCTTAGTGGCAATGGAGCGATATCAAAAAGGACAACAGTTCTGCGTTGTATTTGCGTCACAAGACGGTGTACTTTTAGAGAACAAAATTACTCGTCCCCATCGTCCGTACCCAGTCCCACCTAAAATTTCTCCTCCGTCGGCTTCTTATTCTTCTTCTTCTTCTTCCTTCCGGAGAGTATAACTCACGACAGGAACGTTTGTAAAGCACGCCAAGTGTACCAATCGCTTCAGGATGTGTCCGCAGGTTATCTTTGGGGGTCTGTTAGACGCCTAACTGATCGGGCAATTAAATAAAGCGAGTAGTTCCTTATTTGGCGTTGATCTACAAATAGCGCATTACATCACTAGGTACATTACGCAGCCAATATAAAATAACCAGCTGTTATTAAATTCGTTGGTTTTCCCATGCAATCTAACACACTTGGGCTAAAAAATGCCTTCACGTAAACAGAAGAAGAGATTGCAACAACGAGCGGAATACCTCCAAACCAAAGACGAAGTGTTAGAAATAAAGTCATCGCAAGAGTGTAAAGCTAAAGCCCGTGCGCGCTATTTAGCAAATCCTGAGAAAAAGAAGGCCTCTGTTCGCGACAGCTACAAGGCAAATCCTGAGAAAAAGAAGGCCTCTGTTCTCGAAAGCTACAAGGCAAATCCTGAGAAAAAGAAGGCCTCTGTTCGCGAAAGCTACAAGGCTAATCCTGAGAAAAAGAAGGCCTCTGTTCGCGAAAGCTACAAGGCTAATCCTGAGAAAAAGAAGGCCTCTGTTCGCGAAAGCTACAAGGCTAATCCTGAGAAAAAGAAGGCCTCTGTTCGCGAAAGCTACAAGGCTAATCCTGAGACAATGAAGGCCTCTGTTCGCGAAAGCTACAAGGCTAATCCTGAGAAAAAGAAGGCCTCTGTTCGCGACAGCTACTATGCTGATGTTGAATCCACGAGGTCTACTAAAAGACAGCGATATCAGAATGACATTGATGAAAACCGTGCTTCTAAAAGAGCAAAGTACAAGGACTATTCTGATACCGTTCGGGCATCTAAAAGGAGTCGCTACTGGAAAGACCCCGATGCTGCCAGATATGCCAAACGAGTGCAATACAAGACACGACACGGTGTCAAGCGCGCTACTGAAAGGACAGACAAAGCTACCACCCAAAGGTGCGTTACAGCATGAATGTTGAATCCATAAATTATGAGCATGCCATAGTGTATCGCTAAAATGGAAGGAATATTTTATTTAACAGTTACAGCGGTAGATATTGCATCTCTCTCCACTCTTAGTGCTGTTTGAAATGTGTGCACGCTGTTCGTCAAAGACAATTTCGTAATATTATGGTGTCAAGCAGGCCGGGGATTCGTAACCAGGGAAACCCGTAAAATAGCTGATTCTATTCTATTTTACGGGTTTCCATGGTTACGAACCCGGCCCTGCTAAGTTGCTGATGATAATGTATTGTGGTGCATGGTTTATCTGATAATAGCGTGAGAACATGTAATCTTTGTATTATATGGCTTTGCCACTGCCAATGCTACCTTTTAACTGAGGGTTGTTTAAACAAATTTAGGTGAAAATTAATGACTGCAACCATCTCCTTCTCTCATGTAGCTACTCCCTGTATGAACCCAACTCTCGTGTACTAACGGAGTATAATGGTGGTCTAGAAAAATCTATTCTTAGGAATAGTGAGCTTTTAAGTGAAGCAAATGATGCCTTTTGTAAGACCCATCCATGGCTAGCTCAAAAGGTAATTACTAGATCTGCACATGCGGCAGTAAGTAAGATTAGTGCAGATGCATTACTCGCTAAAGCATTGAGTGCACGAAGAGCAAATGCAGGGTCATTGCTAAAAGCTATCCGTGAAGTTAATGCAATTAAATTAGAAGAAAATGATATTTTAGTTGGGAATAGGTATCATACAGCTGGCTCTGAACCCTATTTCTTTGACACTTCTTACACTAACACAAGAGGACCTGGTGCCATACCAGTAGACCTCAATGGTAGGTGTGCAGTGGCAGAGGAGATAGGGGACAGGAATAAGGATACCATGCGACCACTGAAATGGAAATGTACAAACGAGTGTCGCCTTCTCACTCATGACGAATTAGCATTAGTGTTGAGGACAAAGTCACTGTTCCAAATGTCTGTTGAAGATCTTCGAGCAGGGCTTAATGACCTTGATTCAGGGTGTGACCATGTTCACCACGATAGCTCCGAGCATCTAGGTCATCTCATTTATTGTGATCTTCCAGAATGCTCCAGTCCATTGAGGGTAATTAGAGCAGCTGCACCTCACTATCCTGTACTGCGGATGTTTACTAGGGTTCTGTACTCTGCCCGCAAATGCCATATGACCATTAAGGCTATTGATTCAGCCCTTCAGGCAGGGGATATTGATGACCTGATAGCTTTACTGGGCTTGAAGGGGAGCTTGTCCAACTTATTCAGTGAGGATGGAGCTGAGCATGTTGTAGTTAGTGAAGACCACTCATCATTTGGTCTAGGCTGCATTGAGAGACACTTGAAAGTTACTCATGCTGACCTCATGGCCACGCTACAATCAAAGTTCAAAGATGATCCAGAGTTTCCCTGTTGTTGCTGTGAGCGTTTGTGTCAGCGTAAACAGGTGTCTTGTGTTAACTTTAGCCTAGAAAAATACAACACAGATGCTTGGTTGACTTTGAAATACCACATAGTGCTAAACAGTGATGCAGAAAAGGTGTATGTGTGCCGCTATTGTGGACCTTTTCTTAATAAGAATGCCATACCAGCTAGGTGTGTCCTTAATGGGCTTCTCACAGAACCTGTACCAGATGAACTGAAGTCACTAGATGCTCTTAGTAAACAGTTGATTCAGAGGGCAAAGGCATTTCAGACAATAGTGAGGTTGGGTACATATTCTGGTAAAGTACCAGCATACAATGCACTGCAAGCATGTAGAGGTTGCATGTTCTTTCTGCCACTGCCACTGAAGAATACGTGGGACACTTTATCTGAAGTTCAAATAGGTGGAACTGAGCTAGTGGCTTTGCCTGACCCACAGCTGTACATAATCGTTAATGGTGTTCCAACAAAAAATAAAATAGTATGGCAAACCCTGGTGGATGTAAATGCAGTGAAGCTAGCTATAAAAAAACTAAAAGAAATAAATTGGCTTTATAAAAACATAGATGATGCATCATTAGATGAGGCAGCTAGAAATGTAGTTGAGGTAGTTGACAAGGCTTCCTGCACAATGTTGGAAAAGGCATCAGCTGATGATGTAGCTGCTTTACAGGCATACACTATTCGATCGTTAGACCAACAAGGGTCAGTAATGATGGACGTTGAGCAGTACAAGATGCAAAATGTTAAAGATGATCCTATTGAAAGTAGACAGAGATATCTAGATGTAATGTGTTTTCCAACACTCTTTCCATCCGGGCAGTTTGGTGAATTCCACCCTCGGGACATACACATATCAGCATCAGAGTATGCCAAATCACGGCTGCTCCACAAAGATTCTCGATTTCGAAAAGATCCACAATACGTATTCTTTTTACTGTGGTTGCAAGAAATGCGGCAGATTTCAGCAGGCATTTACAATGTTCTTAAAAGTACTGCTAAAGGTAAAATGCCTGTGAACCAGTTTCTTGCAGGAGTTTCTAAATCTGATGAAAATATTGAGGCAAATCTTTCCACCATATTTCAGTCTGTGCGTGGAACCAAGCAGTACTGGTTCCATAGGAGCAGTGAATTGAAATGCATGCTGAGAGAGTATGGATCGCCTACGCTCTTCATTACTTTTAGCTGTGCAGAGTACAACTCAGAGCACATAGATCGCTACCTAAGGAAGGTCAATGATCATCCTCCTAGCTATCCCATATCTAAGCTTTGCGTTGAAGATCCTGTATCAGTGTCCAGAAAATTTTCTTCAAATTTTCATGATTTGTTTAACACTGTTATACTAAAAGGATCTGTGCTTGGGGTAGTGGAACATTTCTTTTGGAAAAAAGAATACCAGATGCGAGGGGCCCCTCACTACCATGTGCTTCTGTGGATTGAGGGGGCACCAATGATTGGTAAGAGCGATCCAAAAGAAGTACTTGCATGGATTCAAGAACGCATTACGTGCAGAATCCCTGACGCTTCTCTCAACCCTGAACTCCATGCATTGGTTACTAAATATCAGATGCATAAATGCACTAACTATTGCAAGCGCAGACAGAAGCTTAAAAATGGGTTTATTACCAAATGCAGATTTGGTTTTCCACGTGACTGTACTGAGTATGCTGTGCTAAACCCAGTGGAGGAATGCCTCAAGACAAGGAAGAAAATATATTTTCTTCCTCGAGCTGAACAGGAATGCAGAGTGAACGATTACAATCCACTACTGCTTATGCTATGGCAGGCCAATATGGATATACAGTTCACTGCAGAGACTTCATTGACCCTAGCTCATTATGTAACAGGTTATGTTACCAAAGCAGAGAAAAGTAACATGCAGGATGTGTGGCAAGAAGTCAATTCTAACAGCAGTATTTACAGCAAGCTCTGGTCCTTTGGTGTACGGTCCTTGCGTTCTAGAGAGTGTGGCCTTTACGAAGCCAGTGACTTGTTGCTTGGTGACCATCTCACTGAGAAATCAGTGACTGTAAAATGGGTTGATGTTGCAATGCCTCAAAAAAGAAAGCGCAGGCTTAAGAATCATAAAAAGCTCCTTGAAATTGAAAAGAGTGATCCCATCTCTACAGATATATTAGAGGGGAGTGTGATTGATGTATTTTATCCTACTCGAGCCAAAGAGCTAGAAAATGTGTGCCTGTATGACTTTATACAGTGGTATGAGTATCGTGGGACTAGTAGTGATGGAAAAAGGGTTTACCAGAAGTTAAAAAAGCCTCATCTTCCTAATCACAAGCTGTTTGATCCTTCCAATGAGAGCCAGAGAGAAGACTATTACTATTCTCTTATGTTGCTATTCATTCCATTTCAAAATGAAAGTGACCTGGTGGCAGATGGAGAAACAGCTGAGGTTGCCTTCAAGCGCCACATCGGTGAGAACTTGAATCTGTCAGAACACCACAACAAACTGCAAGTGTTGCTGAAAGCGCAAGCTGCAGTGAAGAAAATCAATGAAGCAAGAGAGGAGGAAGGTGTTGCTGTACCTCCTGCAGAGGAAGATGCTTTTTTTAACGGTGAAGCTAAGGCAGCAATGGAAGATGTGTTCCAGCTGAATGAATGCAAATTAGAAACTGAGACAGTTGAAGATCGCATTGCCCAGCTCAATCCAGATCAGCTGCGCATCTTCAATAACATAAATGAGCATCTTTGCCATCAGCAACTACACGAAAGTGGCAAGTGTTCCTGCGCTAACCATAAGTCCCTGTCTATGTTTATTAGTGGTGTGGGTGGTACAGGAAAATCCTTTCTAATTCATACACTCAGAAGGAAGGTGAATGAATTGTGGAAGGATAACAAAGATTCCATAAGGTGTGCACTAGCAGCACCCACAGGCTTGGCTGCATTTAACATAGATGGTGTTACCGTTCATAGGCTATTCCAGTTGCCTGTAGAACATGATTCTAAAACATCCACCTACTGGCCTTTACCAAAGGAATCACTTAAAGTGATGCGTAATGGTTTTAGGCATGTAAAGCTAATAATTATTGATGAGGTTAGCATGCTATCAAGCCTGACCTTAGCCTATGTCCATCTGAGGCTTGAAGAGTTGTTTGGAGGTGATCAATGGTTTGGGTCTATGAATATCCTCTTTTTTGGTGATTTGTTGCAGCTACCTCCTGTAAATGGTTCAATGGTTTTCCAAAATATTAGTAATAAAGTCATTGCAGCAAGGCTAGGCTGTGTGACAGCAGTAAACATCTGGAGGGAATCTGTAGTGTATGATGAGCTCACCATTAATGAAAGGCAAAAACGAGATCCAGAATTTGGTCAGCTTTTAAATGAGGTTAGGGTGAATTGTATATCAGATACAACTATCGCTCTCCTAAACAAAGCTGTTATAAAATGCACACCTATTGAAAAATTTCAGGAACTTCTAGATCAACACCTGTCCCCTGTGTGTCTGTTAGCCACAAGAAAGTCTTGTGACCAATTTAACGCAGACATGCTTTCCAAAGTAGGATCACATATTGTACACATGCCCTGCATAGATGAGTTTGATGAAACAGCAGGGAAAGTGAAGTGGACGAAAAGGGCATCATCTGAACTAGAAAGGTTAAATAAAGACTGTAATATGACTGCAGGTTTAGAGGCAGACTTAAAAATTGCCGTAGGGGTACGGGTCATGTTAAGACGCAATCTGGACACGGCCCAAGGGTTGGTTAATGGGGCACTGGGTACTATTTCTGCAATCAGCAAGGACTGCATTCAGGTTATATTTGATCACACTCCAAAATCACTGTTTAAAATTGAACGTGTACGTAGTAGGTTTCAAATACTGCGTCGTTTCTATGTGTATAGAAAACAGTTTCCTTTAATTCTGGCATTTGCTGTTACAATCCATAAATGCCAAGGTTTATCATTAGACTGTGCAATTGTGGACCTGTCTAAGGATGTATTTGCAACAGGAATGGCCTATGTTGCCATGTCACGTGTGAGAACACTAGCTGGTCTGTATCTTTTATCATTTGATCGTAAATCTATCAAGGTCAGCAGGGAATGTACTGAAGAAGTTAACAGGTTAAGAAAACTTTTTAGAAGTGACATTCCATGCATAGAGCTGTCAGGGGTTCCTGAAGAACCCAATAGTAAACCTAAGCTTACTGGTTTAACATGTGACAGCATACATCCCCAACAAAATGTAATACCTAAGAAGGCAGTAAATGAAAAGAAGTTTAAAAAGCGACCAGCAAAGCCATGCACACCCAGCTCATCTACTGTAGATCTTACTAAGGCTAAGGGTAATGGAAGGGTACTTCGGGCAGAAATACAAACCACATGGCCATGTTTGAGATATTACCAAACAGATGAAACATGGCAACAGGAGAAGTGTGCACAATTGGGGCTTCAGTTTCACAATACAAACAACTTTGAAATTGGTGGCCCTGGTGTGTATTTAAATCGCCCTAATGCACACACCATACTGAAAGAAATAGGTGATGGAAATTGTCTCTTCAGGTGTTTTTCACATATCATCACTGGTTCACCTGATTACCATTATGAAGTGAGATTGCTTATAATTAGACACATGCGCCAAATATCACACCTTCTGGTTGGTTCAATGCTCACTGAAGTGGGGGAGGATATAGAGGCATATATATCTGACAATAAAATGGATGTGTTGGGTAGCTATGGTACAAGTAATGAAATGGTCGCATTGTCACACCTGCTGTTGTGCAATATTTACTCTTTTGATGCTGACTTTGGTTTTAGCTGGAGCTTCATGGCAAACCCCGGTGCAATTGACCCCAGCATTCCCAACATTGTTGAAAGAAAATCCATGTATATTTACTGGAGAAATGGAAATCATTTTGAGGTAGTTACCTCCCAGTTGGAATAAATTATGCATGGTTAGATTCCCCAATGACATGCTAAGGCACAATAAGGCGCAGTGTTATTATATTTGGTCAGTGCAATGCGGACAGTCCCTATTACTGGTGGGTAGGTGTGGAGGGTATGCACATTGATTACAAATGTTGATGGTCACAATGCTCAAATAAAAACACTGATGTCCTTTGTCTATATTTGTCTGAGTAGACTGGTCAAGCTACAACAAGCAGACCAAGGCTGTTAACACACAGCCCATGTTCTATATCAGTGTATTGTGTATTTGTGAAAGACAAAGGATTTTTTTATTGCAAGTGACTAGAGAAATTAATCATTGTGCATAGCACCAGTACTGTGGGATTGTCTCCTGCACAATCAATATAAAACATTGGCCCAGCTGAAGTTATACAACATTGCATGCATGTAAATGTCCAAGGTTCTGTTCTATGATGAAAATATGTTTGGTACATATGCCAAAAGCAGGCTACAATGAGTGAGCTGGGGCTCATGACACCCCCACCTTTGAGTGGATAATACATATATCTCATAAACCAAACAGAGATATATGGGGGACCTGCTCCCATGGCAAATAGTTCATAGTTCATAATCAGCAGACTTGTAACTATACTATTATGGCATTCTTTTATCACACCTAGGTAGAATATATGTTGTGCACCCATACAGAGGAGGCAGTCCTTTCAATGATAATTGGCTGATTCCAATGTGTTAGGCAGTAAAAACTAACAAGGAGGCAGTCCTTCCCAGGGCAGGGTATCTGATTAATGATCTACATTGTACAGTGTTTAGAATGCATAGCAGCAATATACATTTTAGCACTGAAGAAAGGAGGCAGGCCTTCACATGACCTTCAGAATCACTAAACCACCCCCCCCCCCCCCCCCCCCCATATTTATATGCTTTCTCATACTGTGTATTACCTCAGAACAAGGCATAAAAAGATATGCAATATTTGAATTTAAGGATTTGCTTTGATTTGTGTTAGTAATAAGGTCAATGCATCAAGGAGGGAATCATTAATGAAAGGCAAAACGTGATCCAGAATTTGGTCAGCCTTTAAATGAGGTCAGGGTGAATTGTATATGGAACAGTGTCACCCCGATGATACTTTATCAAACTTCCCAGGACAAGCAAAAGAAAAGTACCTCTCACATTGAAATATATGGCTAATTATAAATTCAGTGCCTAATAACTTTATGATGGATAGTCCAATTTAGGATGTGTAAGGACCATTAGATAGAAGCTCTTATGGGAAATGAAAAAATTTGAGAACTTGAAAAACTATCCAAAAGGGTGATTTTGCTGGACACCGTCCCATATGAGATAGAACTACCGCTCTCTGCTATACAAAGAACTTCTAGATCAACATGTATGTCTGTTTGCCATAAGATCAATTAACACAGACATGCTTTCCAAATTAAGTAGGATCATATATTGTACACACACCCTGTATTGTGTGCATATAATTTTCTTTCTGCTGATGACAAAAACATGCGTCAAAAGCTGCATGGATAATGAGTGAGCTGGGGCTCTGAATGACACCCCACCTTTGAGTGGATAATATACTCATTAACCAAACAGAGATATCATGGGGACCTGCTCCCATGGCATCCACTTGAAGCTACATGCATCAGACATAGTTCTAAGGTTCATAATCCATAATCACTACTTGTATCACACCTAGGTAGACCATATATGGTGTGCACCCGTACTAAGGAGGCAGTCCTTAAACTTATAATTGGCAGTAAAAACTTACAAGGAGGCAGTCCTTCCCAGGGCAGGTATCTGTTAATAATCTGCATCTTACAGTGTTTACAATGGATGGAGGCAGGCCTTCCCATGACCTTCAGAACCCTTGCATGTATCACTCAATCACCCCTCCCCCATTTTTCGCATATATATATACGCAATATTTGCTTGCTCATTCGTATCATCGTTTATTACCTCGAGCAAGGTATAAAAAGATGTGGTGTATTTGATGCCATAATTTAATTGATTTGTGTTATGGATAGATGTCCGACAGTGATGACGACGACATGATGCGAGCCATGGCTGCCGTGTCTCCAACCGCTCCTGAGCCATCGCCACCATCACCTTCACAGGCTCGCCGCCGCTATGAGCTTGGAATCGCTCCGCCACGTCCAGGACTCCAGCCCCCTGCAGGTCCTGCAGTCGCTCCGCCACGTCCAGGAGGAGTCCAGCCCCCTGCAGGTCCTGCAGTCGCTCCGCCACGTCCAGGAGGAGTCCAGCCCCCTGCAGGTCCTGGAGTCGCTCCGCCACGTCCAGGAGGAGTCCAGCCCCCTGCAGGTCCTGGAGTCGCGCCGCCACGTCCAGGTCCAGGACCAGGATATACTGATGTGTATCCTGGACCAGGACACTATCCTGGACCAGGACACGCTCCTGGACCCTTTCCCCCGGACCCAGGTTTAACCCATACCCTCCACGCGGAAGACGGGGGCGGGAGAAGAGGCGTGGCCAGGCGCCTAAACAAACATTTTATAACTGTGTAATAAACAATAAATGAAGTGTACATGTATTGCAAAAAATGAAATGTTTTAATGGCACACCCACGCCTACATATTGCATGGCCACGAGATTCTAAAATAAAACTGTCATTTGACGTTCTTGCTACCTAGGTCTATATGTTTCAAGAACTAAATACAATACAACAAAAAAATTTAGGAAACAAGTGATAAAAACATTCTCTATGCGAGAAGGTTGGTGGTATATAGGAATCAAAGGCGATGGTGGTGTAAAAAGCAAGGGAACAAGGCTTCTGATTGAAAAGGAAAAATGAAATAGACCTATATTAGCAGCATGTCGTCATGTTTAACTGTGTGTGCTAATATAGGTCTATTTCATTTTTCCTTTTCAATCAGAAGCCTTGTTCCCTTGCTTTTTACACCACCATCGCCTTTGATTCCTATATACCACCAACCTTCTCGCATAGAGAATGTTTTTATCACTTGTATACAATGTATCCGTATCCGGAGTTATCGGGAGTCTGCATTCCAGTCGTACCTAAAACTGCATACGCGACGATTGCAGACCAGTTTCGTGTAATATCAATGCAATATGCAACGCCGCATACAGTATGCCTTCGCGCAGTGCGAAGCTTGTTCCAACCATCGCAGCTCGATAGACTCTGTGTAGCCATCATTTCAGACACGTCAGTAGTTTAACTGCGCAATAATTTTAAGTGTTATATACGTTAAAATATATTAATACTATCGCTTGATCAACTGTTGCACAGTAAGCATCCTGTTTTCGATTAGTATTATTGTTTGTTTTTACGGTTTTAAAAGTATATTCGTGGTTTTGAATAACAATGGTCGTTTTCATCTAACTATATAAGGAAATGGAATCATTCAACAGTTTGCAAGGTAAAAATGGCGTTTTTGACATCGGAGTATGTAATACTGACCCTCTTCATTTGCTTTTTCTACGGAAGGTTAGTGCGCACGAAAACGATATCAAACGCATTTCACACGCCTGCGAATGGTTCTATAATGCATTTATTCAATACTCCCTCCCCGGCCGTTGTACACACATGCAGTGCTGCTAGTGATTCCCCACTGTCAGGTTTATGGACATATTTTAACTGCACTTGTATATGCCAAGACTGCAAAGCAACATCGGTATCAAACACGTATACCTGCAACGCAACATCGGTATCAAGCACGTACACCTGCCTCGACATCGCCGCTGGAATAATAATCGGGTTGGCCGGTCTCCTGCTGATCGCTCTATTAATAATCTGTGTGGAAACGTGCTACATTTTCATCAAGCGCAGACGAGAGGGAATTAAAGGGAAAGACACCGCTCGCAACGCCGCTGAAGTGGGTAAGCGTATTTGTGTGGGCGCCTGGACTGCTTACACATGGACATATATACATTGCATGTATGCATGATGATGTATCAACTTTAGCACCTTAATTGCAGTAGGTACCGCTGGAGGGGAACAGATCGCCGCGTACGCTGATAACTGCAGTAACGCTCTGGAGCCCATTAATGCCAAAGCCACAGATCCTGACAACCGGAACGATACCGCTGTCTACAGCGAGTGCTCTAGAACTCGAAGCTCTACCGCTCCGAACGTCGACACGACTCTCTACTCGTACGCATGTGTACACACCAGGATGGACGAAGTCGCTCTTAGCTCGGATCGACCTTTGCACAATCCGGACAACGCCGACACAATACAATCTGCATACGCGACTGTGGCAGAAGGCAAGACCGAGTCTAAAAGCGAAGAGAACACCTACTCGTCCGCGTCCCAAAACCGCGTCGTCTTTAGAAACCCTACGCAGCCGATCAGCAATGAGGAAGACAAGCTCATGTATTCTGAACCAGAAACGAATACAATATCGCAACCGCTGCAAATGGCGAATAACATTTTTTTCTACGATGAAACAAAAACTACCAGCCCTACTGTTTCAACCACTTTTCAGCTGGGAACGATGTACGACGCAAATAATACCTTTAGCTTAAAGTCATTACCAATTGAAGAACAGCTTTACGACACATCAAAACGTACAGATTTTTAACCCTTTCTTCCCTTTGATTGTGGAACCCTTTATCTGCCAACGCTACTGGATAGCGGCATGCAGAGGCAATTATCCGCCGTATGGTACAACGATAAATTTGATGTAAACACATGTGATCGTGGTGCTGGAAAACATTAATACTTTGTTGTTTACACATCTGGGGTGTATGTTATTTATATAATTACGTGGTGCGTTTTTAATATACAGATACATACAATCTTATAGACCTTATGCACCAAACCATGAATCTCATTTATTTACTTTAAAATAACGGTATTCCTCCAGTACGTAGCATGGCCCGATGAAGTGTTGGAGAAATACCGTTTATTCCAAATCAACGCATTAATATGACATTCATCGTTTTTTGCATAAGGTTTATACAATGGTAAGTTGGTCCCGGCGGACGGACCAAAATATTTTGGTTCCGGTAAAAAATTACCGCGGACCAATTTTCCCGTGACAGTCCCTCTTACATGCAGCATAAACGACGTATGAGCGATGTATTAGTACATCGCTCAAACGAAGATCTGTAGCACAATTACTTACATTCATTCCGATTAGTGAATTACTAAAGAACACATCCCCGCACGCCCGCTTCAATTTTTATGCCACCTAAAAATAAAAAAAATACGGTCACTTGCTAACTTGCTCTCTTACCCAACTGTGCTACAACTACTCCACATTAAGAACGGTGGTGGTCATTTAGATTCAAAGCGACCAGGCAAAAAGTTGCAAATAAACTCCTGGAACGTTTACATTAGGGCAAGAGACAAAGCTTATAGTGGGTCACGTGAGCCCCTATCCATTTCAGGCAGACCCCCAACCGTGCATACCTCTCTCTCTCTCTCTCTCTCTCTCTCTCTCTCTCTCTCTCTCTCTCTCTCTCTCTCTCTCTCTCTCTCTCTCTCTCTCTCTCTCTCTCTCCTCTCTCTCTCTCTCTCTCTCTCTCTCTCTCTCTCTCTCTCTCTCTTCTCTCTCTCTCTCTCTCTCTCTCTCTCTCTTCTCCTCTCTCTCTCCTCTCTCTCTCTCTCTCTCTCTCTCTCTCTCTTCTCTCTCTCTCTCTCTCTCTCTCTCTCCTTCTCTCTCTCTCTCTCTCTCTCTCTCTCTCTCTCTCTCTTCTTCTCTCTCTCTCTCTCTCTCTCTCTCTCTCTTCTCTCTCTCTCTCTCTCTCTCTCTCTCCCTCTCTCTCTCATACACACACTCTCACACAAACACACTCACATGCACTCTCACTCTCACACACATACACACTCTCATCCATGCACTCTCTCCCTCTCTCTCTCTCTTTTCTCTCACTCTCACTCTCTGTATTCCTTTAGTGCTCAGAGGACATCGGTTCAACAAAAGACACTATTGCATGCTTTAATAAACCCACCACCAAACTGCAAATCACTGATCGGCTCAAAGTATAGCACAGAATGTATAACTGATGATTATAGAATCATATGTCCATGGATGCGACACAAATAGCTGGCAAATTCGATGCTAATATATTGTTGTATAGTCAATGCAAGATGCATTTTATTTCTGAGCCACCACATCGGCCCCCAGCTGCATGACTGCATGCTCATAATACTTCAACTCAAACTGCATGTCATGGCATCTTTAACAAAACGTAAACTGCATGTAACAGCACAATAGAAGCATATAAGAATGCATGTCATCTTCTCTCAGGCGCGTAGGAAGCTTTATAAGGTATATTTGAAAGTGGGGGTGGGGGAATAAGTTCGAACCCACACATGGGATGGGGGGGGGCGGGGGGGGCGGGGGGGACGGCGCTAGTCACGTTCCCAGATCCAAACGTACGTAAGTGTTATCGCTTGCTCTGGACGATTTCCATGTTTTCCCGCAAAATTTGAAGCACCAATCAGAATCAGAATGCAACTTCCGCGTGTCATTGCAACGCTTTTGCAATTATCGCAATTACCATGCCGACTCCGCCTACATCCATGTTTAGTGATACGAGCCCGATACGAGAAGTGGGAGGTGGGGTCGGGGGGGGGGGGGGGGGGGGGGAGGGCTGAAAAACCTAGGGGAAAAGGAAGGAACCTTATACATGAAGAGGGGTCATGCATACATTATGACAGTGATATGTACTGCTACATAAAAGTAGTAGTACTAATAGCAAAGGTGGAGGCTGGGGGGAGGGAGGAGCAAAACACGGTTTTTTGCTGTGCGCTGACGGACCTGTCGACCGCATGCCGGCCAACTATGAATTAGCCCGCATGCACTAAAACACAGATCAGCTATTACAGTACTGGAACTGATTTTTACATCATGCACCAGATCTATATACGCATGCAAGGATTTTTTTTTTTCAATACGTCAAATTGACATCGTAAGTGACAATCACTGATGTTCTATTCCTATACATCACGTTTCAACACCATCCTATTGTATTACACATGCAGGCATACAACCTTACAAACTTGGTCCTGAAGCCAATTTGATGTAATTGCAAGCACAAATCTTTTTGAATGCAACGCTTTACGGAAATGTATCGGAACCTACGCGAGTAGGTTCCAACCCAGTCCCATCTAAAATTTCTCCTCCGTCGTCGTCTTCTTCTTCTTCCTTCGGGATAGCATAACCATAACTAAAGAACGCCAAGTGTACTAATCGCTTCAGGATGCGTCCTGTCACTGGAAAATTGGTCCGCGGTAATTTTGGTCCGGGACCAAAATTATCGCTGAAAATTTTGGTCCGCCCGGACCAAACTTACCAGGAATTATGGTCCGGGCTGAAAATTTTGGTCCGGATGTTGGAAGTAGCCCTACAGCCGGTTTATAGAGGCTTCACGTAGCCAAACACAGTAGTTTGATATCGTAGTGTACGCGCGTGTATGCTAGCTGTATGCACGAGGGCATGATGGCCGGGCGAAGCGCCAAACGGATAAACCAGTTTGTACATATACTCCAGCTCTACACAGGGAAAAAACGCGTCGAATCTTATTTGATTGTGAGAACGATTTTACAATTGATTTATTTGATTTACTTATGATTTGAAATCAAATGAAGATTTATTTAGATTCTAAATCACACGAATGATTTCGTGTTTGATTTTTTATCTGTTTTTGATTTCCCATAGATTTTTAATCCTTTGACAAATCTAGTGTAGATTTTGAAAAGATTTTCTACTAGATTATGCTTGGAAAATGTGCACCAAATCCTGTTTGATTATGCGCTGGATTTTTCACATGATTGGCTTCAGATTGGGAATCAATGAGTGATTTTAAGAAATCCAACAATACATATGATTTAATATATTATTATTAGTACATTTAGCCAGTCATTGTAGTTATGGCTTTCAACAATATACATGCTGCATACACAACAGTTCAACATAACTGCACACATTCATACATTGAAGTACATTGTTCAGTTACATCTCTGGTAGATTGGCAACATAATATGAAGATTTCTTCTCACCACGTACCAGGGTACAGCGACTGATAAACCTTCGAGGACTAATGATCTTATCGCGTTGATAAAATGCATCACTCACTAAATATAGGTTTGAGAATTTATCTTTCTCAGGTGTCTTAAACACCATCCAAGTTACATAAGCCAGTATTACATTTTGGAGGTTTCCAGTGTCACTTTTATGCTTAATGCATATTTGGAAGTAGAATCTCACAATCCCAAAGTAAGGGTGCAGTTCATTGCTGTCATTCATTACAAACATTGCTTGTATCAATGCACCTCTATCAGTTGAATTATAATCAGATGAAAATAATTGTCCATTTACCCGGCACCTTCCAAATTTATCAATTCTTGGAAATACATGTACTTCATTGTTGAACGAGTTGGTACAAAATAGTGTGATCTCCTGGTAGAAACTGTCATCAACTTTAACTTTAAACTTGCTGGGATGCAACAATTCAATTGGCCAGTCAATAACGTCACCACGATCAATTGCTCTATAATACTCAAACATGTCCTCCCTTATTTGGGTAAGTTCTTTCAAGTGTTTCAGTTCATTATACTTAGTGGAAATATTTCTGTCCACACTAGTAAGTTCTATTAAAGCCTTAGACATAAATTTTTCATCCATTGGTGTTAGAGGATCAGTATAACAGTTGAAACAGAACTGCTGTATTATTTTGTTTAATATTTGTATTTCAATGTTTCTGTTACTGTTTGGAATGTCTGCAAGCACTCCATTCATACGCTCATACCCAAAACACCAGTACCCATGTGGGGGGCCATAATCAGCAACAACATCAGGAAGGTGCAGTGCTAGATGGTAGTTAACTGAAACCTTCCACTTTCCATAGACCTTCTCAAACAGTTTGTGATGTTGGTAAAGCTTTGTATATAACATGCATATGTCATCTTGGAGTAATGACGGCTTGATAATAATCTCTACAATTTCACAGAGCAAGCAGAGACACTGATACTGGCTCACAGGTAGCAGCCCTGCAAAGCAAGGCCTGGCATAAATACACAGAAAGTTTTTCCACTGTTGTGCAGTCATGCCAGGAAGATCATCCTCATCTTTAATGCCAGTGGGAATTCGTCCTACATCATATGGTACTTTGACATGTTTGAAGCGATCCTGGAACTGTAACTTCTTGTCTTTAGGTAGAGAAGAAAGGCACAGTTTGATTTCGTTGTGTGCCATACCCAATAAGAATGTATGCATAGGGTCCGTTATAGACATTCGAACAATATCAAAGTATGGTAGCCTTATAAGTTCACTATACCGAACCCCATTCTTTTTTTGAATAGAAAGGGCTTCCGTTTTGGATTTGGCAAGCAGATATTCTTTGGATTGTAAATTTGTCTCCTCCTTTGTTCTGTTAGGTGCCATAATTGATGTCAAGTAACTCATGTTCCCTGATGACCCTCTCATTGAAGGTTCCCTCTCAGCTTTGAACTTGCATCGTGAGCAACCATAATCTGCTTTGTGGCTAACAAACTGGGAGACTTTTCGTAATGCAGGCATATCTGCAGACAATGCAATAAGTGCAGCTTTTACAGTTTTGCCTTCAGGATGTAAAGGCAAGCCATCCCACAAGAGCAGCAAATCATCCACCAGTGGCTTAAGAAATGTGTTAATATTTCCTTTTGGTTCTGTTGGCCCAGGTATTATGCCTAAAACCATTGTCCATCTTTCCTTAAATCTCTCTGCTCGTGGTAAGTTCAGCACTGTCATCATCAAAGCAGCCACTTTATATTCAGATCTTTTGAATGGCTTAAACCAATCAACATTCAACATTAAACCAATGTTGTTTTGATTTGATAGAAATGGCACTGATGTGTCGAGAGGATTTTCAAGAAACTCCTTCCAAATTTCACCATCATACACATCTTGTTTTTCATCAGATGCTACTTCTCTGTTTTGTGATGTAGCCAATAGCGTACGAAATGGTTCATCACTGAACATAGCTTTTAACCAAACAGAAGGTGGTATAAAGTGAAATGCTTTGTGATAGGACCATTTCTTCTGGGCAAATGCCAAATTTCTGAAGTATCCTAGTTCATAACCACATTTTTTCCCAAAATGTACTGCTTTGCAATGTGCAACCCTTTGAGCTTCTTCCAGATTGTAAAGACAGTTACAAGTGTCATTAGGGCAAACAACATAAACTGTTTTCTCTATTTTAGGCAATGCAACCACTTTCTGTAATGCATACAGTGACGTGGGAAATACAGCATGTAAAGGATGTGAGGTAAGCTTCAGTACTACTGATATTAGGCCACAGATGCATGCAATAACTGGTTGTGTCAATCTGAAAATTATAGATATCCTTAAGAGCAAGGTACAAATCCATCTTAACATCATGGATGGAGGTGTGATGTGTTGTAAGTTGCCTTGACTCTCATTACTGCTTTTGGAAGGATTTGCAGATTCAGAAATACTGGCCGAAGTTGCAGTGTCATCAACTGTCATGCATTTTATTAATAATTTTTGTTTACTACGATATACTCACATACCTTGAAGTAATTGTCGTTGGCATGAATACAGAACAGATTCATCATCATTTTCACCACAATCTAATTGAAATGCATGATATGACATATACATTATAATTGACATGAATAGTTCACGTATGCATGCAGCATATTTGAACACATATATATTGTCATTGCTCATTGTTATAAAATTACCTGCATGCTCACCTTCTTCAATCACTTCCTCCTCTGTACAATCCATTGCACAGTCCCCAGCATATGTAGAGACATTTTCAGTATCAACCACACAGCCCATTCCTTAAAAAGTAAAGCAACTCATTCAGTGATGTATTCATTTTTTGTTCAATCCTCCTTGCATAACATTAACCTGCACTATATTAAGTTGCTCAATCTTTAGTTCTACATTTTATATGAGCATGAACTTATATGTTGCAATGGCTAGCGCTCATTATGCTTGTTCTGAAAGAACCATACCTATATACATATACATGCTATTGTACCTGATTCTTCTGCCTCACAGCAATTCTGTGGGAATTTTTCTAATCCAGTACCAGCAAAATCATCTTCATTCTCTACATGAAAATCAATTACAAGCTAGGTTAGTAATTTGGTACGTTTCCATTCATGTACCTGAATCTGAGCATATGTCCAGATCATGTCTGCAGCCGTCATCCCCACATGATGCATTTGCCTGCAGTTGTGTTTTTGAACCACTTTCATTATCAACATCCAATACAAGTCCACTGTTGTCTAAAGAATGCATGCACGATAGAAGTGCAGTGATTATCACACGCAAGCGCGCTCATAAAACTTTACGATCAGTAATCACAGAAGTGCTTGAATTAGAATCCACCGTTGCGTTAGCGCATGCAGTTGTCGATGCTGTTTCTGGTACTGTAGCCCCACTTTCCACACCGTAAATCGTCCGATGTCTTCGTACAGTCGAGTACGAAAAGGTATACCTTCGCTTGCACCTTGCACAATCGCACGAATGGAGATAGTTTTTCTTAGGCATTTTGCTTGGGTATCGTATTGAAAAAGGCGGGATTGCAAGCTCATTAAATGTGCATTTATGCATTGTGAAACGTGACTGACACGTGTATGCTGACTCATAGTTTTTGCAACGCATGCACGTGTGCAATGTCTACCCAACAGTCTCGAAAACCGGCTGGGGATTGGTCTGCATTAAGGACGCAAGTAAGGGAATTGGAAGATAGGCTCGCCTTGCTCGAGAACGTCGTCGACCGTATTGATGAGATCGATAAGACCGTGAATGAACTCAAAACTACAATGAGGGATTGTACATGTAAGCTAGTTGTTTTTAAGGCGGTATACATAGACGAATTCATGCTTTTTATAGTCAGCGCATCTAACTCGGATCGCGGGCGAAGTGACTCACCTCGAGCGAAAGACGTTGTACCCTTGGTTAGTGTACAAATAATACATGCCGGCAATGAGCTGACATGCACATACGCATCTTCTGCGTTCTTGTGCAGACAATTTTACAGGACGCGTTCCACGAGAACAGTGATGAATTGGCAGAGGTTCTGCCCTCATTTGTGTGGTCAGACGTGAGTACTACGTTAAAGTCCAAGCTTCTTGAGTCAGTGCGGGGCCACCTCAGGCACAGCAAGTACACTGTACCACCCGAGAAGAAGATTATGAAAAGAGTTAAGGTGTGTCAAGTTTAGTAAATAGATTATGATTACGCTTTTTTATTTATTATTATATATATATAGGACTACTATTCTAACAGACGATCTACTGTCCTTATGAAGGCCGACAGTTCCAAAGTAAGAAAACGCCGCTCTGAGTTAAAAAGAAGCCGATTGACTCACGTAAGTTATATTCAGTGGTTTTTTGATACATGATATAAAATGAAATTCCTCTGCAGGCTGCACGCGACAAAGCAGTCAAAGAGGCCTTGCACAAAGGAGACGTACTACCGCAAGATACAGAAGGAATAAAAAAGCTGAGGGCTGCTGTCAAGCCAGCACTACTAGACAACGTACAAGATAGGGATCCACATGCAGAGGATGTGGATGAAGAAACTTTGCAAGCTTCTATCCAAAAAGCGCGACTGAACAACATTGCAATCGCACGCGCTGCGTGTGGTGCAGGTGCAAAGAGGACAGCACGAGCGGCCCAGCTTCCTGATCCAGATCCACATCTCAATCGCGAGCAGCTCAGTTGTAGCGTGGACTTGGCGGAACGCTTCTCGGAAGGCGAATCAGATGACTCGGAGAACTAGCTGAAGGATGAAATGCTTGGACAATGCAAAGTTGAAACTGTAACTGTTGTGCACGCGCATGAGATTTGAGCCCAAATCTGGTATAAATCCATTATTGAAAATTGATTTGATTTGCTATTGGATTTAAAGTTAGAATCGCATGCGAAATCGGTCGCTGATTGGTCGTTAGATTTTTCAGATGAATTTTGCATGAAATCATATATAAAACCCTATGAAATATCCTATTTGATTTATCAATGGATTAGATTAATGATTTTGAGTATTTATCAGATATAAAATCAAATACAGATTCATTATTGGATTCACGAACGATTTATCATCTGGAAGTCTATTCAATCCGATATGATTTAATGCATGATTTGTATGAACAAATCTTGTGATAAATCTTTTTTGGATTTGACGCGTTTTTTCCCTGTGGCTAGCTGTGTTATCGAGTTGTTGCGGGTGATCGATTCATATAGATATTTGTAACGAGGTTTGCGGCCCGTTTACGTTGCATCGAGCGCCTATAGTTTCCCCCTGTGACGAAGCAGAGTGATGAACAAGATGGCAGCTGAGGAATTAATTATTTTTTAAAATCCATCAGGAATTAGGTCCGGTCTGACAAACTGCGCAGCTGGGATCCGGCCAGGCAGGTCTGCAGCCGTGAATATCACTGTTTATGACGTGTACATGAATTGTAAAAAAACAAGTGGGAACTGGTCCGATCGCGACCGGAAGGCTAATACGCTAACCTGGGGCGCGCAGAACCCGGCCTACTGTTCCATAGCCTTCGTAGCTTAGAAAAGCAGCTACCCTACTGTTTACCCGCTAGCTGAGTTCAGGGTTTAGAGTTGTGTTTGAGATGATTCGTCTGTTTTACATGTAAATGGAGGGTCCGGACCAATTTTTACATACCCGGACCAAAACTTCCTGATAATATTGGTCCGCTCGGACCAATTTTTTCCAAAAATTTTGGTCCGGGACCATAATTTTCGGCGGACCAAAATTTTCGTGACAGTCCGCATGTTATCTTCTGGCGTCTGTTAGACGCCTAACCGATCGGGCAATTAACTGAAGCGATATTTGGTGTTAATTGATCTACACACCATGTTCATGACGCAGCCGGTATAAAATAACCAAATTCGTTGTTCCCTTGCAATCTCAATGACAATTCTGATTCCATTCGAGCATCTAAAAGTGGAAATATCCGGCCAGATCTGCCAAACGAGTGCATGTCAAGCGCGCTACCGAAAGGACCAACAAAACGACACCCAAAGGTACGTTACAGCATGGATAAATGTTGGATCCATATATTATGAGCATGCGTGGTATATCGCTAAAATGGAAGGAATTTCTGTAATAGTTACAGCGGTAGATATTGCGTCTCTCTCCGCTTTATATATAGTAATATGCGCTGTTTGAAATGACGCCAAAGTTGCTTACGTCAATTTGATAATGTATTGCGGTGCATGGTTTATCTGACAATAGCGTGCGATCAGTTTACTTAGCCTACGTATTATATGGCATCGCTTTTGCCATGCCATGGTCCTCAATTGAGGTAGTCTGGGGACTAGTATATTTGATGAACAAAATTGCAGATTCTAATACAAACCTGTCATGATAGCGCAAGTTGATATTCTTAAATTGATACCTGGGTCTGTACGTTTCAAGAATTAAATACAATACCAAATCCACCAGAAAAATGTAGGAAACCAGTAATAAAAACATTCTCTATACGAGAAGGTTGGTGGTATATAGGAATCTAAGGTGATGGTGGTGTAAAAAGCAAGGGAACAAGGTTTCTGGTTGAACAAGAAAGATGAAATAGACCTATATATTAGCAGCATGTTGTCGTATTTAACTGTGCGTGCTATAATATAGGTCTATTTCAATTTTCCTTTTCAATCAGAAACCTTGTTCCCTTGCTTTTTACACCACCATCACCTTTGATTCCTATATAACACCGTATAGAGAATGTTTTGATTACTTGTTGAGTTTCAAGTCCATTCATAATTTTACGATGTAACAATTAATAATATGTGAAATTGTGTTTCTACTTAAATCATGATATCCATAAGTAACGCTGGCCGGAAACAAAAGTATCACTTGCAAGGCATTCAGTTTCTATCAGTATACTATATTTAGATGTTATTTGCAGATAATATAGTCACACAATCACCATATCCCGATGCTGGTAAGATGAATGCATCTCACGACTGTCTAAACGTCCAAGAAGCCAAAGTACTCGTCACCGCGAACGCTGTATTTGCAGTAATCGGCGCCCTGGCCAACCTTGCCGCCATTCTCATCATCGTCCTCACCAGATCCCTCCAGCACGTGTATCGATTAACTCTCTACCTCGGACTCCTGGGTCTCGTGGTGTCCGTCCTGATCGGATTTGAGACCCTGCCCGTGGACACCGAGCGACCGGACTACGCTCCGGCTGTTGTGTGGGCTGGCTGGAACGGAACCTGCGCTGCGATAGGGTTCGTCACCCAGCATCTTGCCATTTCCAAAGGGCTAGCGAACCTGGCTGTCTGCTCCTACATATTCACGGTGGCTATGTTTCCTGGAGACGCAAGGCTACAGCGGTGCGGGTACGAAGTGGCCGGAGTGGTCGCCATCCTCGTTCTCCCCGCCGCAATCACGTTGGTGCCGCTGGTGGTAGGGCGGGACAACCTTGGATATGGTCTCAACGGGGCGTGGTGCTGGATTAGGGAAGACTGCAAGGCGCACTCCGAGTCCCTACGACTCGAGCTCGCTCTAACCGTGAGCACCGAGATCGTACCACACGCGCTGAGCCTCATCCTCATCTGTGCTGTGATTGGACGTCTGTGCACGAGGATGGGCAAAGCCCAGACCAGGCTATGGTCGGTACTAAAGGAAATCATACCCTTACTGTGTTTTCCCGCGCTCGAAGCTCTTGTGCTCGTGATTGCAGCAAGCAGTGAGCTCATTTTCAGCAAAAACGTCGGAAGTTACGAGGACGCGTCGAGGGAGCTGGCCGTCGTGTGTCTACTGCAAGTGGTGTCACTCGCCCTGCCGGTGTCTCTTTGGCTGCACCCCAGCGTCAGGCACAGGTGCGCGCGCGTGCGGGGGCAGCGACAGCTGCTCGTCGAATCCAGCGCAACAACTACCGCCGAGGACGCTTCGATGGTGAGACATGGCCAACGGCTAGCAGGTTCCGAACGGGATCCCTTGCTGAAAATTAGAGCTAGCTAAATTACACCACTTAAAAATATAGTTACTTAACGCATGCGATCCATGTGATGTCCGCGAGACAAGCAAACACGTACAGACGTATACACGTACAGACGTATGATGACATTTTAAACAAGCCTATATGAAGTATAATATAATATTATAGCATCGTTTATAATATCACACACCAACAAACTAACTCCACATGAATAGAACACTAATGGAGTCACATAATTTGCAGTTGGGGATATGCAACAGGAGCACACACACAACAAAGACATACTCGTGAATATGATATTGTAACCACTTCAGAGCAGACATCACGTGACGTAGCTGCTGGCGTTCCGATCCCTCTTCCGCCAACACAGCGTCGAGCAGGATAGACATGAGGCCAGGAGAGCAACAAAGCAGCCCACTATGACTACAATGTAGGCCCAGCCAATTGTGCACGCACCAAGCTTGTACGCATCTGCAGAGCCACCACAGAGCTTGTCAGATCGCACCTGGGGTACTCCGAAACCAGCCGGAAAGAGGATAATACCAGCTGCAATTAGTGCCACTGTGTGCATGTGATGTGATGTGGTGTGTGTGTGTGTGTGTGTGTGTGTGTGTGTGTGTGTGTGTGTGCGAAAAAAGAAGACACAGTAATAATAATAATACCCTGTCAAGTGTATACAATTCAGCCACTTAATTGCAAGGTATGAGGAAGCAAGAACGTTGTCTCCTATCGGCAAAGGAATATCATTTGTAGTGTACACAAATTAAAGCTTGCTTGTCATCCAACCAAAATGATTCAGATCTCCAGATCTTCCTACTTTCAAAACAGGGAGATGCAGAGATACAGTTTGTCACCACACCACAGTTTATTCCTGTTATTTAGAGTTATCGCTTATTTATTATTCACCGTGAAACTCTTTAAGGTTGTCGATACCACCTCCATAAATCTGACAACACTTATAAAATGAACAAGAAGATTGATCTACTTGTGACCTGAGAGGCTCTGAAGGGAACAGCCAAGTGTCATGATAAACTAGCCCTTGCTATACACACCTTATGCGTGTGCACAAAACGGTGAATCACATTTAATGCTTTCAATTGGATAAACGGTATTCCTTCAATACTTCATCGGGCCATGCCTACAATACACAAATACCCTATTCCAATTTAAAGTAAATAAATGAGATACATGGTTTTGTGCATAAGGTCTATTAAACAACAATGGTGAAATCACACTAAAGAGAAGCCTTTACAGTTAGCAAGAACAACACACCCCTTGCATAATACCATCTCGTCACTCGGTAGCAACCAACAACCACACAGTCAATGCAAAATGGTCATTACTTGTTTGCATTCCCATCAATGCCCCTCCCTTAACCCCCCCACCTCTGTTCATGCGAATGATGGATCTACAAAAAAGGTCCAAGACATACCACTTAGCGATCTAAGCAACAACTGTAATTGTTCAAATGGCAGGCACTGCCCACCTGTTTGCACACAAGCACACGTCTAGGCTATTGATGTGTACACATGTGAATTTGGCATGCAGAGACTTTTATTCAATAGGTCATAGATGTGGAAAGACTACACCGGTATCCAGTGTATACAGGCACATCCTTAGTAACATACATGCATACACACACATGCATAGTGTGTGCATGAAGAAGATAAACCCATAAGGTTATCAAGCCTCTATGCACCGTCAGTGCATGTCCAAGTGATGGATGATTCACATAGTTTGAACAATGGCATAAAATATGTGTGCAAGCAAATCCCTTCAAATACACAACACGCACCCACATACACGCATACACACGTGTACTTGCGCATAAGGGCACGGTGCACATATAGGTGACATGCACAATATAGCATTATTCGTATGTGACGAATGTGTGGAAAGGGTGTGTCATCACACTAGGCTGCTGCACAACGCATCTCCCATGCACTGCAACCAATCGAGGGGTGGAGCGGGCAACAAAAAACAGAATCCACGCACGCAATGCACACAGTCCCTACACATGCCACAACGCTGAATCCATAGTACATCAAATAACATCAAACACACATGAACACAGAGCACATACACGCAAACCGCACAGAGCACACACACACGCGTTCACAAGAATTTATATAAACTAAACCAACATGACTGTAGGACAACAAAAACGAACAGGAGCAGAAGTGTGCACAGGCTTATACAGCCGAGCCTGTGCAGCGACACGGAACCCTGTAGTGGTCACAATGGACCACAAGTTTCATCAGCTTATTCCCATGGGGTTATAAACCGATATACATGGCTGCAAAATTCGCTTTTGCCATAGAAACGAAATATCCTAGATTACATAGCCGTAACGGGCAGCTAGCACACTGTATCGAATTGTATGAGCGTACCTCCGAGTAGTTGGAATGCGATTGTCAGCGCTGCCACCACTTTGTTGAACAGGTAGCGTACAAACAAACCGAAGACTGACGTTAGCGCGACCAGCATCAGGAAGCACGCTCCTATGCCTATCAGCAGTGTGACGGCCTTCCAGTGAACAGAGTACATCTCGTTAAAGCTGTAGTACGACTCGCATTTTGAAGATATCCTAGAGCTTTCCGCGAGGCATAGTCGAAACGACGAGGCAGAGTTGACGGTACCGTTGCTTTCTTTCTCAATCCAGTTCGAGAAGTACAACCCGAATGGGCACATACAAGCCGAGATAATGGAAAGTACTGCCCATACATACGCTGGAGCCGAGTAGCTTGATGGACACTTGCACTTCATTTTGCCAAACACAAACCACTATTTGTGGTTCCCTTGGATATACGGATCAACTGTGTGTGCTTTGGAGGTGTGGCGTATTTAATTGGGTATTTATTGCCGAGCGCGCATGCGCAGGTGACATTCTATCACCTTGGTGACGGGCGTTAGGAATCGAGACAGATCACTCCATTAGATCCACCTTATGTATTGTAGTTCTGAAACCTCTTCGACTCTAGTCGTAGCATGATTTAAGAACCCGGTTTACCTTCAGTTAAACCTGCCGGCAAATGCAGACGGGTGGAATGCATCAGTCTGTGGAATGAATAGCATACTAGTAGTACTAGGAGGCTGCGTTTATTATCATAACTATAAAATATGAATGCACGTGCACATAAAAATAAAAATGTTTACTCAACCCCAGGCTACACCAGACAACAAGTTGAGGCTTCTGTAAGGGCACTAGTCCAAACTTCCTCACACGTTAGAAAGATATATCTTGTACTTAATTTCACTGGTTAGCGTCAATATTCTCTTTGTACTCACGCCACTTTTGTAGGTGTTAGTGGGTGCTATTATTTGTAGCATTGGATTGCAATGGCTCCGGTAGAGGCAACATAGCCACTCTGGAGAGCAGTGGACATTCCCAGAAGGAGACTGGTGGATGATCATGTGTAATTTCTGGTATCAGTGAACAAACTGAAAGCTTAACTAAACACAAGAAGTGAGCTAGCTTTATTTTTTGTTATGTCATCATGAGTTTGTACAGGTTTTATGTTCTCTTTTTTTGTGTATGTTCAACCAGTAACAACTGCAGCAAATTAATGACTAGTGGAATAAAATGCATCCTTTCAAATGCAATGCAGTGCATCAATCACCCATTACTGTTTATGGGATAACAATTAAATAAATGGATCGTTTACAGTCCAAGTGACTTTCCAATATGTAGTTGGAGTACTGTAAAGTTTGATGTATACATTTTGGTTGATCCCAGGTCAGGTGCAAAAGGGAAGTTATTGGTGTATTTTTGGGCATCCATAGTGTCCCTTTCTTCCCTCCACCATCACACAGCAAATAACTACGTAAGCTCCTTCCAACATTACAGCTGTCATGCAAGTGACTAGAGTACTGTTAGGAGTTGACTTAGAGCCATGCACACATCTGCTAGAAATTCTTTTCAAATATTCACAGCTGGATTCATAGCATGCAACTACTATTTAAAATGTATTTGAAGCTCCAAAGTTGGTTGTTAAGCTTGATGCACACATTTTTGGCGGGTTCCAAGCTGAACATAGCACTGAGGGACATTGGGCATCATTTTGACACTATAGTTCCTTCATTTTACTCCCCTCCGCCATCACACAGTCAAACAACATCAACTCCAGCCAACATGTTTACTACATGTTACAGCTGTGTGCTGCATGCTTGTAACTCCAGTAGTGTTAAGAGTTTACTTAGCGCCATGCACACATCTGCCTTTCAAACATTCACAGCTATTCATTGCACTCAACTATTTTCCCTGTACACGGAGGCTCTATTTGATGCAAGCCTCAGTATATTAATACATACTCTTGCCATGGCAATATAGTACATGAGGCTCTTGTGCGTGTGCGAATGTACAAGCAAGAAAAGGAGCCTGAGCATTTGCAAGTGTAAATTCTGCTGTGTATGCATCATATAAGAGGCTTGGCGACTGCTGCTAGGTGATGTATGCCCTTTCAATCACTAATAAGGAAGGGCTAACAGACAGGCAGCACCAACAGCCATTGTGGTCTGTGAGGTATATGTTGTGGTGCCAACCTCAACACGGAAGGAAGAGGTGCGGTGTGTACATGTCTTATAGGGACCAGTATTACACCTGAATGAAGCCATGCCTATTCATAACAATTTTCAGGTTCACGATTGGTCAGATGAGTGAGAAGCATGGTGGTCTGAAAAGTACAATTGTGCAACATATCATATACTCCCCTGAAGCCGTAGGCGTCCGCTCGATGGGGCATGGCCATGGGGGGCATTTGGCCCAACTAATTAATTTCATAGAACTAATCAACGTTTTTTTTTTTTTTTTTTGGATTGAGGTTTTCGTACATGAATATATTAGGGCATCGAAAGCTTCCGCGCTCTCCCCCTGGTAGGGCTCTTATCTTGATTGCCTGCCGCCCGCCCCCCCCCCCCCCCCCCCCCCCCCCCCCCAACCCCCGGGGGAATTAAATGAGCGGAGCCTATGCTGAAGCTGTGGTTATAGGCACAGGTTCAGCACTTGTGGCTTGGACCAGTTTGTTTATGCCTAAAGAAGGCTCTATTGTGTTCAACTGTAGAAAGGAAACATCAGTCCGTTTGCATATGTTCATTAGTAGGAAGGAAAAATCAGCCCATTTGCACATGTCCATTCAGTTTTTCCATCACAACACTGTTTTCATTCATCTGAATGTGTAAGGCCCATCCTTTTAATGTTTAGTGGCGTCCTTCCGGGAATATATACCGCGATGCACAGAAATAAATTTATTCACGTTCTGCCAGTTTTACATTTAACGATGTATGTTAGTTGTGCATGTCCTTTGGAACTTGGCCCGAAATAGCTCCATAGAACCTGTACAGCGAGCATGCACCGTCAAATTGTAAAAGGGATGTTAAACTGGCAGAACGTGAATAAATTTATTTGATAATTATTCAGTTTATTATATACGCTGCTGTCACCTGATGATAAGATACTGTTACATGTAGGTACCACCGAGAGAAACATGCACACACACACACACACACACACACACACACACACATACACACATACATAACCACACACATATATGCACACACATACACAGTGACACACATGCACACACACACATAACCACACACATATATGCACACACATACACAGTGACACACATGCACACACACACACACACACACACACACACACACACACACACACACACACACACACAGAAATGGCAAATAGCTTCAAAACATTCGCGCGAGTGCGCATGCGCGTGAAAACAACTTGTCACCATTAGTGACAGGCATTCTTGTCGTTGCAAGTTAGCTGAATTGTTGAAATGTAACGATGCCACTTGCACGCTCAAGGCTCGAAATCTTGCAAGTGCGCAAGCTCATCCAATGTGTCAGATCTCAGGATGTTGCACAGATTAACAAGCTAGTTGAGATGGGTATTAACGAACTCGTCAACTACCAAGGTACTGCAGTAGAGGGAGTGTTCAGTGTGGGCGTGTACGCTTAGCAAAATGCGCTCTAAATAGACTTGTGTACTTCATGGCCTTCAACAGATCCGTCTACTGGAGATGCTCCTTTGCATATAGCGGTTATCCAAAATTATGACACCATCGTGACACAGCTGCTGGGTCTAGGGGCGGAGCCCGGTGTGCAAGATCTGGAAGGCCGGACTGCTCTGATGCGTGCGTGCGAG
Source organism: Eunapius fragilis (assembly GCA_963681505.1). Classification (NCBI taxonomy): domain Eukaryota; kingdom Metazoa; phylum Porifera; class Demospongiae; order Spongillida; family Spongillidae; genus Eunapius; species Eunapius fragilis. The sequence continues at coordinate 5,050,374 of OY811983.1, read as the reverse complement.
TACGGCCACGTTCAGTCACTTGATGCACTGGCGACTAAATCTATCAATACCACAGGTGAGAGAGAGAGAGAGGGAGGGAGGGAGAGAGAGAGAGAGAGAGAGAGAGAGAGAGAGAGAGAGAGAGAGAGAGAGAGAGAGAGAGAGAGAGAGAGAGAGAGAGAGAGAGAGAGAGAGAGAGAGAGAGAGAGAGAGAGAGAGAGAGAGAGAGAGAGAGAGAGAGAGAGAGAGAGAGAGAGAGAGAGAGAGAGAGAGAGAGAGAGAGAGAGAGAGAGAGAGAGAGAGAGAGAGAGAGAGAGAGAGAGAGAGAGAGGGGAGAGAGAGAGAGAGAGGGAGAGAGAGAGAGAACTAGTATTGTGAAGTGAAGGCTAGGTTAGGGGTGATGGCACGCCCCTTCTGGTAACTGTCAAGCTCTTTTTGGATGTGTGCTTATATCGATACCAGGTCACATGACCCTGTATCCTTATAATCATGCTTTTAAATGCATGTCTGGTAAGCATCGTATTTTAAAGATCCATTGATATCACTTGATATACATGTATCAACAAGCCTCACTACCCAGGTACACTTTACAACACCTTGTCCTGTAGTAACGAGCCTTGCCTGCTGACATTGTCCTTGTAATGTGTTGTCACCACATCACCAACCCCGCCCACCATGTGTTGACCCCACCCACGTTATCATGCTAATAGCAGTATGCCAATGCAAATGTCTTTGTCGTGAGTGACAAAACTTTGTCTCCCTCTCCCCCCACCCCCCCCCCCCCCCCCCTAAATATTTGATATTTCAGATAGTGGTACCATTAGGGATTGTGTGAGGTGTGGGTATGCTTGAATCATTCAGTACAACATCTCTGGGACCTCTGATTGCATGTAAAGACCATGTGGGGTTCCAATTACACATGCCATATCGCTAGGTACTGTGTATTATGTATTGGATAGCAAACACAGCAAACCCTTGTGGTCACTTGAGGGAACTGGAGGGAAGGATGTCACATGGAGCACAGGTGTTCATTTGGTTGTGGCATTTGCAATTAATTCAAGTTTGTACTATTCAATACAGTTTGCAGCCATATCCCTGCATGTGGATGTCTACAACTGATAAAAACACCTGTGAACACAGCATGCATGTAATGATCACTGCAGCAAGATGGGATAACGTGTTGCACGTGTGTATATATTTTTGTGTCCTCGTTTGGATGAATATTGGCTTTGCGTGCATGCACTCCATCTGCAGTGTGTTCAATTTTGCATCTGTGCACAGTGACGCTGTGTGGTTGCTAGGTGATGCGTTCCCCTTTCCCCCTCCTCCTTCCCTCCCTGGTCCCTTCAGCGGTGGACAAAGAAGGGCGTACGGCGCTGTTCCACTGTCTCCATTCTACTTCCAGGCATTCCAGGTGCATAGAATTCTTGTTGGGGTGTGGTGCTGACCCCAATACGAAGGTATGTGTGGTCGCTTGCAGCTAGGGAGGTGGTAGGGGGGGGAGAGGGTGTGTGAGGAGGTGTAGTGGGATATGAGGGAGGCTGGGTGAGTATGAGGGTGATAGAGGAGAGATGGGGAGTGAGGATGAAGAGATAGGGTGGAAGGATGGATGAGGAGGGAGAATGGCAGATGTCCACCTTTCAAAAGGGAGCCCCCCCCTCTCCCCTCATGTGGGGCCAACCACCACATCCTGTATGAAAAAAGGGTTGTCACATGGTATCCCTGCAGTGACCACATGCCCCTGAGGTGGGTACTGTTCTGATCTAGGGTGGGGCCTGGTCGTTTTGACTCTGCTATATTAATTCTACTTCTAACCCAACACACACATAGACACTTTTACTCTTGCTTCCAACTGCTTGCCATAATGAAATATACACATTAGGTTTCTATGTGTACATTTCAGAGTGGTTGTATCAGTCAGCAACAGGACTCATTTTTCATGGATAAATAACAGTCTGTAGAACAATATATTAATCTGAAAACAAATGCACTAAAGCTGCTTATAAATTACAAACACATGTCCCTATACATTCAGGATGGCCTCAATGGTGTTATTAAATAACATAACATATATATTTGGTGGGCTTTTGGTTACCTGTGTATCCAATGCATCTGAGGGGAATGGGTATGTTGGGTGTGCATTATGAAATGTGTGTGATGTGTGTGTGTGTGTGTGTGTGCGTGCGTGCGTGTGCACGCACCCAGGATGGACATGGGACACCTATCCTCTATGCAGCATGTGAAAAGGGACTTGATCGTATCCTTGAGAAGTTGCTGGACAAAGGGGCAGATCCTAATGCCAGGGAACCTGTGAGTTCTGTTTATGTGTGTGTGTGTGTGTTAGCGTAAGCAAAACCATATATACTGTACTGTATTGTACTGCATATAAGCACCGCCCCGCCCCCCTGGGCACCTCTGCCCCATTGATAAAGAAAATTGCTCATGTTTAAAATATCTATGGCCACTTCTTCAACATTTTCTAAAGGACATAAAATGGTATTCCTTTATTAACTCAGACTATGCACATTTAAGCACGAGCCTTTTTTTAACGATGGAGGGGGGGGGGGGGGATATGCGGTACCATGAGGAGGCTTATATGTGGTACCATCATGAGAAGGGGGGACCTTATATGTGGTACTATCAGGAGGGAGGGGGGACCTTATATGCGGTACCATGAGGAGGGAGGGGGAGACCTTATATGCGGTACCATTGGGGGGATTATATGTGGTACCATCATGAGAAGGGGGGCTTGTATGCGTTACCATCATGGGGGGAAAGGGGGGGGGGGGGGAGGGGGCTTATATGTGTTAGCGTGAGGAGGGGCTTACATGTGATACTTTTAACCATGAATGCATGTTCTACATGTTATAATAATCCATTATGGATGCAGTTGTGTACAGTTGATGGTGTGATGATGGTTTATCTCTTCTCTGCACCCCCTCACCCCTCCCTCCCCTCTACCCCGGTAAGGTGGAGGGAAAGCCTGCAGTGGTGGTAGCTTCAGAAGGAAACCATATTGAGTGCTTAAAGCTTTTGATGACTGCTGGGGTTGACATAAACTCCACTTTTGGGGACAAGAAGCTTTGTGCCCTTCATAGGTGCAGTGATGTGTTTGTGTGTGATTGTGAGTATGGTGTATGTGGGTGTGGTCTATATGGGTGTGGTGTATGTGGGTGAGTTGTGGTGTATGTGTGTATTTGAACATGCATGCAAATGTACAGCCATGTTTGCATGAGATATGTATGTGTTGAAGGGTTCAGGTAACTGCAGGGAAAACCATGCGGACCCCTGGGGGCCTGATTAAGTAAATGCCACAGATATCTCCTAGCTGTAATGGTAGGGCCACGCCTTCTTTCCTGTGCTTGCCCCCCCCCCCTCCCTCAATCGCCCGTTCTGAATCCAACACTTTGTGTGTGTGTGTGTGTATGTGTGTGTGTATGTGTGTGTGTGTGTATGTGTGTGTGGTAAGTATTTGGTTTGTACAGGATGTGCATAGATCACATACTCTGTTTTTTGTGCACATTCCCCACACATGACATCATCACTGTAACCATAGCAAACATCCATATGGATACACTGACCATTCGTGGGGATTGATCCCTGAGAATGGTCAGTAACCAGTCCAAAACATGCACTAGAGCTCGTGATGAGTTATCATTAGCCAGGTCCTGAAGTAAACATGTACATGTACTTAAAAGATATGGCCACCTTGTGTACTTAACTGCAAATTGCATACTCAACTGGCCACTGTGTATTTTGGTATTCCAAGGGAAATGTTAATTTATCTTACTTAAGGACTTACCTTTGGTGCCATAACATGTTGATCGACTCTAAAGGCACTACAGGTTGTATTTAAGTTGTAAGGGTATTGTGTGACATCTGTTTTTACATGACCTGGCAGGTTCGGTGATCTTTACGCTTGTATGTGATGCATGCTCGTGCATGATGGACATGTGCATAGGGTCTGTACACTTCTGTAGGGTCTGTACACTTTTGTAGGGTCTGTACACTTTTGTAGGGTCTGTACACTTCTGTAGGGTCTGTACACTTCTGTAGGGTCTGTACACTTCTGTAGGGTCTGTACACATGTGTACACTTCTACAGGGTCTCTCTATGCATGGTGACTCACTCATATTCTGCTTTCCCTCTTTGTCTTCCTCTTATATCACTCTCTCCCTCCGTCCCCCCTCCCCCCTCTATCCCTCTCCGTCCTTCCCTCCCCCTCCCTCCTCAATCTACAGGGCTGCTTCTCTTGGTCTGTTTGAAGTGATTCAGGTGCTGTCTGCCTATGGTGCCAATTTCACCATGACAACATCTTCTGGTGAAAATGCTATGCACTTTGCTACGACAGCAAACAATTTGCTTATTGTGCGACTTCTTGGGCAACGAGGTGTGCCTTTTGTATGCATGCATGCACATCAGGTGGGGGGTGGGGGGGGGGGGGGGTACTGCATATTTGATATACCACACATATGCATGATCGTAATGTAGCTGCCCTCATAGAAAGCTATTGATACACGTTTGTGCACACCCAAATGTTGCTGCTATACACTAGTTAATAAAGCTCCGTAGGCCATTGTGTGATGCCCTTTCAGTTGAAATCCTATTTCTGCATGCACATTCCGTACTAACCACTATGAGGATGAAAGAGGCACTTGATTGTGGAGTGGGGAAAATCCTGGTGTAGCTAATTCCTGTTCCATTCAGAGCTTTGTATGTACACGTGTGTACAGGTGTAGACGCTGTATTGAAATCAGGCATACCAACATCATGACGGGCACTGAAACAGAATGTATTAACAGTTCAAATAGATATACATGTAAACGTATGCTTATTGTAGTACATCCACTGTGCAACTTCCCATTGGGAATTTCAGGTATCTCCCAGTCCTTAGGTGTCCAGAACTCTGCTTAGTGGTGTTTTCTTTTGAGTACATGGTTGTTGGTACATGGTTGTTGGTTGCTATTGGTACGTGGTTGTTGGTTATCAACTGTGCATTTTACATGTGCATAATACCAGAATGTGTCTTCAATATCAAAAAGTCAGTTGTGAAGTAAAAATAGAAAGTATTATTAATGAGAAAGTGAGTTTGTAAAAAGCTTTTCATTGAGTATTTCACGGGAGATTTCAGGCAGTTCCCAGTCCCCAGATGTCCTGCTTACTGGTGGCAGTTCCCTGTCCCCAGGCGTCCTGCTTACTGGTGGCAGTTCCCAATCCCCAAGTGTCCTGCTTACTGGTGGCAGTTCCCAGTCCCCAGATGTCCTGCTTACTGGTGGCAGTTCCCTGTCCCCAGGTGTCCTGCTTACTGGTGGCAGTTCCCAATCCCCAAGTGTCCTGCTTACTGGTGGCAGTTCCCAGTCCCCAGATGTCCTGCTTACTGGTAGCAGTTCCCTGTCCCCAGGTGTCCTGCTTACTGGTGGCAGTTCCCAGTCCCCAAGTGTCCTGCTTACTGGTGGCAGTTCCCAGTCCCCAGATGTCCTGCTTACTGGTGGCAGTTCCCAGTTCCAAGGTGTCCTGCTTACTGGTGGCAGTTCCCAGTCCCCAAGTGTCCTGCTTACTGGTGGCAGTTCCCAGTTCCAAGGTGTCCTGCTTACTGGTGGCAGTTCCCAGTCGCCAGGTGTCCTGTTTACTGGTGTTCCCTTTTGAGTACCTGTTCATTGGTTTATCAACAGTGCATGTTACAAAGGAAGGAAAGCATATTGGTGGTAGTGATGGCAGGTAATGAACCTCAGATTTGTTATGAAAAGTCGATTCACTCTTTCAGTTCTTGTAAATTTGGGCTTAACATATGCAATTTTTAAAAGTGCCTTATACCTACCAGTCATTTAAGAAAAGAGGACTAACATGTACATGTGTATGCATGTACATAAGCAGCCACAGCCACCATCAATGGCCTTCGCTTCCATGTGAAGTACATTTACATCCCCAAATCTGTGGGGAAAAATTCACTGTGCTGTTTGCAGGTTGCCCTGCTGGAGCTGCTACTGTTGATGGAGTCACACCTCAAAAAATCGCCAAGACAGAGGGTTTCAAAGATTGCATGAAGGAGCTAAAAAAGCTGACTTCTTTCCAAGACAAAGTGGCCAAAGGTTCAAAGCCAAAGGGCTTTTCTGAACACTGGTGCATACAGGTTGGTGCAGTTGTGACATTAATTGGTGGCAAAAATTTTTTGAATAGGATGGCATAAAATTTCAAGTTTCTGTTATTGGGTACCATACTTACAACTTGAAGACTTTTCATTGCTTTGCAATGGATTATTTGAGGCATGTATATTATAAAAATGTTCTGTGTTTGAATCATTATACTTCCAAACAATCTATAATCGACTTCCTATTTTCAAAATATCATACCACAATACCTCTCTATGGTAGAATCTACCTTACATCTTCTCCCTTCAGAACATACAATGGGTGTTACTCCATGGGGTTCAAAGCTTATATATCTTTCCGCAGGCATGTGCAGATTGCTTCAAAATCAATATAGATGTAGAGGAATCCTAACAGGTCCTGTTTGTTGAATTTTACTTAACCCCAATGATGGTACAAGTAATTGCACATTCTAAGTTGTTTCATGCCAATAATTTGGGCAAACCGCATTCCGTTCAATGTATGGGTGGCAAACGCCTAAATCATTGGCGCCAATTGGGTGGGAATCTGTGCACACATGTTGCACAGCTGTATGTGTTCTTTAACGTTTATTCTCCAGCTCGCTGTGCAGATGTACGCTTGGTTAGCATCCTTAAATTAAGAATTAATGTTTGGTGTATGTTTTCAAAATGATATATTCTCATACTTTATTGTATCCTTGTTCACACTACTATAACACTAATAATGTATCTAGTTACAATGGTGACGTTGAAATTTGAGGATGTTAATTGCAGACAAAAGTTAAGGCAATGAAAACATGTGAACCAGGTTCGGTTCTTAATAACTTAATAGAACTATTTAAAATTTGTAAACTGAAATCTACATTCAGAAAATTTCAACCATTTGAAGCGTCATGATGAATGAATGCATCTATGAATATATGAAAGCATCATTTTATTATGTACAATACATTGAATGTCAACAATGATGCGAATTAACACTGCATTTCAGTTAGTTATTAATATGGTTTCACCTCTTATGTAAATTAAATAATTTGATTCTAGCCAATCTATCAAAAACCCTCAAAAATCAAGTCGCCTTATTCAGGTGGATAGGATGTTTTCTAGCTAAAGTAGCTGTTTATAAAGATAGCACAGTGCTGCTATCACCTTTGAGTGGTTGTGTCGCACATAATCCACACTGCATCTTGATATGCAAATCTAATTAATTGACCATGACTTGCATAGTCTGTAAGCCTATTAAAATGGCTGTGGTCCATTATCTCATGAACAGCATATCTTTTCTCCTCAGACCTGCAATATCTTGCCTTTCTTCCCCATGGTAGCTAGGTTACCTACCACACCCTCAACGGGTCCCCAGACTAACACTCGCCCACTTAAACTGTTCCACCATTTACCCCCACTGTTAAACTGCTTCACCATACTGCTTCACCATTTAAAAGTGAAATAAATAAGTTTTGCCAGATTTTGGTGACAACGTATTTTCATAATTATAATCCTCTGTTTTTTACAACTTGAAATTTGTCTTTGTTTAACGACTGCTGCACTTTAATAAGGATGGTTGGTGAATAACGATTAATGGGTATACTAAAATTTAACGAACATGACAAATCAATAGCAACGGGACTCCTCTATGTATGAAGGTATTTGGACACTCCTGCAGAAAGTTATTTACGCTCTGAACCTCAAGGAGTAATGTCCTTTGAACCTCAAGGAGTAGTGTCCTTTGAACCTCAAGGAGTAGTGTCCTTTGAACCTCAAGGAGTAATGTCCTTTGAACCTCAAGGAGTAATGTCCTTTGAACCTCAAGGAGTAATGTCCTTTGAACCTCAAGGAGTAATGTCCTTTGAACCTCAAGGAGTAATGTCCTTTGAACCTCAAGGAGTAATGTCCTTTGAACCTCAAGGAGTAATGTCCTTTGAACCTCAAGGAGTAATGTCCTTTGAACCTCAAGGAGTAATGTCCTTTGAACCTCAAGGAGTAATGTCCTTTGAACCTCAAGGAGTAATGTCCTTCGTATGTTCAGTAGTGAGAAGGTGTAAGGGACAGAAAGAAATTGTACCACAGAGAAATGACATGGCGGTATATTTTTGTATTAATTAGCCATTGGGTATCACAGCTATACTCTGCAATGCTTATCTAAGTAAATAATAATATTACATAAATCTCTTATTATTGTGGTACTACAGAGTGCTTCATAATGAAGGAGCCAAAGTAGTTAGTTAACTTTTCGTTCTAATTAATAAGATCATAACATCATTTTTTATGCTTTGTGTATTGTGGACCATTATTCATTGCACATATACATTACAAACAAAAGGACTAATATTAATATGTATAATTATCCCTAACGACAACCTATATCTGATTTTTAGTTATTAATCAGAGGTATAAAAGGATTTACCTTGCCACTGTTGAGGGTAAGATACCATCCTCAGTCTAAAAATCTATCAGTAACACTTTTGTTTTTATGCATTGTTTTGCATAGTATGTGGATTAAAATTTGTTGTAACCACACAACAAAAAAAAAAAAGTAATGTAATGTGTAATTTCACACAGGATTAAATGACCACCCATTTCAAGTCATTAAAAACTGCAAAGTTACAGATGTTTTTTAATTAATCTGCCTTTGCCACAGTTTCTTTTTTCGGCTACAAAAATTATTAGCATACATTTATTGCAGGACCCTATCTTATTTAATGTATTGATTGAAATAGTTATATTAAAAATGTGCACACTGCATAGCTGTTGAATAAGTGGACTTTCATTTCATATAATACTCCTCCCCTACATGTACCTCACCACCACCCTCCCCTACCTCACCACCACCCCTCCCCCACCTCACCACCACCCCTTCCCTACCACCACCTCCTCCTCCCTGCCTCACCACCTCCTCCTCTCCTACCTCGCCACCACCCCTCCCCTGCCTCACCACCTCCTCCTCCCCTGCCTCACCACCTCCTCCTCCCTGCCTCACCACCTCCTCTCCTACCTCACCACCTCCTCCTCCCTACCTCACCTCCTCCTCCCTACCTTGCCACCTCCCCTCCCCTGCCTCGCCACCTCCCCTCCCCTGCCTCACCACCTCCTCCTCCCCTGCCTCACCACCTCCTCCTCCCTGCCTCACCACCTCCTTCTCTCCTACCTCACCACCACTCCTCCCCTGCCTCACCACCTCCTCCTCCCTGCCTCACCACCTCCTCCTCTCCTACCTCACCACCTCCTCCTCCCTACCTCACCTCCTCCTCCCTACCTTGCCACCTCCTCCTCCCCTGCCTCACCACCTCCTCCTCCCCTACCTCACCAAACTGTCTGATCACAATTGTTATGTAGATCCAAGGTCGGCCGTAGAACACTACTGTCTGTCACATATCCAATCACACACAATGCATGTTGGCTGTAGGTGGCACTACTCTACATGTGTGGTCTGTCATATGAGGTTCACTGTGTTGCTCTGCAGTTGTATGACTGGCTCCAGACCAACAAGAGGGCGGTGCTGGACCTCCTGAGGTCACATGACCAGGCCGCTGCCTGCACCCTCCCAACGGACACGTTCTCTTCTGCTATGGAGCAGGCCAGCATCCCTGTGGGAGCAGAGGACCTGAAGAAGCTCATCTCGATCTATGACAAGAAGGGCGAGGGTGTTATTAACTATGACGACCTCTTGTCTGAGCAGAAGTACATCAACGCTGTGAGTGGTCGACCCTATGTATTTTGGTTTGGGCTCTTGCCTCACCCCCACCCCCCCTTCCCCTCCCCCTCCCCACCTCCTGTACCATCGCAGGGGTAGGTACATTTAATTCTTTTTTTTTTTTCCCCGCTAGCAATTCAAGTTGGGTCCCCATGACAACCCTAAAGCCAAAAAGGTGAGCCACTAGGGGTTAAACCATGATGAAAGGAAGGGCAGAGGTGGAAGAGGTGGGGAGTGGGTACCTATGTACACACAAAATGACCAAAAAACAACAGTGCCTACGTATTGACTTTGCACTTGTTGACCCTGGGGAAACCTTTGCACCATGGAAGGATAAGGTGATTAAGCTTGCAAAGAACAATAATTATGATCTCATCTATGATCTCATCTATCTGACGCAAATGTCAATGAAATGTCACTATAATCTTATTTTTCAATAACTGCACTATTGTGATAACTAACACATGCCCGCCAATGTTGAGATACACCTCCAGCATTGCTAAGAAGTAGCTGGTTGTACGATCAATGCTTTGAAAGGAGGGGGGAGGGAAGGGGAGGGAGGGGGATGGAGGGGAGGGTCAGATCTACAGTGGAACTAATGTATACTGGACACATTTTGATACATTATGAACCCCTGAAATATGGACACCTCAAACTGTATATGTCAGTTGAACTGGTCACATGGGTGTGTCCAGCCAGGTATGGAGGAGAGGAGGAGGAGGAGGAGGAGGAGGAGGAGGAGGAGGAGGAGGAGGAGGAGGAGGAGGAGGAGGAGGAGGAGGAGGAGAAAGGTGTGAGAAGAGACGCACACCAGCCATAGCGGCTAGCCAGGTGTGGAGGGTGGAGGGTGTGATAAGACATGTGCACTCGAGGTGATGGTATGTGACATATATGCATATGTATGAAAGTTCATTCTTAGTGTCAAACCAACGCTAGTACTGTGCATAGTTGAATGAATAGCTAAGTGTACAACATAAGATTGAAAAGCTTGAATGACATCAAAGCTTGTCTCCATGGGACGATGTGCTCACAGCCAACTTGGCAATCACTGTAGATAGTTGAAGCTCTGGGCTCATCGTATCCATGAAGGGGGAGTGGCAGGCTATTGGCATGCAAACTACGTGTATATGGGATAGTGTTCACCATAATCACCTCAGGGTAGTTTTTTTTTCTGTGAGCTGCACTATCTATCATAAAGTTATAAGGCACTGAATTTTTAAAATCAATCAAATTTCAAAAAGTACCACAAGGGTGATTTTCCAATATATTGTTTACAATCTTGAGTATCTGGGCCTTAGTTTTCAGCATTATGTACACAATGGATGCATTATTACATAATTAGGTGCAATATAGTCTTGGGCACAGTACAACATTCTTCACGTTCCTTATAGAATGCCAAATCTCTTACCATCGTTACAGTGGCACTATTGATTGAGCATATTTCCATTACTATTGCCAGATGTTCGATTCTTTTGGTGTACTAGGAAAAAAGCCGTGGTATGTCCCACCTTTTAATGGTGCTTGGTAGGGTACCAAAACAGCGACAATGGCTCCACCCTAAGAAACTGACTGATGTAGTAAATGTCTCTCGATCCATGCCATGCAAGCCAGCAATGCCATTGTTCTTGGATAGATGTAACAGTTGTGATGATAGATAAGACACACATACCAGCCATGGTGGCTAGCCAGGTGTGTAGGAGAAGGACGAGACACACACACCAGCCACAGAGGAGGGCGTGATAAGGCACACACACCAGCCATAGCAGCTAGCCAGGTGTGGAGGAGGAGGACGAGACACACACACCAGCCACAGAGGAGGGTGTGATAAGGCACACACACCAGCCATAGCAGCTAGCCAGGTGTGGAGGAGGAGGAGGAGGAGGGGGAGGGGGAGGAGGAGGAGTGTGATAAGGTGCACACACTACTCACAGAAGCTAACCAGGTGTGTAGGGTGTGATAAGACACACACACCAGCCACAGCGGCTAGCCAGGTGTGGAGGGTGGATGGTGTGATAAGACATGTGCACCCGAGGTGATGGTATGTGACATATATGCGTAATAAGCTCTGGTCTTTATGGAACAGGGCCACTTAAACATCACCAGTAGCACTTCTCATACCACCACAATGTACTGAAGGAATGTGTGTGTGTGTATGTGTGTGTGTGTGTGTGTGTGTGTGTGTGTGTGTGGAAGGGGAACTTACTGCCCCACCATCCCCTTCTCCAACTACCTTCACCTCCTCCCTCTACCCCTCCCCCTCCCCTCAGTGTTACCACCCTCAGAGGCCTACTCCCATGCACACAGTGATGGTGCTCCATGGGATATGCATGTTGTCTTACATGTCTATGTCATTGCATTGTACGTCACAGAGGTCTCCATGAGGTGTTGTGCATTGTGCAATGACATAAGCACAATGTGTGTAATTACCCTTATTAATATCCACTACAAACCATCAAGGTGTGCTATCAGCATCAAGGTTGTGCTATCGGCAACAAGGATATGGTTTGGAATATGGTTTAGATATCAACAGGATATGGTTTGGCCCTTCCCTGTTTGGTATGGGAAGGCTCCTGCCCCATGACATGATGTACGATGACGTATCAACTGTTGAGCCTGGGTCAATCAACCCAGCACCACCAACGTCTGGCCGAAAATAGCTCCCTTTTCTGTACCTCAGCCACATGTTGACTGGTGATCACTTAAACAATGGATTTAGTTACCATGCCCTCAAAGAACTGAAACCTGAGAGCCCCCCCCCCCCCCCTCCTTCCCCCCTGCTTATTAAGAAACTTAGGGTTAGAGCTTCTTTCCAGGACAGCCGTCCTGGGAAGCAATACAGCCACGAACCAGATAATTGTTTGTACTCAGAGGCCAAGGCTGTATATTGTTCAGCCACTTCACATGTAAGGTGAAAATTGCCATACCTCAACAAACACTACTGGTGTTAATCTACAAGAGAAGGCTACTGGTAAATCTTGTGTGTCTGAACACATCCAAAAGCTTTTTTTTTTTTTGAGGCAGCTCAAACACTCAAACATCAGTAGGTAGGTTTACCTAATGAATATGTATAATTTACCTAATACCACCTAGTCTGGCCCCTAGCCTGGTCTCTTCTGATTGTCTCCTAGGGGCCTGGCCCCCTCTGATTGTCCCCTAGCCTGGCTCCCTCTGATCGTCCCTTAGCCTGGCCCCCTCTGATCGTCCCTTAGCCTGGCCCCCTCTGGTTGTCCCCTAGGGGTCTAGAGGCCAAATCAATGTATCTAATGGTTAGACAATCGACTGTTATGGACCATTAATCTAGGTCATGGTCCTAAGATGGCATCAGTTCATAGCTTCCTCTTATGTCGTGCTCAAATTACGAGTGCTCTAATACCTCCTGGGTCGAAGCATGCTATTATGTTACAACTGTTCCTCCTTGCTTGGCTGTGGACAAGCCCTTGTTTGCATTTGTGACCTGGCTAGGTTAAAATTGTTTTAAATCAGTAATATTTATATCTAAGGTGTTACGTCACGCATAAAAATGTGTTTTCGAGCACATTCTTGTTTTGTGTTCATACCATGGTATTTATCGCTTCTGCCAACTCCTGCACCTGTGTGTTGCATGGAGCCATGCCTTTAGGCTGCTCTTGTCAATATGTGTTGTATCATAATCGACGTACGGCCGTCCTGAGCCACTCCTGTGCAGATGGGGAGGAGGAAAGGGAGGAAGGGGGAGTGAGGGTGGATGGTGTGGAGAAGAGGAAGGAGAGGAGGAGATGGAGGGAGGAGGAATGGGAATATGGTTGAGTGCTTTCCTCTCTCCTCTTAACACATTCGCACTGTGCAGAAGGGGAAGAAGGGCAAAGGAAAGGCCAAGGCCAACATTCCCTTCCCTATCTACTATGAGACTGAACGCCCTCCAACAGCTGGTATTGCAGATGGTGTTATTGAGAAGGAACAGGTGAGGTGTTAACCCAATAGGATTAAGGAGGAGGCGCCTGCTTGTTTGCTGTTGTTAGGAGATAGAGAGGAGGGGCCTGTTGTTAGGGGATAGACAGGTGGGGCCTGTTCTTAGGGGATTGAGAGGAGGTCCTTTGTCATGTGCAATGCATACCACAGATAACATAACACATGTCACTGTGATGTTATGGTGGGCGTATTGATGTACAGGTGGCAGGTGTAGGTACACTGTGTGTGTGTGTGTGTGTGTGTGTGGGTAGGTGGGTGGGTACACTGTGTGTGTGTGTGGGTACAATGTGTGTAGGTACACTGTATGTATGTGTAGGTACACTGTGTGTGTGTGCATAGGACACTGTAGGTACACTGAGCGTGTGTGTGTGTGTGTGTGTGTGTGTGTGTGTGTGTGTGCCTCATCAGCAGTAGAGCACATGTCTGTGCATACCTCCACCATGGTCTGTACCATTGGTGGTGTTGTCTGGTGTGTTTCCTCCAGTCTGCTTCTTACTAGTCTGAACCCTCCATCCACGCCCCCATAGTCCGATACTGCTCCTCAGGTGCTTTTTTTGTGCTGATACATGTCTGTACCCCTGTACCCTAGTGGCATATACATGTCTGTACCTCTGTACCCTAGCATATTCATGTCTGTACCCCTTTGCTGTGTGTGTGTATGTGTGTGTGTACGTGTGTGTGTGTGTGTGTGTATGTGTGTGTGTGTGTGTGTGTGTGTGTGTGTGTGTGTGTGTGTGTGTGTGTGTGTGTGTGTTCCACCATACTCTGTAATGTTTCATGCATGTGGTCATTGTGTACATCTGGTTATAACTGACTCTTTTAATCTCCTTCAGTTTTTGACTGACATGCAGAGGTTTCCAAGGGACAGGGAACTCCCCCACATATATATAGATGACTCAGCCTGGTATCTGGCCCATCCTGGTAAGGTGGTGGGTGTGGCTGTGGGCACTTGGAAAATAGGGAGGGATTAGGGGTTTGTATTGCCATTCCATTCCACTATGAGCCAACTGTACTACACCTGTACATCAGTTACACATATCTTTTGTTGTGGTCAGATCACTGTGTCCATCCATCATGTTCACTTGTTAAAGAATTATGAGGTATAGTGACCAATTGGGTGGCTTCCTGCCCCTCCCATTCCTTGGTGCTTCTTACCTGCTTCCAGCCATAAGATTTCCAGGGAAATACAGTTCTTGCTGCAATATTTAATAACTTGGCTAAGTTGCCATGACAACGCACTAGGAGATGCTTCTGTTTTGGGTGTCCCCCTCCCCGCTCCCTTGCTAAGTGATCTGCTTCGCCACCACACGTAGCATAGCTATGTGTACCAAGTTTGCAAGCCAATGTGGCTGGAGGATCCAAGACACGATCAGAATCTCCATTTACTGCGTGCCAGTCTAAATTCATCAACATAGCAGAGAGGCTTTCTCATCACTGCAATGGTTTCCACTTATTTTGTATAACAAACATTGGTGGTATGAGTGTTATGTTGGAGGAGGGAATGGAGGGGTGGAGTTATGGTGGAGCAGGGGGTGGAGGGGTGGTGTTATGGTGGAGCAGGGGATGGAGAGGTGGTGTTATGTTGGAGGAGGGGATGGAGGGATGGTGGTATGGTGGAGGAGGGGGTGGAGGGATGGTGGTATGGTGGAGGAGGGGGTGGAGGGGTGGAGTTATGGTGGAGCAGGAGAGGAGGGGTGGTGTTATGTTAGAGGAGGGGATGGAGGGATGGTGGTATGGTGGAGGAGGGGGTGGAGGGATGGTGGTATGGTGGAGGAGGGGGTGGAGGGGTGGTGTGGTGGAGGAGGGGATGGAGGGGTGG
Organism: Eunapius fragilis; assembly: GCA_963681505.1. Taxonomy (NCBI): domain Eukaryota; kingdom Metazoa; phylum Porifera; class Demospongiae; order Spongillida; family Spongillidae; genus Eunapius; species Eunapius fragilis. The sequence goes on along the minus strand of OY811983.1, from coordinate 5,034,831 downwards.
TGGTATGGTGGAGGAGGGGGTGGAGGGGTGGAGTTATGGTGGAGCAGGGGATGGAGGGGTGGTGTTATGTTAGAGGAGGGGATGGAGGGATGGTGGTATGGTGGAGGAGGGGGTGGAGTTATGGTGGAGCAGGGGATGGAGGGGTGGTGTTATGTTAGAGGAGGGGATGGAGGGATGGTGGTATGGTGGAGGAGGGGGTGGAGGGGTGGTGTTGTGGAGGAGGGGATGGAGGGTGGTAGTATGGTGGAGGGGATGGAGGGATGGTGTTGTGGTGGAGGAGGGATGGAGGGGTGATGCTATGGTGGAGGAGGGGATGGAGGGTTGGTGTTATGGTGGAGGAGGGGATGGAGGGTTGGTGTTATGGTGGAGGAGGGGATGGAGGGTTGGTGTTATGGTGGAGGAAGGGATGGAGGGGTGGTAGTATGGTGGAGGAAGGGATGGAGGGGTGGTAGTATGGTGGAGGAGTGGAGAGGGATGGAGAGGCAAAGGAGAAGATGGATGAAGGGATGGAAGGGTGGATGAAGGGACGGAGGGGTGGAAGAAGGAATGGAGGAGTGAAGGAAGGGATGGATAGGGGTGGTGGTACGGTGAAGGAAGGGACAGAGGGGTGGTGGTACGGTGAAGAAAGGGACAGAGGGGTGGTGGTATGGTGGAGGAGCAGTTCATATTTATGTCAGTATATGTATATGTATAAACCAGATATACACATCAATACCACCCAGCACACATGTACACACCACCACACCTACCACATCCTCACATGTGGCTGTATTTGTGGTTAAAACCTTGTTACAGTTACCAATCATTGCCACCTCTATGGCCTCTTGCAGATTTCCTGTGGAAACTGTCACATCCCAGTATACCAGCTTGAGGAGGGAGGGAGATGGAAGAGAGGGGGAAGAGGAAAGGGAAGGGGAGAGAGGGGAAGGGAGAGGGGGAGAGGGGGGGAGAGGGAGGGGTTGATCCAAAGTTAGAAAGGAGAAGCAAGAAAACTATTTCATTATGTCGGGCTGCAAAATGAAATACGTTGCCTGGGAATGTATAGATTTGACACCCCACTATGTTTACATATCACTTGCACTAGCTCACACCTCGCACTGTGCACCACTGGGCAAGCCACCCCATAGCAGTGTGTGGTAAACAAGTCTGTTATGGATCCACGCAAATGAAATGCCAATTGTTTCCATTCAGCTGAGGAATGCCGCATATGCATAGGGGAGGGAGAGAGAGAGAGATAGGGAGACTGCCCAAGCTATGAGATATGCCTGTCTGCCCATTATCTGCCTAATGAGCTGTCTGTACTGGCAGCTGTGATGTGGGCAGATTAAAGGGGACAGCCTTCACATAGCTCACAAGCCTCTCAAGAGGCCTTACCACATCATAGTGACCACAGCTGATAATTGACACATTTGCTTGGCTGCATGTTTAAGCACCATGTACACACACACACACACACACACACACACACTCACACACACTCACACACACACACTCACACACACGCACACACACTGGCTGTACTTTTGCTGCAGTGGGATAGGCTGGGGGTGCGTTTTTTGGAGGGGCTGGAAACTATATTCATTGTTGACCTTTACCACATTTGGTAAAGGTCAGCAATGAAATGGTTCCCTCTCCCCCCCCCCCCCCCATCTCTAAAGGCCCCCTGCCTATCCTACTGTGCTGGCTGTACTTGTGTTTTTTTTTTCATAAATATATCTTTGTGGGCAATGTGATGTCATAGTGCAGACTATCTTTTCCCACACTCCTAACTCTCTCCCGGTAGCATTTCCCCCCCCCCCCCCCCACCCCCCCCACCTTTTTAGTTATTTTCATCCAAATTACATTGAACATTGCACGCTATCCCAAATTTGGGGGGGGGGGGGGGATATGTGCCAGGGTTATGCTCACAAGGGTCTGGGGACCAGCACATATGATTGGGCCCCCCACCTTACCCAGAACAAGTGCCTGTGGGGGAGGGGAATGAGGCAGGAACTGTAACTCCAACTAGGCCTATCTTGGCTTGCGTTTTTCTCATTGACCCATACAGGCTAGATTGCATGTGATGATGTCTTCTGCTTGGGGCACAGGTGTGTGTGTGTGTGTGTGTGTGTGTGTGTGTGTGTGTGTTTTGTGTATGTGGAGGGTGGTGGCAGGTGTTTCAGGTAGTGTTGTGGGTAGATGGGGCATGTGCAGGTATTGTGAGTAGGCGGGCCAAGGTGTTAAAAAGGTCTGTGGTCATGTTTGCATGTTTTTTTCCCATTTAGAGCACCAGTATGTGCAAATGTATGAAGCCATTCGGCATGGGGACATGGAGTCCCTCCTGTCAGCACTGGCGGATGGTATCCCTGTGGACTGTAGGGACAGGTACAACAAGACACCTCTCATGATAGCTTGTGCACATGCAAGGCCTGAGATGGTGGAGTTCTTCCTGGAGAGAGGGTACACACACACACATGCACATACATACACACACACACACATGTACACATGCACACACGTACATAAATATTTCGCGGGATGGTTTGGGTGCTTGTCCAATGCACATTACTACATGTATGTGTGTGCATGTGTGTGCGCATGTATGTGTGCATGTGTGTGTTTGTGTGTGTGTGCGTGTGTGTGTGTGTTTGTGTGTGTGTGTGTGTGTGTGTGTGTGTGTGTGTGTGTGTGTGTGTGTGTGTGTGTGTGTGTGTGTGTGTGTGTGTGTCAAACTTTAGCCTATGCACAGGTGTGTGGTTACCCTGGGGAAAGGTACTAACTTGTAGGCATTCCCTAAGTGTTACCTTAAGTGTATAATTATTTGGTGTCTCTCCACATCAATACTTCTCTCCCTCCTCCCTCCTCCCTTCTCCTTATATGCTCCCCTCCCTTAATCTAAATTTCATATTATTGTCATTTGGTTCTACTGGGGCACAGGTGTGCATGTGTGTTGTGTGGGGTGGGGGGGGGGGAGGGGGAATCACAGGGGTTATAGGTAGGTGGGGCACAGGTGTTACAGGACTCACACCTGTGCCCCGCCCCAGTTCAGGGCCATACCTTGTAGTTTTCATTGTAACTGATGGCTACTGTACATGTGGGGAGAGCTGACTTGTAAGACATTACACTTGGATCAGGTTGTGGTAGGGTCACATCCTGGTTGAGGATGGTTGAGGGGGAAAGGTTAATGGAATACATGTACATGTACCCCAGGATGGTTGTTTTAACCCCTCACCCCCTAATAGTTTCGGGGAGGGGGGGGGGGGGGGGGGGGGGGGTGACTTCCATTTCCTCTCCCCTCACCCTCTCGCCATGTTTAACACAAATGCACCAGTCCCAGCTTCTCATGTTCATGTGATGAAAAAATTGATTTTTAATAGGACACATTAGTGATCAAGCAGGGACAATTGTATGTGGCTTATGGCCCTACAATTATGCATCCCAGCCCATGCTGTTTGGATACGTGCAAACCGCTAATTTGTGTGTATTTGGGTGTTTACATGGCTCAAAATGCATCTGTATTAATGCATACCTGTTGTCAAGGCGACACATAACTACACACAAACGTGGGGATGTGGGAATATTGTTACATCCAGTTGTGTAATATACTTACAAATCCTTCACCCCTTCCATCTCCACTGTATGTGTGTATGTGCATCATGTGATCACTAACACTGCATATGATGATCATGTGATTTGAATGCGTGTACATGTGACGATCATGTGATCACCGTACTGTCAGGGCTGATGTGAATGCCATTGACAACTTCATGTGGACACCACTGCACCATGCGTCCCACTCTGGACAGGTTAGCTCAGAAACGTGGTGCACACATGTTTGTACGTATATGGGTGTACTATGTGTGTACTATGCATGTATATATGTGTATGTGTGTGCCTATGAATGTGTGTGTACGTGTGTGTGTATGTGTCTGTGTGTGTGTGTGTGTGTGTGTGTGTGTGTGTGTGTGTGTATGTCTCACATGGTGACACAAGCGTGACTGGCAATGTGATTAAGTCTTTATTCCTCACTCCTCCCCCTCCATCCCACCCAGAGAAATTACCATGTATGGGCATTGGGACATAAAATATGAGAGCTGGCATTGGTACATACTGCACATGTATATGAGATTGCCCCCACTCTGTGCAGATGTGATTGGTATGCCACCAGGCTATTGAGAGAAGGGTAAAGTATAGAGGGGGGAGAGGGGAAGTCTCTGTCTGCACACACATACACACACACACACTCAGCTGGGTAAGCCCCTCGCAAGAAGCAGCACAAACACAGCCCTCTTACTAAGCATATCCACCACAACCCCACCTAACCTCAACCAGCCAACATCCCCCACAATCAGTACCCATACCGGATGGGAAACAGATAAAAAAATACAATGGCAGACACAGACCCAGCAGTGACTCACCAAAGGTCAGGCAAAGGAGGCATACTTTAACCCTTCGTGCTTCATGTGTTACATACGCCAGTATACAAACAGTGTGTGACATGAACTTCACACACATGAGTGGCTGTATACATCCAGTTGTAGCCACCAACACGCACACGCACACACACACACACACACACACACACACACACACACACACACACACACACACACACACACACATATCATATTACATATACCCAACCGTTCCTAACAGCATAGTGGTATCTGGGCCAGCCAAGGATATATGTACAGCATATGACCTGCTCACACACCTGTGCCATGCCTTTGCATACCATCGTAAATAACACGCGTAAAAGAAAAGACTTGGAACACATATTCTGGGAATTTGCGGCACAAGGAAGGGAAGAGGACTAGCAAGTGGGGCCCATATACCTTGTATAGCTCAACAGCCTAGTTCTATGGAAGCCACTTGTTGAACATGTGAGGAGGCATGCATGTGGCTGAGTAGCCAGCAGGTGGGACAAGTCATAACCAATGCAAGTTCTGCCTGTTGACAAGCTCGTAGTGATTTGAGAAGGAATAATGTTTGTATGCACGTATGTGTGTGTGTGTGTGTTTTCATATGTATATGTGTGCATATATGTGTACCTGCTTTGCAATTGCACTTGCAGGTGTTCCTTGTCACTATTACCGTGCTTCTTCTTCTGCTGATTCCTCTGGTTATGCCCTTCTTATTAGTGCCCTTCTTGGTGCTTTCTAATCTTTTATTATAGTGCCTTGCTTACTAGTACTCTCAGATCCTTATTAATGCTCTCCTTATTTCAATGCTACAGTCCCGTTGTGCATTGCTTAATTATTATTTATTCACTTGCTAATCATTTGGTCATCAGTCAATGCAACATGAAAATGGAGTAGAACAATATGATATAGTGTGTATGCACATGTACACGCCGTAGGGGCTGAGATCAGGCCTGGGCACCTTTCAGACAACTCGAGGTTGGTCTGGGTACTAGAGACTTAGTAATTCACCTGCAATTATGTGGCATATTGACTTGCCAGCCAAGCGCTATTCTGTTTTGTCTACCCATTACTGGTGCATTCTTTCACATAGTTTTCATTTTCTCCAGACTTGTACATGAGTGGGAGTGTGTGTGTGTGTGTGTGTGTGTGTGTGTGTGTGTGTGTGTGTATTTGTGTGTGTGTGTGGGGGGGCATGTATGTAGGCAGTGACATTATATGGGGCACCACACATACACACACACACACACACACACACACACACACACACACACACACACAAGCAGTGCATGCCCTAAATGGATTGGCTCCACCTTGCGCACCTCACTAGTTAGCAATCATTATACTTGACTGTGCCAGCAGTTTCATGCATTTACATGTGTTACCTGCACTTACATGTGCATACACGTGCATATCCATACCTGTGTGGGTGCATGTGAGGCATCCTTTTTCTTTTTTCCCATGGGAATATATTTGTGATTACTAAGAATTATTTCAGTTTGAATGCCTGCAACATGAATTTTAGGGCAGAATTTGCCAATATGCCATCTCCGTGGATACCTCGTGCCTTCATACTTTATAAAGGAACCAGAGATTAGCATTCCAGCACATCTGTGAATCTGTTTGTGCATCTGAGCTGGGTGCTCTCTGGCTTCGATAGATATGCTGACTCTAGAGGAGAGCTTGCATCAGCTCGTACTCTTCTTATGCATCAATGCACATCTCCTCCCTCAAAGCACATGTCCAATGGTCATATTTCCATTTCCTCCACCTTTCCTGTTTCCTCATGCTCCATTTCTGTTTCTCTCAAAATTTCCACTTTTAAATTGTACAGTGTGCTTAGAGGGATAAGATTTTGTTATGTGTGTATGTACATGTGTGTGTGTGTACAGTGGTTGGATTACATGGTACTCCTGCTAATAAGAGTCAGCCTTGAATTTACACTGAAGTGCATAAGTTTTATGGCCTTAATTACATGTGCCTCTCCCTTCATCACCCTCCCTCCTCATCCTCCCTCATCACCCTCCCTCCTCATCCTCCCTCATCACCCTCCCTCATCACCCTCCCTCCTCATCCTCCCTCATCACCCTCCCTCCTCATCCTCCCTCATCACCCTCCCTCCTCATCCTCCCTCATCACCCTCCCTCCTCATACTCCCTCATCACCCTCCCTCATCACCCTCCTTCATCACCCTCCCTCATCCTCTCTCCCTCATCACCCTCCCTCCTCATCCTCCCTCATCACCCTCCCTCCTCATACTCCCTCATCACCCTCCCTCCTCATCCTCCCTCATCACCCTCCCTCCTCATCCTCCTTCATCACCCTCCCTCCTCATCCTCCTTCATCACCCTCCCTCCTCATCCTCCCTCATCACCCTCCCTCCTCATCCTCCCTTCATCACCCTCCCTCCTCATCCTCCCTCATCACCCTCCCTCCTCATCCTCCTTCATCACCCTCCCTCCCCATCCTCCCTCATCACCCTCCCTCCTCATCCTCCTTCATCACCCTCCCTCCTCATCCTCCCTCATCACCCTCCCTCCTCATCCTCCTTCATCACCCTCCCTCCTCATCCTCCTTCATCACCCTCCCTCCTCATCCTCCTCCCTCCTCATCCTCCTTCATCACCCTCCCTCCTCATCCTCCTTCATCACCCTCCCTCCTCATCCTCCCTTCATCACCCTCCCTCCTCATCCTCCTTCATCACCCTCCCTCCTCATCCTCCCTCATCACCCTCCCTCCTCATCCTCCTTCATCACCCTCCCTCCTCATCCTCCTTCATCACCCTCCCTCCTCATCACCCTCCCTCCTCATCCTCCCTCATCACCCTCCCTCCTCATCCTCCCTCATCACCCTCCCTCCTCATCCTCCCTCATCACCCTCCCTCCTCATACTCCCTCATCACCCTCCCTCCTCATCCTCCCTCATCACCCTCCCTCCTCATCCTCCTTCATCACCCTCCCTCCTCATCCTCCTTCATCACCCTCCCTCCTCATCCTCCCTCATCACCCTCCCTCCTCATCCTCCTTCATCACCCTCCCTCCTCATCCTCTCTCATCACCCTCCCTCCTCATCCTCCCTCATCACCCTCCCTCCCCATCCTCCCTCATCACCCTCCCTCCTCATCCTCCCTCTACCACCAGTCAGATATAGTGACAATGCTTTTGAATGCTGGTGCCAATATTGATGCCCAGTCTGTCAATGGTGGTACAGCTCTGATGAGGGCAATTGAAACCTGCCAGAGAGATATTGTGAAGTTGCTATTGGATAAGGGGTGAGTTGGAGACTGGGAAGAAATAAGTGCTCAGATGACAAGGAGATACCAAGGGGAGGAATTATTGGGTGATAATGGAAGAAGTGATTAGGTAGTAAGGGCAAGATGAGGTGGCAATGGACGGAATGAGCGGGTGACAAAGAAAGGAATGATTCAGTTGTAAGGGAAGGAATGCACAGGTGGCAATATGAGGAGTGACCAGATATTTAGGGAAGGACTACACATATGTAACCATGTGGCAAGAGCCTATGTATGACCCAATATGATGTCCACATACATGTATGTATGACCCAATATGATGTTCACATATGTATGACCCAATATGATGTCCACATATGTATGACCCAATATGATGTCCACATACATCATCGCCATGGACCATATATGGTTGAGGTACATGTACATGTATTAGGTGATTATTTCATGGTCCCATGCATACAATGTACCTGTGGAGCCATCCCCTGTGTTGCAACTCACATACTTGTGCATGCATCAGTATGTGTGCAGGCTTATGTGGGTGCATCAGTATGTGTGCAGGCTTATGTGGGTGCGTCAGTATGTGTGCAGGCTTATGTGGGTGCATCAGTATGTGTGCAGGCTTATGTGGGTGCATCAGTATGTGTGCAGGCTTATGTGGGTGCATCAGTATGTGTGCAGGCTTATGTGGGTGCATCAGTATGCGTGCAGGCTTATGTGGGTGCATCAGTATGTGTGCAGGCTTATGCGGGTGCATCAGTATGTGTGCAGGCTTATGTGGGTGCATCAGTATGTGTGCAGGCTTATGTGGGTGCATCAGTATGTCTGCAGGCTTATGTGGGTGCATCAGTATGTGTGCAGGCTTATGTGGGTGCATCAGTATGTGTGCAGGCTTATGTGGGTGCATCTGCATGTGTGTGTGCAAGTTTATGCATTTACCCACTGTTCTACATACACGTACTGCCTTACCTCGCTTACCCACCCCACTCACAACACACATCACGTCAGCGCCAAGGTATTGCTTGAGAACAAGAATGGCTTCACAGCCTTGGATGTCGCCAAGAACTGGGGTGACGAAATCATCTTCTCCATAGTGTATGCCCGAGCTTCAAGTCTTCCACCGCCCGTGGAAAAGAAAGGTATGATGTGCATGGAATGACGTCGGGGACCCTGCTTTGTTATGGCCTGGGCACCTGACCATCGGGTATCCAGCCCCACACAACAGAAGAATATGTGCACGTGAAAGGATAATTTTAGCAGTACATACCCCACATCGTTATTCATTAGAGGGTTCATGTACTTGTGGCTACTTGTGTGGCTAGAGTCACTGGGTGTGGTGGTGTCTGACAGGAAAATGTCTGATGGCTCTCCCATATTGTGTACTGTTGGGAGCCTGATGTGGGTGGGGTTGTGTGTGTGTGTGTGTGTGTGTGTGTGTGTGGGGAGGGGCATATAATATTAATGCTTTGGATGGGGGTAACTAATATTGGAGAGGGGTCTGGGGCTTCACCCCAGCCGCTTACTTCAGCATGTTTTCGTAGCATCAGCGTGGCATATGCCAATGCTGGAAGCTATGAAAATTAATTCTTGCTGGGGGGGGGGGGGGGGGGGAAGGGGGGGGGGGGGGGTGATACATGACCCCCCCCCCCCCCCAAACTCCGCCTCTGTTATCATGCTAAGGATTTACGTGTATTCAGGGCGGCATAGTTCTAAATGGCGAGTGCCACACTAGCATGTCATATTGCTCCTGTGCACCTCATATGCATGTTACGATGCACAAGCATTTTCACCTGTGCTGTTATGCTGCATGCACAAGATGCAACCTCTGAAATTAGTATTATTGTCAATCTCTCCATAGCATCATGTACCATAGAAGGACAAGGGGTACGATTGCCACCCACTGGTTGGTACGTACCACCCATTCCTGTGTCTAATGTATCCAAAAGAAGCCCGCCAACTAGGGTTGTATTTTTGCACAAAGGTCTAGAGATTATGTCTCAGCAGTGAATGGTGGTGTGTTATGATGGTTACAGATAACTGGATTTCCCACCACCTTTGTTGCTATTGGGATGGCTGTGGTTTTTGGTGTCCCTAAAGGCTATCATACAGCAAGCAGACGTGTTGCGCGCAACATGTTGCTTACTGTATGATAGGGTGTTGCGTGTTTGGTTGTCTGCGAGTAGAAAGGTGGTCTATTTCGAGGTAACATGTTGCCTGCAGCATAAAAGAAACCGCCGCCAGAAGATATATTCTTTACTAAGTTGCGTTTGTTTGTTTAGTCGTGAATCAACAGGAACTTAGAATGCTTAACTTTGTTAGTAGCACGGTGCATGATGCGTCGTTTAAGATCGGCGGTATAACCCATGCGCTAATTCCTCGCATTTCTGTAAACTTTATTGTTAGAGGCCCGTATATCAGCTGCTGTATATAAACTGGTAGTACGCTCCGATGGGTGGCCTTTGTTAAATCCAGCTAGTCTTTCTCCCAGCGTCCTATTTCTTCCTCTTCTTATTCTTAAGAAACGCATGCAGCTTCCCCACAAGCAGCACTACGCCTTTCGTGCTTCAATTCTAACAGAGTATGATTTATGTTGCCCGCAACATTTTGCCTATAGTGATGCATGTGTGCGCACACAACATTGTTGCCTAGTGCAAATAGCCTTAAGGGCGTTGTTCCACACTGGTGACGCAGTGGTGCCTTAATTAAGCGCGTTGAGGTGGTTGCTATGGTGATACTGCATGCTGAATTAATGGATGTTATAGTGTTATAGTGGTTGGTGTAGCAACGATAAAAGGTGACAGTTATTTGTTAACATGATGACTTCATTTCTTCTATTGTAGTAGACAGCAACTTACCTATTGGTAGTAAATTCAACTACTCTTATATATTATTAACTGTACTATTATTACCATTAGTTATGTAACTAGTATTAGGTATCCTAGCTGCAGCTAGGTATAAGTATAAAAAGGTTATTAGAATATCTGTAGGTTAAGACATACCAAGGCCAAATGTTAAGTGAAGGCAATAAGCTGTTCAATTAATCATTTCTCATCTGTCTACACAAAAACTAAACTATACTATTAATAAACTGAAACATGTTATTACTAAAGTCTCAGCAACAATAACATGTGATTGCTCAAGAACTAGTGTAGTTCGGTGCACTCTTCATCTTATACCTGCACATACATGTACTACAGAGCTTAAAGTGTTATCAAAAACATAGCATTGTAAGGTGATCTTGTACACAGCCAGGTTCAGTTGGGTGTCAGAGCTGCAACTGTTGCCAGTACATGTAGAACACCAATCACATCCTGCAATGCACATTGTATGGAACAAAAATTTTTACAGCATGTCAAAGAGAATGTTAACATGCCAGATGCTGTGGCATGGTAGTGCAGACCCTTTCAAAAATGGGTAAACCCTTTTTGGGGAAGTGTGAAACAATGACAATGATTGCAGGGGCAGATACAGGAATTTTGGATGGCAACAGTTGCAGCTCTTAACACCAACTCAACCTGGCTGTGTTTTGGTACGATAATGTGGAAGTGCTCCATGTGGGAGTGAGCTAGGGACTAGTCTCTGCAGGAGTGTTGGCTGAACAAAAGTCTGGAGTACAAAGTACAATAGGCTAACAGCATTGCCTTTAAATAATAATAATAACACAACTGCATGAAATCATAGGTTACACACAATCGCCTAGACCAAAAAAATTAGGCCATCAGAGCTCCTGCCGCAGCTCAGAGCAGGACGTCTTTCCATATCCCTCTGTAGTGGCTGCAGACTTTATTAGTAGTGAGGAAGCTATGGCCACCAAATGTGAAGCCAGGCAAGAGAGTAGGTGTTGCGTGCTTCCTTGGACAAACTACCATGAAATTATGTTTTTTCATTTTTTAGTCACAAGAACCGTTTGTTTATTCAGACTAACTAATTTTCAGTGTGCTGTTTGGCAGCATTGTAGTCCATGCTGGACCCTTCAATTGTGTTCATTCTTTGCAGTCGTACCCTTGTATTTATGGTGTCGTCCCCTCCTGTAGTCAGCTTTACTAGTGTTTACTGGGAGCACCCCAGTCTGTGTTTGTGTCATGGGCTCACAGTCAAGGCATGTTTGCATTCATGGATGACCTTTCAAACACAATCACCCCTCACCCCCCCCCCCCCCCCCCCCACAACCTTCCCCACCCTCCCCCACTTTTAGAACTGAAATTTGATTCCCTCCCTAAGTTGAAGGTAAAGGTACTGGGGGCCAGCAAATTGTGTGGGGATGATAGTGCATGTCTTGCTTCATGCTTACCTTGGTTGCGCTTACCTTGGTTACGCTTACGTTGGTTATGCTGACGTTGGTTCTCTCTCATGCAGGTGAGAAGGGGAAGAAGCCTGCCAAAGAGAAGGGCAAGGGCAAGGGCAAGGGAAAGGGGAAGGGGAAGAAGTCCGACAGCTCCCTCCCCACCATCATCCCCGTGAGTTCAGTCGTGGGTTTAGTCATGAGAATCCTTTTTATAGCAATAGCTGAGATGGTATAATGTGTGGCGTTTAGGAAACTCATAATGCTGTAATTCTAAAATATCACACCACAATGTCTTTTACAGATGTACACACATATTCTTACCGCCAGAAACCAATAGGTGCTAGTGTAGTTTAAAGAACATCAGTATCTTCATGCAGGATCTGAATGTGTGCATCCATGTATGCACACCTCCCTAAGCTTAAAATTCATTTTAGTAGTGATTGCAAAACCACTAAAAGAAGCACATCGATAGTGGTGAAGGCTAAGCAGTGGCTCTTGTAACAAGGGCAGTCTGTACACAGAAATATATATGGGTGTACTTTTTCACACATGCACACATACACATGCACACACACGCACACACACACACACACACACACACACACACACACACACACACACACACACACACACGCACAACACACGTGCACGCACGCATATGCGCAACAACACCGGCGCCTGACAATGCTTATGCGACATGACCAACATGGTGCACCTTAGCAGTTTATCATGTCGGATTGCTTTGTGGTTCATTGTTACATAATCACACTTTGCCCGAACATTGTCCCCACTCTCCCAAACCACGCATTGAGGGTTTCATTGCTCAAAGCTTTTCATATCACTTTTGCATGTGGATGATGTTCCCCCCCCCCCCCCCCCCCCCCTTATTTCTTCAGGGCCCACCCCTTTCTCCGCCCCCACCACCTGCACGGCTTCCCACCCCAGCAGAATACATGGAGCGTTCCAAGAGGAGGTTCACGCTCGTCAACATGCAGACAGCTGCCACCGTCAAACCTGCTCCTAATTATAGACCAAAGCCTGCCTGGGTGTCCAGACCTCCCTCCACCGTATGTGTATGCGTGTGGGTGTGTGTGTGGGTGTGTGTGTGTGTGTGTGTGTGTGTGTGTGTGTGTGTGTGTGTGTGTGTGTGCATTACTCTTTTTTAATTCTTTTTTTTTTCATCTCGTCTAGCAATCATTTTTGAGCAGCCAGTCAAGAAGTCGGGAAGAGAGGGGGATCGAAAGCTTTGACTTTGGAGAAGATAGAACTCCATTTCAACTGCAAATTTTAGCGCGAGTTCAGGCTTTGGAAGTTTCTGATGATGTAAATTAATTAAAAGTTAATTGTAGCTATTTGATCGGCGAGAAAGGGGGACGAGGATTGCCGTTATAAATATAAATATCGAGCTGGGGAACAGAGTACACGTCACGAATGGAAATCTGGCTGTTTTTTCTGCTAAGCTTCACAGCACTGACAGCTGGGACTCCAGTCACTCGGCGGCCCCTGGACGGCCTGATTAACAGCTTACAGCCGGTCTCCAGGCCAACTTGCGCGGCATTCCGTTACGATATCTGTAACACTATTTCCAACGGCCAAGGATACAACAGTGGGGTGTTCCCAAACCCCCTAGCCCCTCATTACCTCAGCACCCCCTTGGGGGCACAGGGCGAAGCTAGCGTCATCATTCCCTGGGCCATCTCCACCAACTGCTCCCAGTACATAACCCAGTTCCTCTGCTTCGCCATCTTCCCCTTATGCGTGAGCTCCTCGGTGCCCCCGGTGCTGCCGTGCAGGTCCATGTGCGAAAGAGTACGGTGCGAATGCGAGGCAGCTCTGAAGGCGTCCGAGTCGCTATCCCGGTGGCCCGAGTGGCTCAACTGTGACCAACTGGAGAGGGTTCTCGGGGATTATGGCGCTACCGGCGTCTGCATGGAGGCGGACGTGAACGAGACCTGCACCAGTGCCAGTGCAAACCCCACAACCTCCACCCCTACTACCTCCACCCACAAATTTGCCCCTCCACCAACCCTCTCGTCCCATGGCCAGGACTATTCTTCCCTTTGTGACGCACCCTGTGGTGACTGCAGCTTATTTACAGAGCTGAATGCATCCACTTTATCAATGGCAAGTGCAAACTACAGCTTTGGTACGTCCATGATGTTGCATGCCCTCATAATGTCAGGTATAGTGAGAGAAAAAAAATCGCCATATTAATGTACCTCCATCGCACTCCTTGCAACAGTTTCCACTACAGAATAGAATTAAAACTGTAGGGAGGGGGCAGGCAGGCATTATATTACATTTTGTGCATTCTAATTAATTCTCCCCCTCCCCACCTCCTCCTCCCCATCCTGCAGCGGCACAGGTAAATGTGGCTAGCAAGTATGAGAGTAGTGTTGGTGGGTGTAACCTCACACTCTATGCTGTCACTGTTGTTCATACATACAACCTGTGCCCAGTTCCCGGTGTCTCGACAATGCATCTGCCTTCCCCTGATGCAACTGTCACCACTAGCAGTCAGTGTGGTGGTTGCATCAATTTGGTTCCTGGAGAATCATACTGGCTGGCTGGAGTGTATGGCACTATTAGAGGTGTCCCATCTTGGATAATCCCACAATCCCAAGGTGTGGTGGCTCCTTACAATGAGAACGCAGTTATTACTCAACCTGACTGTGCTGTTTAGTAGGGCAGTGGTTTTCTTTAAAATTGTAATCAATCATTCTCTGTCTTTTGTACTTTTATTTTGTCCTATGCTTGCATTGCATATATGTACGTACGCTGGCTCACAATAATTACGTTTATCGTTAGTTATTAAAATGACACGTGACGCTTCTTTTTTTTTTTAAGGCTTGCATTGTGGAATTATACTGGGGTAGAACGAGGAGGAAATGTATTTGAGGGTGTTCCGTTTTTATCATTAAGAACGTTTTGCGCAAAGAAGTTATGCGCATGCATGCCATGCAATACTATTGCTCCACATGCAGGAACGCGAAATCCAACGTTGCACGATACACATATGCTGTCACACCACATGTAGAGCATTTGGCGCACAATCTATAGCTACAATAACAGCAAAAAGTATTACTGAAAAACGCGTCTCCGATCAGTCGAATCCATGCTCGATTCCAAATTGATTTGACTTACAAATAGATGTACTGACCAGATATAAGTCACAAATAAATTGGAAATCAAGAATTGATTCTTAGTACTATAGTGTTTGCTTTTTTGCTGCATGTGAGTCAAGTTATCTATATATGCACACACCACAGTAACCTCATGCATCAGTAGAGTAGCTGCATCGTCATCAGTGGGCATCCATGCGCTATATAACAGTTATGACTGGAGCAAAAGCTAGACATCCACTAGGTGAAGTGCATGGCTGATTACGTAAATTACACGAAAGTACGATCTGGCGGCGTAAACATCTTATCAGTAGTGTTTTCTAATATTATATAGTTCTCGTAAATTATCCGGAGTCGCGTCGCTACTCAACAACTTCGGAAGGCCTTCTAAATATAACCTAATTAACCCCTCTATGTATAGCTGATGAATGTTCAAAAAGGCGCGGGATAAAATTTGTATGCATGCATGGAATAGCCCGTGAAGTGTTGTTTTTGTAAAATGATATCAGCTAGTATAACCTGTATAGCGTTTGCACTATGCCTGCACAAGGAAAGAAGAAGTAACCTCAGTAAAGGTTTGGATGGCCTCTCTTGTACACCTTGGGGCAATTTAATAGTTATAGCGCGCGATCCCACACAATTGGTCGATAGCTCAAGTTGCTGCATGACGAGCTGATATGTCAAAAGCTGTACATATTTTATTAATATACCGAATTGATCAAAGTTAATAGCTATACCACGACGGATGATATAGCTAGGGCTTCGCTTCCCGTTTTATTATGTACCGGTGGTCATTGTAATGAGTCTAATTGTTCTGTCGCGGTCCGTGACTTCAGTGCATGTATCTATCTGCTTGTGGCATGCCTAGCCAGACTCCGGTTATAGTTAAGCACGGTTGGGCGGGTTAATTCATTACGTCACACACACGCCGTGGTCCGGTTAAAATCGTAACCGGACCTGAGGCTGCGGCCTTGCGTATATGCAAGTACGGATTTGATCAGCTATAATTAACACATGCATTAAAATTAAAATTTTATTACATTATAAAACCTGCAAACTGCCCTGTAACGCGTAACACAGCCGCCCACATGTATAATTAACAATTTCTCACCCAGCAACGGTTATTTATATCGATGCGAATGCGGTCACCACAGACGGCGTGCGTCACGATAGGAGGGCCTATATAATCGAGGAGCTGCTCTCGTAACTCCATACAAGTCGACCCGACACAAAGCAACAATGAATCTTCTCCTCTCCTCGACACTAGAGCTGCTAATGTGCGTGCTTGTGGCAAGTCGCCCGGCGCTGAGGCAAACCACCATTGTAACAGTTGGCGAGATTCCCTCTAATCATCCGCAGTGTGCGAAGTTCAGCAGCCCCATCTGCAACCATCTCGGCGGTCAAGGATACACCTACACATCCTTCCCGCACCCGCTCGCTCCGACCTATCTTTCCAACGTCGAGAAAGCCGAGGCTGAGGGAAACGCCGCCATCGCAATGGCCGTCGCCAGCAAGTGCTCGCAGGACGCAGCCATGTTCCTCTGCTTCTCCTACTTTCCTCTCTGCACCGAGAACCGACCTCCGGTGCTTCCGTGCAGATCGCTGTGCGAGCGAGTGAGGAGCGACTGTGAGCCCTATCTGAACTCCACCTTCGGCCTCGGGTGGCCTCGGTGGGCGGACTGCAGCAACATCGAAAGGGTCGTTAACGAAACGAACGCCGGTTGCGTCAAGGAGACCCAACCTGCAGAACCCGCTCCGGTATGCGGTGCTTGCAAACCCCTCAACAAGATCTTTTCGACTACTTTCAGACTATCCAACAACAATTTCACATTCGGTAAGTGAGCATTGAATTGAATCACAAACAGTGCATTCCATTAGTTGTTTTTTAAACCCTATAGCTGCTAAGGTATCAGTGCAGAGCAGAAACACTACAAATCATATCGTCACCTACGGCGTGAACGTCAGCAAAGGATACGACTTGTCCTGCAAAGCCCCGGTGCCCCAGAACATCGTCATCCGGACGTGTGACGAACGGTGCGGACCTTGCCTTGACCTGGCCGTCGGGAAAACGTACCTGATCGGAGGGTACTCCAATGTCGGCGATAACGGTGTTGTCGAGTGGAAAGTGCCGTGCCAAAACGGAGTCGCTTCTCCGTGGTCTGACGACTACGACACTAAGATGGACAAGTGGATGATAGCAGCAGCGAAGGACCGCCAGTGTGCTTTAAACTAAACAACAACAGGGAAAAAAAGAATCAATCACACAGCTATCAAATGCATATCAGACCCCTCCTCCGCCATATTATATTTATTTCAAAACATTTATATTTGGCTGTATGTATGAATGTCAACAGCCTCCACAGTTACTAAATTTATATCAACAAGCGATGTCAAATGTATACGCGCATGCTTTAACATGCACGATATTAATCAATTAACGAGACTATGCATAATGCGTGCTCGAGCGAACCACACGCATGATGCAAGCTATATATACGATTTATTAAACAGTGTCGGTGGCATGGACGCACGTTATATACAAGGGCGAAGCCCGGTTATGTAAATAACGAAACGTGGGAACAAATACTGAAAAGATCATGTTTTTCTTTAACACTTCTTAATCGACATACCCAGCCCTGTACCGGTATACAGACGCTATAGCGTCTGAACACATGCATCGGCCAGCTCCCTCATAATGCAAAGACCAAGTTGCCGTGATTGGGAGAATGTAACTCTTGTACTCAAAGAACGGTCCGATGATCTCCGTTCACGTTTGAGCCGGCTACTGCAATGCCTGCGCAATAAAAGATTGTGGTTGCGTGCAATATCTCGTTCTCGTGTCCAGACCCCACATTCCATGCACATGACGTCAGGCGCAGCTTTGAGTTCATCACATCCGCCGCAAATTCCGAGTATGTTATGGAGTGCGGTTAATTAGCACCAGTCAAACGTTTCCGAACACCTACTTGCAAAGTCTCTATAAAAGATGATCAACATCAGTTACTGTTACCGTGCGAAAAAAAAACCAATAAATAATTAGTTTAAAAGGAGTTCAATAATAGATGGCACTCAGGATCTTCTTCGTTGCGGCGCTTCAAGTACTTTTGGTAGCGGCTCGACCGGCCAGGCGGGATGCCGTCGTAACCGTTGGCGCTGTTCCTTCGGACTCCCAGTGCACACCGTTCCACAGTCCCGTGTGCAACGCCCTTGGAGGACAGGGTTACAGCTACGCGTCTTTCCCTAACCCGCTGGCTCCCGCCTACCTCCCCACCCATGAAAAGGCCGAGTTCGAAGGAAATGGCGTCATCTCGTTGGCGGTGGACAGCAAGTGCTCGCCCGACGTGGCCATTTTCCTCTGCTTCTCATTCTTTCCTTTCTGCGCCGAGAACCAGTTCCCGGTGCTTCCGTGCAAGTCGTTGTGCGAAAGGGTGCGAAGCGACTGCGAGCCGTACCTGAATTCTACGTACAACGTCCGCTGGCCGCAGTGGGCCGACTGCGACAATGTCGACAGCGTCGTGTCCAGAAATGGCGGAAGATGCATCAGGGAGGGCCCCCGTTCCGACACCAATAATAACACCGCGACCCCTCGCCCCACTTGGGCCACTACGACACCTTCACCGACATCGCCCCCTCCAACGTCACCCCCCGTGTGCGGGACATGCGGGCCTCTTAGTAAGGTCTTTTCGACAACTTTCAGGCTGCAAAACAGCAACTACACGTTTGGTAAGCCTTTTTGCACGGCAATGTCACGAGGTGTATATGCGCGTGTGGGCCAACAATCACGTTTGATGCAATCATTTTCCTGCAGCTGCTAAGGTGTCAGTGCAGAGCAGAAACACTACAAATCGTATCGTCACCTACGGCGTAAACGTCAGCAAAGGATTCGACTTGTCCTGCAAAGCCCCGGTGCCCCAGAACATCGTCATCCGGACGTGTGACGAACGGTGCGGACCTTGCCTCGACCTGGCCGTCGGGAAAACCTACCTGATCGGAGGGTACTCCAATGTCGGCGATAACGGCGTTGTCGAGTGGAAAGTGCCGTGCCAAAATGGAGTCGCTTCTCCGTGGTCTGACGACTACGACACTAAGATGGAGAAGTGGATGATGGCAGCAGTGAAGGACCGCCAGTGTGCTAGCTGATTCACTACACTCCGCCCTGAGGGGGTCATATGTATATATATATATATATATATATAATTATATATATATATAAAACAAGCCACTTGTTTTGCTTAATACTCAGCCATTTGCATGGATACTTCATGCAGTTATGCACGCAGGCGATATCATTATATATAATTATCATTATACATGTATGTTCTCATGTTGTATTATGTCTTCACATTTTATGTTCGACTCTGCAGTACGTGTGTTTTAATATTATACATAACTCGATACTCATCCCCGCACTCTGCATGCCGCGTAGTCGTTATAGATAGCAGTATAGGTGCGTGGTGAATAAGCGAGCCGGCCAGTTTCCCATGCAACATATACAGGAACTATAGCTCCACGGGCTATTAATAAGAACAGAGCGAACACATTATACAATGAAACCTATATGCGCGGGATTATAATT
The DNA here is from genome assembly GCA_963681505.1 of Eunapius fragilis. Taxonomy (NCBI): domain Eukaryota; kingdom Metazoa; phylum Porifera; class Demospongiae; order Spongillida; family Spongillidae; genus Eunapius; species Eunapius fragilis. Next base: position 5,015,201 of record OY811983.1, on the reverse strand, counting down.
CCTTCAACGTCTTTACAGCATGCATTATAGCCGGCACCAATAGAAGTCGAACTTTACTAACACAATTTAATGGCTTCATCGTGTGCCGTAGGGTTACATAATTATCTAATTATATACATGTAGCGGAATTATAATCTCCACAACATCAATGGAGTGACAGCTGAAAACACGAGAGTTATTTATTGGCGAGCGTACAAACTCAGCTTTGACATCTACCGCCTAGTAAATGCAGCCTTAGTAAATGCTTAGAATACAATTGTGAAGTCGCATCGTACATCCTCAATTGGTATAATTATTATTTTCGTCCCCTTCCCACTCCCCCACCCCCACCCCATATACGAAGTGCCAAATGGCAGTCACACGTGCAGTCGACGGCTAAACTGTTTATGCCAAGAATTGTCACTGTTCTAATGGCTGATAATCGTTTGTGTAATAAATTATTCAGTTGTGAACTGACGCGTTTGCCGCATGCGCAAATTTAATGCGGGGTTTCTAACGCAGGCTAATAGCACTGATACTTAAAACGCGACGTAGCTATGCGTATGCAGGACCTCAACAGCCCTATGTGTCGAATACATCTTGCATTCTAGTTGACTTTGCAAGCCTGTATTGCGCGGGATTCGTGCCAAAAGTTTATATACCGCTCTACCGCACTCAGCTATATATACACACTGGCTAAATGAACTATATGTACACCGGTATTTACACCATTCATTAGATTATGTACCCTCCTCGAGATTCGAATTTTATCAGCTTTACGCGCACTGGCTTAAATCAATTATGTGCACCGCTTTCGGTATATACCACCTTCATTAATTAGGTATATACCCCTCATTTCTTATATACATGTTTGCAAACCTCAACGTATCCCTTCGCATTCTTTATATACCTCCGTATATGCCTCCGCATTAGGTATATACCTCCAATTTTAGTATACGTACATGCACCTCAGGAAAATACAATTAGGCTAGTTATTAAATGTAGTCTCGTCCCTGTGCATGCAAACACTTGTCTCGTACCCAGACCCAAATGTACGTAACGATACAGTACATACATCACCAGTTTTTGTATTTGTTTATGTTATTGTATTGAAAATGGTCATTATTATTAGTTATTCTAGGCACGGATACAGGAATAGGGAGAAAGGAGGTCTCCTCTCGCATGGCTAAAACAACAGTTACCAGGCAGGGGGGAAGGGCGCAGAATGTGCCCCCGTCCCACGCGAAGAGTGGAAATTTGGGGGGACTTTCTTGTAGTGCTTCAACACATACAGTGGCTAGAAAATTGTATAATTACACCATGGCAGTGAAGACATGTATCCCAACATGTAAAGTATAATACAGATGCATGTATATGTGTTCAGTCAGCAGTTTGTAATATTGTGTGGATCAATGATAGTGCAATGAGATGCCAAATAATTCTGAATCACCACTGTCTCCCCACACATCCTCCTCAATAAGGAGTGTTGAGCTTCATACAAAGGGCACAATATTGGAGAAACAATTGACACCTTCTTCATTGTCATCTAATGGCAGTGGTCCATCCCAATCAATGCTGTTCTGAGGGGAGAAGTATGCTATCAGTACAGACCACAAGTCTTCAACTACATACCTCACCATCACCAAACATTTCTTGAGCAATAAGATGGTCAGTTCCTCTCATATGCTGCCATCTTTGGATCCACAGTTGGAGTGGTGCCATTACAGCTTGACATTTTGTGATTGATCCATATTTGTCTTCACATCTCCAGATGATAGTTAATTTGGGGTATATACCTGTGCTGCTATGACAGGAACAGTTTTAGAAAGCTGTGCATGAATTTGGCTTTGGTCTGCCAGCAAGGATTTGCTGTGACAAGGGAGTTGAAAATTATGATGTTGCTATGTTTATGCTACTCATCCGCAGAGGGAGTCAACAACAAATCCTGTCTTAGTAGGAAAAAATGTTCACAATTAGCATATTGAGAGGCTTTGGGGAGAGGTGTATATATAGTGGAGTAATTTGTACATATTATTCCCTTTTCTACCAGCTGGAAGACATGTCTTTCTTAGATCCTTCAATTCTGTTGACCTATCAAGTGGAATAATAAGTTCCTTATTCCTAGACATCAGTTTTTTTAGCTCGCTTTTGTTGTGCATAAAATGAAATGTGGCACATGTTTTATATCTGCACTGATGCATTGCTTTTGCTTGCAGATGGATAATGGTAATTCATGGAGCTGTTGATCATCAGTGCAGAGCCCCTTCCAATCACAATTGAGTAAGATCAATGGCAATACACAAGGATTAAGCAATGGACAGTCCATCCATCCCCTCATGCTTTGTTACATAAAGTGTATGTATAGTTAAAGCATGTACAGCTCTCTACCTGCTCTAAATTGCAACAATTAATGCCATAATAATACTTACCAAATTTGCTCAGCTGGAATTTTGCGGAACGTGTGAATGTGTGTGTGTGTGTGTGTGTGTGTGTGTGTGTGTGTGCGTGTGCGCATGCGTGTGTTTGCGTTGTCTCGTATCCAGACCCAAACTTACCCAATGGTTCACAGTGAGCAGGGAGTGCTGTTCTTGTAATCAAAAACCTAAACTGTTTGCCATTTTACTCGCTAGCATCGTCTAGTACATCTCAAGGTTGCAAATGATAGTCTGCGGGTTCTGACAAAGCCAACAGCTACTGTTTCCCAATAAGACTTCTTCCATTTTGTTGCAAGGTTAGTATAGCTATACGCTTGATAAAATAATTTATCTCTCTGTGTACGAGTCCATCAACTGAGACGACGAAGGATGTAAAACGATCTTCTTACGATGTCAACGCCTGTTCACATGGCAACCACACTCACTCCAAGGTCAAGCCTTAAACAAACATCATTTGATGAGGGATCTGCCTAAAGCTGGTTCCTTTAACACTGATGGCCACTCTTCTGATGCCATGTAACCCAAGCATTATGCTCACTTCATTATGCTCTGAATCACCAGGTCATCTTTCTTGCAGTCCATCCCGTGTTGCAGGGTAAGACAGTTCCACAACCATCACTGCATGAAGGCATGCCTGAGATATAGTGTACTGCATAGAACCAAATATTATTGAAAATAACTCAAAATGTATCTTTCAAGCAGAATTGATGTCAGCCAAGATGACCACGCGTGCATATGTTGCTCTCCTTAATGCTCTCATGCAGGACTTTGCTTTGTGGGTGAAAACTTCAAGTGGAGATGAAGATGTTAAGTGTAGTCATGTTTGCATCTTTCTGAGCTTGACAAACTTATGAGATCATAATCTGCTGAGATGTTCTACAATGTTGATATCAGTCTTAGACCTTTTAGAACTGTACTGTAAGTTACTGATGAAGTTCTGTCATCTCCAGCAGCCAAACTGAACTTTAGATGAGGGCCCTGATGACATATGATATGAAATATTCACTACACATATCTGTCCATCCAGGGAACAGAGACCCACGATTTCAAACATTTATAGGCCAGGTATACAAAGCTCTTAGGGAGCATTGGGAGGTGACATGCAGAGCTGTGCCAGCATGTCAGATAAGCACATTGAATCTTTTTAAAAGCACTACTAATGGTGATATATGATTAGTACCAGAGTCATATTGAGGCTGGAAACCACCTTAAACTTGAGTGTTTTATATAGTATTAGCCCTCAGTTGTGACAAGGTGCATTGGACCATGGTAAATTGGTCCTTGTGGCGGCCAGGTGGGGGGAGCCATGCAATAAATGAAAATTGGAGCTGTATAAGTTAGAGCAAGTGGCTATTCAGCCGTGCTGTTAACGTTGCAGTGCATGGAATGAATCGGCATGCTGTCGGCTAAAGCTACAACGATGCATTTGGTAGCAGTCGTACATTGCATGTTTTGGAACATATCTCCGTACAAACCTAAGTTAACGTATACCGCGGTAAGTGGTCAGTTAGGCGAGCGAACGGAAAGCTGCTAAAAACTAGTGCCACTTGCCACCAACTGTGGAACTCCCGTATGCCCTCAAAATCTTCCGGCACCCGGCTCCCCCGATTGACATTATTCAGGTTGGAACCCCCCCCCCCCCCCCCCCCCACCCCCCGATCTCCCAGAATTTCTGTATCCGCCCCTGGTCAGGTATACCAAAATTGTATATATATATATATATACTCAATGAGGAGGTGTATACATACCTAATGCGGAGAGATAAAACGTGCGCAATGCTTCTATCGTTGACGCTGCGCAGAACACTCGTATAAAACGAATTTTCCTGAAATTACCCGAATCACGTGATTTTGAGCTAGCCAACTGTTATTTTGTCTCGTAAAAAACAACAGCTTTTCCGTCCAATCTGTATGTTCTCAAATCGAGCAGCATACATGAAAAACTGACAATATGATAGCCTGGGTGTCATTTTTGTATTCAACGCACTGTGTACTCCACTGAATGAGGCAGAATCTGTCTGTTCAAGAATGTAAGTGCTCGGAGTTCCATGCCGTGCTTAGCAAAATAGCCACCCAGCTCGAGCAAGGCATACAGCCTCTAACAAGCCTACAGCCACGAACCACGCACACACTAGCTAGTTCTAGTGTGTGCGCTTGTTTCAAGTTGAAACAAGTGTATAGCCTCGAACCACGCACACAGCCTCGAACCAGGCGTACTAGAGCTAGCTAGTACGCCTGGTTCGAGGCTGTGTGCGTGGTTCGTGGCTGTATGCTTGGTTCGAAATACGTACATATTTGAAGAAGCTTCAAGAGGTTTAACGACACCCCATGATAACATGCACCGCTTAACAGGCGCCATTTTTAGCCGCTTAATTATTCCGAGGCATGTGCTGTTTATACCGCATATCCATCTTTAAAAAAAATCTCGCTTCCACCCTCACTGAAGCATTACAGTGGCGGCGGAAGGGGGGGGGGGGGGGGGGGGGGGGCTGGGGGGTCTCGAGCCCCCCCAATAATGACATAGGGGGGGCTCAGCCCCTCCTAACCAAACGACAGTACAATTGTTATTCTTCGCCTGCGAGATCGCTCGCGTATATACCGTTATGAAATTATATTATGACAAGTTTACATCTGTCGCCATAGAAGACCGCTCGATGTAATTTCTTACCCCCGCCCCCCACCCCCCGGCGGACGACAAATGCCCCCATTGAAATTCATGAATTTAATTATCCTCACTTTTGGAAGCCCCCCCCCCAATCATATATACCTTCCGCCGCCCCTGCATTACTTGTTGGATTGCATTGTTTAGTGGTTTGCGCAAGTGGAAGAGACCCTGACGTTGTAAGCGTATAGTAAAATGCCAATGGGAGGAGACATTTGGAAACTTATATGGCAGTGTCACGATTGACTATCTTGAAGACGGAATTCGTCATGATGACCTAATTGATGCGTACCTCTCATCGGATGTAATAGCGTACCCAGACCCAGACCCCCGCGGATGGATTACATCACCGCTACGGGGAATCTGGGTCTAGGTACGACACTACATCGGATGGGGTGGGGCCGATGTGCTGCGATCGGAAGAGGTGGAAAAAATAAAATAACTAATTGTAATTATTAACTGCGATAGTAATTCAACTTTTGTATTGATTTTCGCTCAATTATTGTAGCACAATGAAAATTAAATTTCGAATTCAGACTAATTTTTCTAAGGTCATTTAGAATTCAATTTGAAATAAAGCGCAACGTGAACGTACCGCATGGGCGATTTATAAGTACAACGTGCACAAACTATAATTATAAGGTAATAGAGTACGGTAGTCTCTGTTATCGGAAATGGCGTTTGAACAATTCCATTCTGCATGCGTAGGGTTTGGTGGTAGAAATACGAAAGTGAGTGGTAGGTTAGCACCTATCTTCTAATTGTCTACGGTTTGGAAGACATGCACAATATCTTCCGATCCGTTTTGGCTGCAGGGACTGAATATCACGCAGCGTTAGTGATTAACAAATTGTCAACGTCTGTTCAGATTCATAACTGAAAATCGAGCCCCCACTCCAGCAAAATCTTATCCCTGAGAGGAGAGCTGGATAAACAAAATATCAAATCCTCGGGCCATACACTATGATACGATTCGCCGATACACCATTTAATTTATACTTTGTAACCTGCCTTTTGGTCGATACTTTTGACTATAGCCAAGTTGTGTTATGCAAAAATGCCTTCACGTAATCAGAAGGGATTCAAGCAAAGTAGTTTTGTTGCTTAGGTTCACATTTGTCAAGACACGGAGTCCAAGACTACGTCCCCACTAGAGAATACGAAGTGTGTGTGTGTGTGTGGGGGGGGGGGGGGGGGGGGGGGGCACCACTAATTACGTAGTAAAAGCAAACTTAATACGATTTTCTATCCATCTCGCATCTCATGAACAAAACTTATGAAACAAGAAATTAAAAACAATTTGCTAGTTGGCGGCTTATAGGTTTGGAAGGCAATGATTCGGTGGTGGTGTGAATAGCATGGGAAAACAAAGTTGACTGAAATGGAACAATGAAATATACATCTATATTTAGCACACCCCAACGGTATGTACAGCGTCTTACAATTATGCTAAATATAGGTGTATTTCAACGTTCCATTTCTATTAACCTTGTTCCCATGCTATTTACACCACCATTGCCTTCCAATTATATATGCCATCAACGTTCTTGTAGAGAATGTTTTTTTTTTTTTTTTATTTTAATAACGCAGATACAACACCCGACGTGCACGTTAATTAAGGCACTCCAAACTAAACTTTATAGTTTCCCGTCCACTCGTCCTCGAAAATATGATGCGGGCGGTGTGTATTATTATGAATCTTGGTGCCCAGACCTAACAGCATAGCTGAAGAAAGAAGCCAAAACCGTTCTGAGCGCTCTGAAATGTTTAGCTCCAATCAAAACGCATGCCAATTAATAATTAAATTCCTTAATGCCACCGCATTTTAATCGTACCCTAAAATTAGTTAAAGAAAATATTATCACAACCGTAACAGTAATGTAATCATTACTAACTAAATCACTAAGATAAATTACATTAAAATTACGTGCAGTTATAATTTCATTCTCAATTGGCTGTCAATACAGACATGCAGAAACCAAAATGGCACAGGGTATAAATAAGCAGACGATTCATTACAAATTTCTTGATGCATGTGGCCTCCACTGCCCAGAGATACTTCTTTGGGGAAAAAAGTGGTGTTATAGTGTGCACCCCATTCTATATGGCACCCATTGGACATCTGAGCTTGGAGTTCAACAAGGAGACCCACCTAGGCCACTACTATTTTGCCTTGTGCTGCAGAAGGTGGTTGAGGCTATTGTAGCAGACTGCCCTAACACTAGTTTGCCCCAAAACCAATGGATATGGATGATGGTGTGCTGGCAGGTCCACCCTTGAGCGTTAGGATTGCTCTAAACATCATTTATGATACAGGTCTTCATTTCAATTGACTCAATGACTTCAAACCTTTTCCACCAGAGATGAAAACTTCTACCTGTCCCAATCTTAACATCGTGGGATCTCCTATTGGTGATGCCCAATACTGTTCATAATGCTCTGCGGCCTCCATCCCTCTATCAGAAATTGAAAAGGTTGCTCTGCAAGATCCACATGTAATTCTAATGCTGCTCTGTATTTGTGGTGGTTTTTAGCAAGCTATCTCACTATGCTCGCACCACCCCTACATCAATGGCAACAGATGAGCTTGGTGTGTTTGACCAAGATGTTATGAACTGCCTCTCAGAGTGTCTTACGATTGAGATGTCACCCAAGGCCAGATAACATACTCAACTGAACCTTCAGCATGGTGGCTAGGGTTCAGATATCTTGCCTATCACTGCTCTGCAGCATACATTGCTGGTCACCAATAGCAACCATTATAATACACGCAGTGAAGGCCTTTAATGCTAATGTAATTTCTAATGATGCCATGACCATTGATGTGGTTTTAGACCACCCCCATTGACAGCATCTTCTTTGTTCCAAACTTGAGGCTCCAAAGCTCCATCAGCTCTTCAACAACAGCTCTGCTGCTGACAAAGCAAGACTTCTGTCATTGTCTTCTGCACATGCACCTTCATGGTTGTTGGCAACCCCTCTTACGTCATCTAGATCCTGAAGAAATCAAGGTCGCTATCAAATGGTGGCTTGGAATGGATACATCCTCTGGCTTTAGATGTGCAATATGTCCCCATAAAATTCTTGACCACCATGTTGTAACTTGTAAATTCGGTGGAGAAGTTGTTTCCCGGCACAATCAGCTATGGGATACTTTTGTGCCGACATGCCGTTTTGCAGGTGTTAGTGCTAGTATTGAAGCTAGAAGTGGGCTAGGACATGAACACCTGCATACTAGACCTGCTGATGTCATTCTGCCCAATTTGGTTTCTCCAAACCTGCAACCCTTGAATTCACTGTGGTCTCCCCGCTTGGTTCAACCCTTATTGTTAGAGTGGAGCAGGGTCAGCTGCCCTCTCAGAGGAAGTTCACCCAAAATGACCAAAAGTGCATTGAACTAAACTGGGTACATGTCCCAGTGGCTGTGGAGGCATATGGAGCTTGGGTGAATGTGGAGGCCAATATACATTTCCCATTTGGCCACCAGACTTGCAGTAAAGTCATCAGTACCCAGATCACAAGCACAGCCTAGCACATATACCAGATTGGGTCAGAGCCAATGCAAAGGCCATGCTAGGCAGAGTTACACGAGGTTAATTGTAGTACAAGGTCTTTAGTTGGTTAATAATATGGTAGAAAGCTTTCTTGTGTTTTATGTAAATTATCATTGTGATAACATGAACAGGAATACAAGATGCAGCAGAATACACTAATCAGAATAAATGCACTAAATAACGAATGCTATTATTAATACATACATACATATCCAGACACACTGAGACACACTGGCTATAAAAGTGACAATGAGGAACTATCCCCCTCCTGAATGGAACAGCCACATCTTAAGAGGAGGGCTCGGGCATTGGCTCGCACAAGAGTCAAATTAAGGCGGCCATACAAGCTGCAGACAACCTTGGACTTGGGGGAGTTGGTCCTTGTGGCAAGGTATGATGCAAGCCGTGAAAAAGCTTGCATCGCTTCGTTGCCCCAGGCTCCATATGACTCGGCATTGTGATATATACAAAAATACAAAAGTATGGCCAAATATAACAATAATACAAGTTTTTGACGGTCAGCTAGCATGTGGGTGGGAAGGGAAACAAAAGTCCAGTTTGGAGTGGCCTAAAGCACTGCAGAACTAGCTCTCTTTTTTTTGTGATGTGGTATTATCTAATACATTATAAAGTAAATGGAGTCAGTCTGGATTCCGCGATCATGCATTGAGGCAATTTTTGCACAAATTGGTTGGGGTTGCTCGCTGTTTTTATTTCTTTGTAAATTTCAAAACCTATTGTTTATCAGCATCCAAACTGTGAACAGGTGTGCACACTTTACTCCATAACTTCCTCATCATGTTACTCCCCAACATACCCAAATGTGATCTTGATTTCCTGACTTGAAACTGCTAACTTGAGTTTTTATTATGATTTGACGGCTTCATGTGAGAAGTGTTTATGAAGAATTCGATGAGGAAATAGGACCTAACTACCTTTGTGTGTACTGGCCAGATAGAAAATGATTAAAAAATTCAAAAGAACATTTGTATTATTGCCATCATTACATAACATGTGTTTTTGTGTGGCTTTAATAAACATGTAATTTGTGATTAACTTAATAAGGTTTAAGTAAAGTGTGAACATGTGTTCAGACTTTATTCCTTGGAGCTTTTAATGGAATAAAATAATGCATCACAATGGTGATAATGGTCACCAAGGCTTATCTACCTCATCTTGGCTCTTCTTAATTAGCTGCTTGTGCACTGATGCTTTATTGGTACAGTGTGGACACCGTGCACACTGTGCTAGAAAATGTATGTTGAATGCTATGACATCGTTATTATTGATTATGATGTCAATGTTAGATAATACGCACATGCGCATCAGAGCTATGTTCCCTTCCTAAGACATTTGTGCCCATATCACCTACATGGCTTCATAGAAAGCATGCATTCATGACAAATGCTTGGATTAAGAAGGTGAAGATGAGATGGCTGTGAGTAGCCACAAGGTAATGCATGACAATCAGTGTGTTGTGCAGTATCCTTTTTGCATTATTCTTACATTGTGAACAAACTCATACTGTTGAATGCGTCCTCCACTTTGCGGCTAATGAACCTCATTGTTGGAATATCTGGGTTAGTTCAGATATGCACCCACAATCATTTCCTGTACCTATGACATGTTGTCCCTGACCCACTTCAATTGCAACACCTTTCATTTTCGATTCCTTGCTGGATTACATTAAAATGGCCACCATGCATGTATGCACGTGTAAACACATTAAGGGACTCATAGACCTTAACTGAAAAAATTCATGAGAGCGTTTGCTTTTTGAAGCCTGCTGGAAATCTGCTTGGGAAAGTAAGAAAATGTTGGTCTTTAAACAATACTCAAATCAAAGCCAGAAGGCCTGGTTCCTTTTGTAATCGTACAAAGGGTCATGGATTGGATATCAGTTCTATGGTTTTGAGTTAGTGTTCCATACCACACCACTGAACCATACATATTTAAGGGTACCTAGTATTGCGAGCTGATTTCGATACAGCTTTGCAATTAGTAAACTTAATAACTATTTTATGCAGTATGCAATTTTACCATTGCCCACCCATCTACAATTAAGTCTTTCATCCATCATACAATTGAGGACCACTGTTCACTATGATTAAACAAGTAACTAAAGCATTCTCTATGAGAAAGTTGGTGGTATATAGGATTTGAAGGCAGTGGTGGTGTAAAAAGCAAGGAACAAGGGCTTGTAATATTAAGGGAAAATGTCATAGTCCTATATTCAGCCCGTTTGTACCCTATACTATGTTCGTGTGCTAAATACAGGACTATGACATTTTCCCTTACTATTACAGACCTTAGTTTCTTTGATTTTACACCACCATTGCCTTCAAAGCCTATATCTCACCAACTTTCTCATAGAGAATGTTTTTAGTTGCTTGTTTCATAGATTTTTCTCATATCTAATTATACGTCTTACACTGACCGTATACATGTAGTTGATTGTAAATCATTTGCTACTGCTCCTGTAGTTTTCTGGTTTGGTTACCGATAATTCTAAACTCGTCAAGATTCTGCCTTGTAATGATACGAGCAGCGTTTAGTACGGCCCAAATATAACTATACAATTACCAAAATATACAATCAACTATTTGAGCACTCCTCCAGCCAATTCTGAAGCTATGGGTGAAATTTCCATTCTTTAACTGTGTTCCTGTCCAAAATTATGCGTGGTCAAGAAGGAGGAGTTCCGGGACTGGGTACGAGGACGGGCAGTACCCTTTTGTTCTCTACAACCGCGCGGTTTTGCGACATGAAACACGACGAAATTACTCACTTTCGTCTTCTCGTTCGATTAAGACAACTAGCTAAACGATCCGATCGTCAGGAGACGATTCTCGTTATAAACGGGTCGCGTGTTTTTAATGATTTCATAGTCCCATGAGACCCGCCCCCCAGGGGCGGGATTAGGTGGGGATTTGATGCGTGAATACTATTACCGCAGAGCTGCAGGTAAAGTGTGACTGGACACCTGTGCACACTGTGCGTATAGTGAGCACAGGTGTTAACACGGATGCAAATAGACACTATTGTCTATTGTATGCTAGATAGTGCACCTATAATGGCAGTGACAGGAATGCAAGTGTCGAGTCACCGTGTAATACTATGTCCCACACGATAATCTATGTAGGCCTATTGTGACAGATGTCCGCAGCTGTGCGTATTAGCGGCCGCTATTAGCTCTTCAGAGTTTGTGGTAGTCCTCCACATTAGTGGCATTCGACAGAAATTCTTTCCCACGAGGACCTATCTTCCCCCACGCAAAAAAAATATCCACAATCCCACGCAAGCATGCTCTCAAATTAAGTAACTTTACGCTCATGGAGTGCCGGCTTTTCAAAGTCTGCTGCACTCTGTGCATGCATCGAACATTGGCTGGCTGCCCGCTGACTTGTTTGGTCAGAGCCCGCCATCTTAGACAGGATAGAGTCCAATCCATGCAGTAACCTTGTTTGTTCTTTGCGTTCGTGTATATATGTTTGTATACAAGTTTTTTTTTTAATTTTTATTTATAGTAGTGCATGATATATATTGTACTGCATGCACTTTGAAATAATAATTTTTTTTTTTGAGAGGGGAGGGAGGAAAGCTAGGAGTTAAATCATGCATGTGTCCGCGTTGTGTAGACAAGCTATGTAACAAAGTTGATCCCAAAGTTATATAGGTGCACTGCTATGCCAGCAATACCTGTTCAGGAAGGTAATGACTTAGGCTCGTTAAATTAGTTAGAACTTGAATGTGGCTGGCCAAGTCACAGGAGAAATTAATATGGAGCCCCCTCCCCAGCAAACGCAGCGACCTCCTCTGTTTCTTTATGTGTGACATTCCCAGAAAATGATCTTCAGGTTGCCATGGTGATTAGTATTACCTTACCAATGTCATGCTTATTTGCTTATTGTAAATAAATTATTTGTGCATGAATTTTTAAAAATTTTATTTTAATTAAATACATGAATATACACAGTAACAACACGGATTAAATACAAAATACAGCTCTACAGTTGACGAGCTATACTAGAGAGGATAGCTGTAGGATTAGCCCTGACCAGGTGGAGATTCAGTCGGCCATAGATCTCATTAAGTACGATGGACTTTGGCCGACACATGGAGGTGGCAGTCTAGAGGCTACAGAGGAGATAATGGCAGTGGCTTCTTTTCCCCAAGCTCCATATGTTTCAACGACCATAGGGACACATACCCATCCTAGATCTGAGCACTTGGGGTCATTGGCATGTGTTTCCTAGACTCGGTGGCCTGGGCAGCAGCTATGGTCGACACTCCCGCTTCCAACAAAATAACAGGGTTTAGGGGTGAGGTGATGGACACATCTAATGCTGCAGTTCTGCCCAAAAACCAGTTAGGAAGAAGTATTTCAGCAGGACGGGTCTTACTGTGGTCTCTACTTAGGTTGTTGCCGACTTCCACCTTAACCCCTATGTGAGCCCGACGACATGTCTCCACCAGGATGTCCCTAATCATGTTATGCCGAGTTACCACATCACCACCATACTTGCAGGTAACTGCATGGTGGCCAAGGTGGTCAAGTGTACTACCTGGGCATAGTGCACATTGTGAGCCCTCTGAAACATCAAGGCCAAGCCACCATTTGATGGCTACCTGGAAAACAGGAGGATCCATGTGAAGCCCTAAGCTCTCGGAGGGCACAACTGAAAGCCAGGATGCTGCATGGGGAGAGGAAACTGACAAAAGACGTGCTTTGTCTGCTACTGAAGATGAGTTCAGCAGTAAGTTGAAGACATGGTCATCTAACTTACCAGAAAGGGATTTCTGAGAGACTGGTGTAGTGAGGAGAGACTCGACACTGACTACATCTACAGGAGAGACCAAGCTGTTAAAGATCTCTACTGCTTGAGTCAGGTGGGAGATGAATGCATTCCAAAGCCAGATGAGCATAAAGAGGAGATGAATGCTGCATGTATTATTATTTTTTTTCTTTTCAATTTCTAATAATAGAAAAGCAGTTGCTAGGAGCTAGTATGAAGAGCAGAGGGACCACAGATGTATACTGGCAGGTGCGGAATTTACACGCAAGGGGCCTGTTTGCGTTGTAATAAGGGTGTAGCTCTGCACATGTGTTCTCCCATAAGTATCGAGTACCCGCTGTTGTCTCCCACAATACCTTGCTTGGTCACATTCAATTATTGATTATGTTTCTCCATTATCGGGACCCCACCTATGCCCCCGCATGCATTAATGAATATTGGAAAATGCACCTGTGTGTACATGAGAAACAATAAGCGGGAGTGTGGGAAAGCAGTGGGCGATCTGTGTGCGTTTTGTTGTGGCACCGTTGGGAACCCGAGATTGATAATTGCCTGTTGCGGTACAGGCACTTGACCTATACATGTAACGAAACAGTGGCTTAGATGGCTTCTATTTACGGCGGTCTGACTAATGTTTTACTATACATACGTAGTCTCGGCTTACGAATATTAACCATAACGGAAGCATCTATCCTGGTTCAAGAAGATGCATATTCTGATCGCGTAATAATGATGTATGAAAAGGAGCTACATACAAAAGCCTCCCTTTATATAAGCTAGTACAAGGTCACATAATATTGTTATATATGGACAGGAAATTGGTTGCAATTACCAATTGGTTGTAATTTAGAAAATCAAATTTTGTGGAATCTGCTCATATTATATATAGATTCCGTGTTTGGTGCTGATTTCACTGCGGCAGCGGTTCAGTTCGACGCACGATGGCTACAATTTGGATTGGTGTCATGTTATTCGCCCTTCATTCCCTACTGTTGGTGTCCAGTTATCCAACGAGGAACTCAGCGGACCCAGACCAGCAGAGCTCAGCCTGCGTCTCTTTCAAGTTCAATGATTTGAGCGGACAGGTGCCGCAGTTGTTCAACATGACCTACAGCCCCAATCCACTCTCCCCAATGTACCTGCCCACTGTGGAGAGTGCCCTGTCCGAAGCGGGACTCATATTCCCTTCTGCGATTGCCAGCAACTGTTCGGCCCACATCGGCGAGTTTTTACTCTACGCTTTCTTTCCCCAGTGCTCCAACTTCGAGACCACCACCATTCTGGTCTTTCCCTGCAAGGCCTTTTGCCAGAGAATCCGCGCCTGCTGCGAGTCTGGGCTCGCTAGTTTGAGAATGCCATGGCCAGAGTGGTTGAATTGCGATAAAATCGAAGCGGCAGTTTCCAATAATCAAAACGCTTGTTTTTCCCCCCCTGCGCTCGATGACGATCAGAACTGTTCTCCAGCTACGCAACCATCGGGAGCAACCGCAACAACGACCGTACCGGCTGCAACATCTCCATCGGCAGCAGCAGCATCCCCGACGCCAATATCAAATGGTCCGCCGATGACTTCTACCGTAGCTACAAACCCTTTGGACGCACACGGCTGTTCCTATTTCACTTTCAATCCTTGGAGCGAGCGGTATTATAACTTGACATATGCCCCCAACCCGCTTTTCCCCACATACCTGCCAACGGTGGACAGCGCTGTGTCCGAGGCAAGGCGAATTTTCTCTTCAGCGCTAGCAACTAACTGCTCCAAATATATCGGCGAGTTTTTACTTTCTGCTTACTTACCGCAATGTTATTTTTCGCCACCTAGCACTCATATAGTTGTCCTTCCTTGCGAGGACTTTTGCCTTGCAGTCCGATCCTGTTGCTCGTCGGCTCTAGCGTCGTACGGTATTCCTTGGCCTCAGTGGCTGGATTGCGGTAATATCCGAACGGCGATCTCCGCCCGCTATCCGATCGTGTGCTTCAGGCCGCCCTCGGTTGAAACCGATTCCAGCTGCGTGGCTACGACTACCCAAGCAATCGCATCGCCCACCACTATGCCGCCCGCAACAACATCCTCACCCATCCCTCCTCCTCCTTGTTATTGCAACTCCACATGTGACACCTGCGTAATTCGCGCTAGCATAACTGAGGCGACATTTACGGTCCAAAATTTTGATTACGGTTTCGGTAAGCACTGGGTTGGGGGCACGTGGCTGGTCATGACATCATGAATGTTGAATAGACACCAATGTTCATGCGGTCTTAGTACCTCGACAACAGAAGTACATTGTATACATGCACAATATGGGCCTATATTGATAGAGTATTTATATTGTGATATACACCCCACCTCCCCTGGGATAATGTATGCATAATTATACGTATTTAATCCACCAACATTTCTCCTGCTAGCCGCAAAGGTAACCATTACAAGCAAAAGAGTGGGCACCTGCAACACTACGTATGGGATAACGATCATTGAAAGCTACTTACCATGCCCAAACTCAGCGGTCCCTCAGTTTCCATCCTCTAATGCCGAAATCACCACGTACACCCAACCGTGCAGTAGTTGCATTGATCTTACAATTGGCCAAACATATTGGGTAGGCGGAATCTACTACGTCAACTGCCGTGGACAGCCAGTCTGGGAAATTCCTCGTGTTAAGGGCGCTGCAGCTCTCTGGGTATCAAAGTATGACCAGAAAGGTCCCACGTGGGTGCAGACTGCAAGACGTGAACATGGTTGCTGAACAATAAAATGTATCAACTGCTGCAACACATGTATGTCTATGTATTTTTCATTTCTATTGAATTTCGTGTGATACTCTGTCTGAGAAACTATGATGCAATTATGTATGTTTTTTTGAAATTTCAATTTGCATGCTCTAATGTTAGCATTTGAAAGCTCATTTTGACTCCTTCAGCTGTAGGGGTTTCTGGTGCACAAATAGTTATTGTTTGGTAAGTCGGTCATAAAATGCTACAATGCATGTAAATGCACAATGAGCCCTTATTTTTGAATGGCCAAATTTCATGAATACAATTTTCCCAAACGAATGATCACATAAATTGGACCAAAGCTAAATTTTAAGCTATTTTTCATAAGGGTATTTGAATTCGCACAAAAACAGTTAAGGCTGAAATGTTGTGTTTATCTCTGCTGGGACTGTTGCCATGAGATGTGGATATTTGAATAGGGATTAAGAATGATCTGTTTGTAACTGGCTCAGCCTTTTAGATCCTACATGCATGTACTGTCCTTCCACCCCTTTAGAACAAATTCAGATTAGCATATCTTGAGATGTAAATAGTATTTTCCTCTCTGCACCCCCCAGCTGTTACTGTATGCTGTTATTGGTTTACCATACTGACATAGATATATTGCATGGTAGGTGCTACAGCAAGTGTATGATTCCCTATCATAGGATAAGCAATAAGGGAGTATGTGTATATGAGTAGTCTAATTTATTATTAGCAGACACTTAATATTATTCTGTTGAATAAAACTTGATTTTTAAACATGGTTTTGATTCATTAAAATAAAAACAAGTGAGAAACTGATATGCTCATGTAACATCCTAGCCCATGTTTCTTACTCGGGTGTTTCCGGTACACATTATGGTTGGGTAAGAGTTATAAACTGTGGCATAGGAACAGGTCATAACATGGGGACAAAGTAATAACTCACAAGTGATTTGTGGCAAAATGGAAGGTGTTGATGGGCTGAAAATTTTTTTTGTTGTAAAAAAGGTCCTTGGAACAGTGTAGTCTCTCATATCCCTAAAACCTTTTATACATTTCCATTGTACTAAACACAGTAAATTAAACAGGCACAAAAAGTTGGGTGCTTTACCTCCCCCTCCCCCTCTCACTCCTCCCCCTCCTCTTGCCACCTTCCTATACACATCATGCAAACATTGACCCCTTTTTAAAAAAAAATTTCAAATTTGTGGAATCAAAAATACATTTAGTTTCCGTAAGGGATAATCACATTAAATATTAATTCAACACAGAAATGACATAATTAACTAAACTGAAAATCGAAAAAAGGAGAGGCAGCATGCACTGATGCTAAGATATTGGAGGGGCACTGCAGCATATGAAGAGTTCTCCTAATATCAAAACCCAAATCTTGAGATCAATATCCATGTACTATTTTAAGACCACCTCCCCCCCTCCCAAATGCTGAGCTGAATGCTATGGTAAACAAAGTGCACTTCCCAGTATATAGAATAAATTTCCAGCAATGAAATTGAGCCCATCACATCCAGATTATGTAAACTTTGAAACTTTGTATCAAGTATTTTGATGATGCATGCGAGAGCTCTTCTTAAATCCAATGGCCTTTCAGTTCCTACATGCATTGCCTGTGGGCTCAGAGGCCACAATTTATGGTAATGGGGGTACCCTACACCTTTAAGTGCCATCAACAACGGACACTTCAATGAGTTGACATGCTAAGTTCAGTGTTAAGGAGCCACGCAGTACTCCTCTAAGCCCAAACACAGCCGCTGCCTAACCCCATAATGAGCCAAGAACATTGTAAACTGCTATAAATAACCAACACGTATACTGGAGTGAATAGTCTCTGTTAGGAACACATTTCAGAGAAAAGGATGACATAGTTTTATATCATCTATGTTTTCAGCCCTTGTAATAATGAGAAGGGAAATACTGATTGCAGCTAGTCACTGAGAGGATGGCCTACACCAATGGTGGCAGTATATGGTAAAGAATTTTGCAATGCTGCATAACTTGATGAGGATGTCCTCTTGCTTATCCTACCGTACAAGCGTTGAGGTGCATTCCAATTCGCTTAAGGAAAGCTATATAGTGTTGTAATTTATTAATAGTGATTCTTCAGTACACACGGCTAAATACGGGGTTACACCTGATACTGATGTTGTGCAAGTGTAGTTGGCATTGACACTGCATGCATAAGCAAAATAAAACCACCCTAGGCCTATAGCATGCTTATGATGAAGGTTAAAATGAGCTCGCTATGTACAACACAGTGCTCATTGGGCGTTATACATGTAGGTTACTACTCTGGAAGCAGCATAGCATTTTTTAAAAACGACATGAAATGAATTTTAAATAAAGTTAATATTGAATTTAATATAATGTATTTAATTCTAATTTCCGGCCTGGCTGACTCACAGGCCGAACCCCGGCCAGACTTTCGGATGCTCAAATGGGACAGTGCCCATCGTAGCATAAATGTATGGCTAATTAAAATATGACCTTAAACGATGGTTATTCCAATTATTGATATCAGGCCATTTGATATTGTGGAACTTCAAAGTTCCGGCACAGAAAAATTAAAATTTGAAACACGGGTGATTATGGACACTGTAACAGTTTATGATAATTATTAGGTATACAACCATATTATATGTATTGTACCTTACAGTTAGCTGAACCCGCGTGATGCAGTCGGTAATTATATTCAGCATATATGCATTATGTCACAAAGTACGCCCCTCTCCTCCAAAAAAATAATGGGTAGGCATCTCCGTCGCAACTGTTATCGCTTTTGCGTACCTTTTTCAACCGTTACGTTAAAAAGGACACCTGCTCGATTAGATTTGTATCATTAAAGGCAGCATATACGCATGTAACTAAACATAGCCTTTTTTCCGACAATGGCAGAGGTTCTTATTATAAATGCATGCACGCACATCTTTAAGATGTCCTAGCTGATACAATAATAATATTTGGCGAAGAATGGAAAGGCGCCAGATTACATCCAAAGCAACAATAACCCCTTGCTACATGGTATATAATCAATTTAAATACTGTTAATTTGATTCTCTTTATTATTCGTATTATTTGCATGGCCGTTGGTATCATGGCAGAGGCGGGAGGAGAAGGGGGGGGGGGGGGGGTGGTCGTCGTCGTCTTCTAATTCTTCTCGGGATAGGAATGGTTTTAAAGAGCGCAAATTAGACCAATCGCTTTTAGAATCTCCTAGATGGACATTTTCAGGTATCAGATATATGAATAAATCATGAAACTGATATACGTAA
Organism: Eunapius fragilis; assembly: GCA_963681505.1. Taxonomy (NCBI): domain Eukaryota; kingdom Metazoa; phylum Porifera; class Demospongiae; order Spongillida; family Spongillidae; genus Eunapius; species Eunapius fragilis. The sequence continues at coordinate 4,995,750 of OY811983.1, read as the reverse complement.
TCATTACGCAATATGGAATGCTATATTAAGCGTTCCCATGGCGATATTCACGTATATTTAGAATTGTACAGACACAGGTGGGATTTCATTTGATCGCTGTTTTGTTCACCACTTTTCACTAGCGATGTTGTTATTGTCAAAATGCCTTCACGTCAACAAAAGAGGAGAGCTAAGCAACGAGAGGAAATACGAGATGACGAGTTAGAGTCCTCCCGCGTTAGGTACAATGCTGATCCTGAACAAAAGCGGGCGTCTGCTCATGACGGTACTTGAAGTGCTTCAATTAAAAAGGCTACGTTATAACGATAACTTGCCAGCACTTGCCAGTATTCGCAAAAATCATCGACAATAATAATAATAGAGGAAACAAGTAAAGAAAAGCATTCTCTAACGTTGGTGGGATATAGGAATTGGAGGCAAAGGTGGAGTAAAACAAGGTTTTGGGAAAAGGATAACGAGACAAAAGTCCTATATTTAGCACGTGTAAATGTAACGGAACCAAAAGAAGTGCTAAATATAGAATTTTTGTCTCATTATCCTTTTCCCAAAACCTTGGTCCCATCTTTTTTCACCACTTTTGCCTCCAATTCCTATATCCCACCAACTTTCTCGTTAGAGTTATACAGTGGCCTGAATTTTTAATTACGTGTACACGCGTCGACTTTGATGCTACTTCCTGGAAAATTTTTATGATACGCGCTAGGTCAGTGTAACGCATTCCCAAATTTGTTTATCCCGAGGATCGAGATTCTACCCCACAATAATATACATCCAATCTCTGAATATGAGTTTGATTTGCTCATTCATCATTTAATATTAGGTCGGGATAGGCTGAAAATGTTACATCAGATGCATGTACTACTAATAAACATTTCTATGTGAAACCTTAGGCAACAATGTGTCCTTATTCATCATTATTCATCGTAACGCGGCGTCATGCATGCATGTACTTATTCGTCTTATAGCATCTTTCATCATTACAAGATGGCTCTATGTAATTGACAGCTGCAACAATCGTACACGTCATAAGTAGCTATGGCCTCTGTTTAAGCATAGAAGTTACCACTGGCATTTGCATGACACAAATAACGAAAGAATCCAAGAAAAGCTCATACATCACGCGCATTCCTTCATGAAGCGCTGCAGTGGCCAACAGTAAACAAACAGAAAAAAAAAAAAAAAAACAAGATTGGTGTGCCAAAGTCACGGATTCCACTGGCAACACCCTTGATTTGATCAGTCTCCGGTATTCATGCACTACGTCAATAGAACTATTGAAATTGGAATAAGAATCTGAATTGCGCCATCATGTATATGCACCCCTACCATGGGGTATATCAGCATTGCTATAAGTGTTTTCAGCCAAATAACACACTTGATTCAGACGTTTCCCTTTTAGCTCTCTGCCAACTGACATAAATAAAAAGTGATGAGCTTGGAGCTTCGCACATGCATGTATGCACGCGGTCGCCGACATTCAGCGCTACGACATACAAAAAGATCTCATAAGGAACTCAGCAGAAACCTATTTTGGTTTGTACGCCACCCGCCCCCTCGATCCACCCATCCTTGCTCTACACTACGCGCATGCGTATAAGGTATACTGACCATGCAGTAGGCTTTGACAAAGCACCCTTAGATATGCGAGCACATTATGACCATTACGCATCCATGCTATATACTTGATGCACAAACACTCTACGTCTCAGCCAGAGCATAAATGCTATATAGCCTCCCAAGCATATAATCATTCAAATTTCACGAATAATGTGATTGTTGGTGCAACAGCTAATAAGCCATTTGAGTAATTGCGAAGGCAGCAAGTTCAAAGCACTAATATGCTATATTACAGCGCGCGACTCTGCACATGACAACGTATGTGTCAAGGGTACGGAGAGAAAAAAAAAAACGGAGATCTATAGGCAAAATGAATATAATCAAAGCTGCCGTTAGTACAGCATGCATAATAGATAAAACATGGCTGGTGTATAGCGACAGCATTTATACAATGGCATGTAAATTCAGAATCCAAGTACTCACACAATTATAAGGTATGAAGTGGCAGCACATATAGCTTGGCTACATACTCGCTTTGTCACGCGTGGGCTCATCACGCATGCACAGCACTGAAATTCTATGCATTGTATTCTATGCAAGCAATAAAAATGATGTTACTAAACACGAGAAGTGTCCGCATTCCATGAAACCATGGCAACAAAGGACATAGTGCGTGTATAAATTGAGGCGCAAGGTCAGTCTGCCACAAAGCAAAAAAAAATTAAAAAGTGCTTATCAAAAATGGAACGCCTAGCAGTTATAACTATTTTGGCCGCGACAGCTCAAGTGATCCTTTCGGCACCTACACTGCCCCAGATTTTGGTCGTGGAACCCTCCGGCGGAGGGCCGCAGTGCGTTCGCTTTAACAGCCCCGTGTGCAACGCTCTTGGAGGACAGGGTTACAGCTACGCGTCTTTCCCTAACCCGCTCGCTCCCGCATATCTTCCCAATCCCCGGACAGCCGAGAACGAAGCAAACGCAGTGATTCAGCAAGCCCTGACGAGCCGGTGCTCCCAATACGTCGCCGAGTTTATGTGCTTCGCATACTTTCCGCTGTGCGACCAAAACAGTATGAAGACGCCCCCCGTGCTTCCGTGCAAGTCTCTGTGCGAGCGTGTTCGCAGCGACTGTGAGCCCGTACTGAATGCCACGTATGGTATCCGCTGGCCTCAGTGGGCCAATTGTGAAAACATCGCGAGCGCCATTGCCCAAAACCACGCCGAGAACGTGTGCTTCGGAACGCCTGCGGAAGTCGCCCCAACGCAAGCCACAACTCTACCTGCTACTGCAGCGCAGCGCGAGACCGCACCTCGGCAAGCGCTGTGTGGTGGGATATGCAATCAGGTCCAGGCTACAGCAGATGGTTTACAACTTCGAAATTATACATTTGGTAAGTATTAAATAAAAAATATGCACACTATGCTCGCGCATTTTGACTGCCACGCTTTTTTTTTTTTTGATAACAGTTGCAAAGGTAAAAGTCCAGTCCAAGACAACAGCTGACAAGGCCTTCGGGTACGTTGTGGAAGTGTTGGATTACGCCCGACTGCAGGAGTGTGCGGCAGGAACGCCACAATTGCCGCCAAAGACAGTGGTCATATCATTAATGGCTAGCGACCAATGCCCTCCCTGTTTTGACTTGACACCTGGAATGGTATACTTTGTCGGCGGCTACAGCAGCAGCAGCAAGCAAGACAAAGGCGGAGTTTGGTCGGTGCCAACTCAAGTAGATACAGTATCTCCCTGGGAGAACAGATACAGTCAAACATGGATGCAAATAAAATCTACTAAGAGCAGCAGTTGCCAATCAAACGTCATTCACGCTTAAGACTCTCGTCTGTAACCTTGTACATCACAGGTCCACTTCATACCTTATTGTGTGTGTGTGTGTGCTTGTTGAGTGTGTGTGTGTGTGTATGTGTGTGTGTGTGTGTGTGTGTTGTGTGTGTGAGTGTGCGCGCGCGTGTGTTGTGTGTGAATGAGCAAGTCTCTAAAATTAACATTTAAGGGTGTGGGACCACCCCTTTTTTGTTGTTTGGTTACAAGCCATTTTCACCTCCTCATCCTACTGTGTGCCAAATTTATGCAGGAAAGTATATAAATTCTTGCGAATTTTGTTATAACTGTATTATTATTATTATGTCATAAAATCGAAACAGGGAGCGTTTCAAACCAGTACGTAATAACCAGTTGGACGTGTTAGAAATGACACGTAGCTGCACTTGGTAGAAGGAAGCACCTCTGTATCACATACCAGAATATCAGACGTATGGTTACAAGTGCCGTATTTAACACGTCAGGTGACTTCGACGTGCGTGTGTTAGCGCGTGTAGCAGGGCCCCACGGATACCCGCGGGGGTGTTCTACGCCACGTCATAATCGCCCCCTTCACCTATCATATTATTTCAGTGTATATATCAGTGAGGGAAAAAATGCGTCGAATCAATTTTATGTATAAAGTTATAACCAATGACATCAGACCGAGGTGATGAATACAAGAGAATACTAAATGCACATAAAAACATATCAAACATACACGTACATAATGACATACCTACACATAGCAACTAAAGTAACATTATATAAAATTTGGATAACTACACCTAACCAATATCTACTTCGCATGATATGCTCATGCTCTAGAATTCTGGCGCATCGATATCAGTGTAACGCTCAAGTGGCAGCCGGTATAATGAGGCTAACACCTCAGGCCAGAATAATAATAATAATGGAAATAATAAAACAATGACGCCTGGTGGTTTGGGCCTTCGCTCCCACTCTCATCATGCTGCTGCTTCCATTGCCTCCTTGTCATTTGGCAGCACTGACAACACCCAACAGCGGCAGTATTCAACACCCAGGTCTCCCTCACCAATGCCATGACGGTCAGTTCTGCTCTGGACTCTCTCATTCCCCGGAAGGTCTTGCCAAGCCCAATGTTTTCCACATCTTGTTGTAGTCTTCCTTCCCTGCCTCTGTCAGTGGCATCTCGTTGTGCTTCCTCTTGGCTATCTGTGGTCCCTTCTCCTGGTTTGGGCTTGCACATGGAGTCGAATGAGTGCCAAATGGCCATTAGATGGTGGCTGGGGTTGGATACTTCCGATGCCATTCTGCCCTGATACTGCTCTTGATCCACTTGGTCACCATGCTGTGACCTGCAAGCATGGGGGAGATGTGGTCATACGCCATAATCGACAACGGGATGAGGTATTCAACATCTGTCGTCGTGCCCACCTGAATGTGAGTGTGGAGAGAGGTCATGGTCTCACCAGAGACCTTGCCCACACCATGCAGACCTGCTGACATCCTTATTGCTAGTTGGGACAGAGGCAAACCGACGGCACTAGACCTGACCATCACATCACTACTCTGCTCCGCCATATTAAGCGAGTTGTGGTGCAGCAGCCCTTGCAGCAGAGGCCTGCAAACTCCACTCCAATGGATCCAAATGCCAAGAGTTAGGCTTGTCCTGCATCCCATTGGCAGTGGTGACATATATGGCAATTGGGACAAGCAGGCCCACGATACACTTCTTCAGACTGGCGTTTACCACTAACCGAGAAGCCACCTGTGAGAAGGGCCTCCCTAGCCTCTGGTCCACAGGCCCCATATTTCTCCACTGCCAGTAGTATGCATCGTTTAATAATAATAATAATAATACTTAAGAACAATGCTAGTGCATCTGTGGGGGCAGCAGTTTATGCTGCTGAATGTAGAAAGCATGATGCCAATGACACCAGGTGCCAGGAGTTAGGATGGTTGTGTATCCCCTTAGCCGTGGAAACTTATGGCAATTGTGGGAAGACGGCTCTGAGTGTTCTTTCTCCCGGCTTGCTTCTCTGCTTGCCATCAGCCAGGCCATCCCCAAACCCAAAATGTTGAATGAAATCTATGGCTGCCTCAACATGTCACTGGTGAGGTCTGTGGGGTAGGTTGGTGGAACTGTAAGTTGATTAGACGTGTTTGTAAGTAGAACTGAATATTAACAATATTGTGCCTATGTTGCACTTATAAATAATAATAATAATAATAATTGCTCAGTCTCTCGCCTGGCAGCCTGCCTGGCCCTGCGGCTGCAGTGCAGCAAGTCAAAGGCCATCACAAACATCTACCAGAGGCTTAACCTCACCTTAGTTCAATGCATAGCTAGAGCCTTGCTCTCCCATGCAAGGTTTCAGCATGCAGAGGACATGGGCTGAAGGTTGCCTTTAGGGTGTTTATGGCGTGTTTGTTTTTAGACATTGTCAGTGTTTGTGCATTACGTTACAAAAATGTTAATTAAATTACGTGTAAGAATCCTGTACATGCATTTATTCCCATTCGTGTAATCTCCTGTATCTTGTATTTTGAAATAATATACATAAATAATAATAGCATTGGTAGATGTCTCTGTGGTTGACCTCCATGTGGCCTTCTCACTTCTCCGCATGTGTGGAAGCTACTGTAATTTAGTACACCTAACTAGAGCAACACCGCCTAGCCTCTGCGCTGATTCTCTTAAGTCCTTCGATGAAGACATAAGGCTTTGTTTTACTTCTTGCCTTGCTGTGGATGTCCCCGATTCTCACTGGCAGCAAGCACAGCTCAGCCCACGTTTTGGTGGTCTAGGCTTTCGTTCCCTTGCACTCCACTCCTCTGCTGCTTTCATCTCTTCCCTTGCTTCTTCAGAGCTGTGTAGCCCGGATGACATCCACATGCATCAGGCAGTCACTCGCTTTAACGCCCAGGTCTCCCCACAGGATTCAATCACAGTAGGGACTATCTTAGCTTCTCCTCCTCTGCAGAAAGCTTTGTCGAAGACGTTGGATGACCATATATTCCAGTCCTTGCTATCCTCCTCTTCTCCAGTAAACAAGGCTCGAATCCTTTCTGTCTCTGCCCCTCATGCAGGGTCTTGGATATCTGTAGTTCCTTCCACTGGCTTGGACCTGCACCTTGACAATGCTGAGTGTCAGGTTGCCCTTAGATGGTGGCTGGGTCTTGACACCTCAGGAGGTTCCACTTGCCCTTTTTGCCCTGGCACTGCCCTGGACCCACTAGGTCACCATGCAGCCACTTGCAGACATGGTGGGAATGTGGTTTCACGGCATAATCATTTGCGTGACATTTTTGCAGACTTCTGTCGCCGGGCCCACCTTTCTGTTAAGGTGGAAGTGGGATATGGCTTATCTAGGGACCATATTAACTCCCGGCCTGCAGACATTCTAGTTCAAAGTTGGGACAGAGGAAAGCCAGCAGCCTTTGACATCACAGTTGCCTCACCTCTCACTCCTGCTGTCCTGAATGAAGCTAGGATTTCTGCAGGGGCAGCAGCCTACGGGGCAGAAAATAGAAAACATGCCACTAAGGTGCCAGGAGTTGGGGTGGATGTGTATTCCCCTGGCAGTTGCATTGTATGGAAACTGGGGGAAGGAAGCACAGTGCGTATTTTCACGTTTGGCATCCTTACTTGCTGTCAGCCAGTCCAGTTTCAAACCTAAAATGGTTGCTGAAATTTATGGACGCCTCAACCTGTCACTGGTGAGGTCTGTGGCAAGGGCCATCATGGGAAGGGAGTTAGCTCATGAATAGACTTTTTGTTTAGTTTACAACAGTGTAGTGTATTGTAGTTAGTTGTTTGTTCTTGTGAGTGGTGTACTATTTCAATAATAATAATAATAATAATAATAATAATAATAATATACCTTTTTTTTTTGATAATAATAATTCTGTATGAGCATTTATTCCATTCGTGTATTGTCTTGTTTCATGTATTTCATGTAATAATAATAATAATAATAAATAATAATTATTATTGACAACAGAATACAGTTACAGCAGGATAAAAGGACTAACACAATTACAATATTATAAGGATAACTAACTTACAATAGATGCCGCTAACAAACCTACAGTTCTTCTAACCTATCCGGACATTTTCTCTCCCCATGATGGCCCTAGCCACTGACCTCACCAGTGACATGTTGAGGTGGCCATAGATGTCACCCAGCATTTTGGGTTTGGGAATGGCCTGGCCGATGGCAAGTAAAGAGGCAAGACGGGAGAAAACATTCTGGGCCTCCTTCCCCCAGTTACCGTATGTTTCTACAGCTAGGGGGATACATGTCCACCCCAACTCCTGGCATCTGGTGTCATTGGCCACATGCTTTCTAAGTTCAGCAGCATAGGCTGCTGCTCCCACAGATGTACTGGCATTGTTGAGGGTTACTGGTGTAAGGGGTGAAGCAACAGTAACATCAAAGGCCGCAGGCTTTCCTCTGTCCCATCCCTGAACAAGGACATCCGCAGGGCGAGAGTTAACATGGTCCCTAGCTAAGCCATACCCAACTTCAACCCTCACAGAAAGGTGGGCCTGGCGGCAAAAGTTAGCAAAGATATCCCGCAAGTGATTGTGCCTTGCAACCACATCACCACCATGTCTGCAGGAGGCTGCATGATGACCTAGAGGGTCAAGGGCAATATCAGGACAATGTGGACACAGAGAACCTCCAGAGGTGTCAAGACCCAACCACCATCTGAGTGCTACCTGACATTCAGCAGAGTTAAGGTGCAGATCCAGACCAGTAGAAGGGATGACTGAGATCCAAGAACCCGCATGAGGGGCAGAAACAGAAAGGATCCGAGCCTTATTCACTGGAGAGGAGGAAGATAGCAGTGATTGGAAAACATGCATATCCAGCTTCTTAGACAGAGCTCTTTGTGGAGGCAGATTGACCAGAACCTCCTCAGCTGTGATTGACTCATCAGGGGGAACCTGAGTATTGAAGCGGGTCACAGCCTGAAGCATGTGTATGTTATCGGCACTACCAAATCCTGATGAAGCAAGGGAAGCTATCAACGCAGCAGAACAGTGCAAAGCAAGGGACCGAAAGCCAAGCCCACCAAAACTCTGACTGAGTTGTGCTTGCTGCCAATTTGGGTCAGGGACGTCCACTGCAATGCAGGAGGTGAAGCATAGCCTTACCTCCTCATCAAAGAGCTTAAGATAGTCAGCACAATGGCTTGGAGGAGTGGCTCTGGCTAGATGCACTAACTTACAGTAACTTCCACACATACGAAGAAGTGAAAAGGCCACGTGACGGTCAACTGTAGAGACATCCACAAGAGCCTTAAGCAAGATCTTGGGCATTGCACATTTCTCAGCAATGAAGCGAGAACAGTGGACAAAATCTCCAATTGGGACCCCTAGGGTGTCCAGGTTGGGAAGGAGAGATGACTTCACCACTGGTGGAAATAGTGAATTACCACTCCTACTGAAAAGTTCACACTTGGAAAAATTGATGTAAAGCCCCAAGTGAGGACCAAGCTCTTCTATGAGGTGCAGAGCACGTATTACTGCAGACCTCTCCCCCGCTAGAACCCCATCATCAAGATACCAAGCTTCCAGAAGCAGCTGGAGACAATCATCATCTGCATCAATACTGGTAACAAGCTTATGGAGAACCAAGGCAAACAGCATTGGGCCCAGTGGATCACCTTGCTGGACACCAGACTGGGAACTTATCTGGCCCATAGGGTGCCACAATGATGTATGAGATCCATAGCACCACGAGACCCATGGGAGAAGCTCTGGAAAGAAAGTAGCACACTCATCCAAAACTGCCTGCCTCGATACCATATTGAAGGCATTTGACATGTCCACCTTGAACACTACGAAGTCGCCACTCAACCAGTTTTCATCAATGCATCTCCTTAAGCTGTGCACAATCTTCTCTACACCTGCTTTACAAGCCACTCCAAATTGTGAGGGCTGAAAGAATGAGGAGATCTTGTCCCTTAGGATGGCACAGATGCATTTCCCTGTCAGCCTACGCAATGTTTCCCCCACTGCAATCGGCCTAACATCTGGTGGGTTACCTCCTTACCTTTGTTCAGTGCAATTAGCCTGCCGCCTGCCAAAAATGTTGCCACTGGCACAGGGACCTTTCCAGAAGCCATAAGATTCACAATGCCCTTAAGAGTATTATTATTATTATTAAAGATATGAAAAATAAAAATAATAATAATAATAATAATAATAATTGCCGCCGGGCCCATCTTTCTGTGAGGGTTGAAGTGGGGTATGGCTTAGCTAGGGACCATGTTAACTCTCGCCCTGCAGATGTCCTTGTTCAGGGATGGGACACTGGAAAGCCTGCGGCCTTTGACGTTACTGTTGCTTCACCCCTTACACCAGTAACCCTCAACAATGCCAGTACATCTGTGGGAGCAGCAACCTATGCTGCTGAACTTAGAAAGCATGTGGCCAATGACACCAGATGCCAGGAGTTGGGGTGGACATGTATCCCCCTAGCTGTAGAAACATACGGTAACTTGGGGATGGAGGCCCAGAGTGTTTTTTCCCGTCTTGCCTCTCTACTTGCCATCGGCCAGGCCATTCCCAAACCCAAAATGCTGGGTGACATCTATGGCCACCTCAACATGTCACTGGTGAGGTCAGTGGCTAGGGCCATCGTGGGGAGAGAAAATGTCCAGATCGGTTAGAAGAACTGTAGGTTTGTTAGCAGCATCTATTGTAAGTTAGTCATCCTTATAATAATGTAATTGTGTTTGTCAATTTATCCTGCTGTAACTGTATTCTGGTTTACATAGTACATTATTAATAAATAATAATAATAATAATAACGCATTGATGATCAGGTTAAAAATACATTATTCAACTGCAACGCCTAATAATACTTATAATAGTCTACATCAGCAGGGGCAGCAGAAAGCAGAAAGCATGAAGCCAATGACACAAGGTGACGGGAGCTGGGCTGGACATGCATTCCCCTTGCTACGGAGGCCTTTGGGCACTAGGGGAAAAGGCTCAGGCCGTCTTTTTTCCCGCCTTGCTTCTTTGATAGCTATCCATCAAGTTAGCCCCAAATCGTGTGACCAACATGATATCTATAATCGCCTCAACATGACTCTGGTGAGGTCAGTAGCTAGGGCCATCTTAGGAAGGGTGTCCGCAGCACAGGACTCTTGTATGTAGTGTTGGGTTCATGTAGGTAGTATTGCATGTGTTTAGGTTCTCTTGCATGCTGGTGTATGCTTGTATTGCTATTTCAATAAATAAATTTATTATATAATTCTATAATGGCTGATGTATCGGGCATCCTCCCGGGAGAATATTCGTTTACCGCGGTGTACAGAAAATAAAATTATTTACGTTCTGCCAGTTTAACAGCCCTTTTACATTTGACGGTGCATGAGCATGTACTACAGGTTCTTTAGAGCTTGTCCTGAAATTTCCAAGCTCTAATTCTTTTCAAGTCAGAGCGTCAAAGTGAAGATTTTCATTCGATCGAGCTATCCTTTGACACACTAACTTGGGACCAGAAAAGAATTAGAGCTTGGCAATTCGAGCCAAGCTCCTAAGGACCTGTACAATGAGCATGCACCGCCAAATGTAAAAGAGATGTTAATCTTTAATCTATTTCCATCCTTAATTTAGGATGGAAATCGAATTAAGGATAACTTTTCACCGCTCTTATCAACTTCTATTCACATCGTATTGGGGATATTAAGCTTTCATCTAAACAGCGCTAGCTAATTAGTCGTTATTTCCTTCTACTTTTTCTCTGACTTTGATTGTAAGCGGCATTATTACGAAGGAACGTTACACAAAACCTAAGCAGTGGTTTTACTTTGGAAAAAGATATGACGACTAATTAGATAGCGCTGTTTAGATGAAAGCCTATATAAGCTTATTAATAATATCCCCAAAAATATCCTATACGATGTGAATTGAAGTTGATCCTAGCGGCGAAAAGTCATCCTTAATTCAGGATTTCCATCCTATATTAATGATGGAAATAGATTAGAGATTAAACAGGCAGAACGCGAATAAATTTATTTTCTGTACACCGCCTGAGAACGCCCGGTACATTATAGACATTTAAACTTTTCTATGAAATCAAAATGTGGCTTGTGGTCTTTTATTGTGGATGCAATCACTTATTTGTATCCAAAGGGCTATAGTTAGAGACCACAACACTATGTGCGGAACATAGGACATTAATAAAGTAGTTATATAAGATTGAAGAACTCATTTATATACATAATTATACATTACATATGGGACAGTGCCAAACAAAATCGCCCTTGTGATACGTTAAATTTACAGGACAAGTAAAGAAAAGTAAGCTCACATTGAAACAAGTAATAAAAACATTCTCTATGAGAAAGTTGGTGGCATATAGGATTGGAAGGCAATGGTGGTGTAAGAAGGAAGGGAACAAGGGTCTAATAAGAAGGGAAATGTAATAGTCCTATGTTCCGCACATAGTTCTCGGAAAATAATGAAGAAGGGGGATTTTACTGGACACTGCCCCATAAAAGAAGGGGAGCAGGATAGTATTACGCTATGAATGACAATACAGCGTTAGAGGTGGATAATTGATTATGCCAAACCTTCAGATGAGTATATTAATTGCAAGTGTGTCGGACCTATACATGTTACGTGCAGCAACTGACGTCGTATGGGAAATTTTAAAAATTGAATTGCAATAGGTATTAATCACTACAATAAGTATTTATGTTTAAACCATGATTACAATAATCCATTATCTTCAAACTGCTATCCAAGGTATTCACTTCTGAGGTAGGCAATTGAAATAAATTATGAGGGCTTGAATAATTTGGCTACATTAAAGCCTTCTCAGGCACCACCCTGTACATGTATTGATAGAATGACTGCAAGTCACTGATCAATTTCCTGATTTTGTATGATGTGCTAAACTATTTTATAACTGAGGCAGTGTTTAAGGATTTCTACATTCAGTACCCATGCCACATGCCAGGTGTATTGTGTAAAGGATATAACACACACACACACACACACACACACACACACACACACACACACACACACACACACACACACACACACACACACACACACACACACACACACACACACACACACACATACACATACTCACACGCATACACACACATTTAACTAGCCCTACAAATTGATAAACTGGGACACACCAATTTTAAAAGACTACAGGTACTAGCTGGTATTCTTTGTGCCTTGAAACAAATACTGCATGTGGCTAGCTGTTCCAGAATGCAAATGTATGCATGTCTGACTTTGGTCACAATGCTACGGCAGTGACCACATGACCTTGTCAGCTTATCCCAGTGTGCAAACATGGCAGCACCACCTGCTCCAAGTTGTCATGTGCACCATCACCTTTCAATGCCAGTGTTCATGATTTCTGGGTACCCTAGCTATAATGTGATTCTAACACTTATCCAAAGCAAATGAGCTCTGTATATAAACTACCAATGTGACTTGAATTAAGTTTTTAAACTCACCATGCAGTTGCAATGCTCTAAATCGATGTAGATTCCTTGCAGTTGAAATGTATGATCTCAACAAGTTATTTTATGACGCTTATTTCCTCCAAGCAAATTGGAAATTAGTAGCCTTGACAGATGAGTTCTTGAAGAGGTCCAACATCAGGCAAAGTGACCCGAAGTTATAATCATGCTCTGATGTTTGAACATGATTGATATAGCCCTATAGCTTGTCTTTGTGCAGGCAGATCAATGATTGATCATGACATGTATTCCTGGTTGTGCAAGACTCTCATGTGAAGGTGATACATGACAGGCTGAAAGAAAACTGACTTCAATGAACTTCAGTCAAAGCTATTGGTTAATCAAGGGGAGACAGTGCATACAAAGGGTAATACACAACTGCATCATCTGTAAGAGATCAATCTCATGTCCATATACTACCTGCTGCCACCTCCCCTTTCACTCATGTGAGTTGATTTTGATGGGCCTCTCTATATCAATGATGCCAACGAGATATGGATTTGCCTGTACTCCTGCTGTGTGACCAGAGCAGTCAATCTGGAGGTCATCTCAAGTATGAGCTTCAGGTGATTCACTGCCAGAAGAGGGTTTCCATGTTGAGTAATCAGGATATATATAGAGTTTCTGTAATCTCTTGGCACAGCCAACTGTCATCAAATACTTTTCGGACATTAGCATTAAGTGGAATTTCAGCTTGGAGAGAGCCCCTTGGTGAGGTGGGATGTTTGAGAGATTGGTGAAGTCAATGAAGCAATGTTTGCAGGGAACAGTTGGCAGTGCTAATGTCTGAGGAATTACTGACGATGGTCACAGAAGTTGAAACAACACAGAATAGATGTCCACTATTTTATGTCTCCACGCGGATCTGGAAGAGCCTTTAACCCCATCCCATCTACTTGTTGGAAGAAGGCTATACAGTTCCAGACCCTTTTTTGAAGACCGTCAATATCCAGGCTATGATCGTATTGACCAAAAATCTCACATAGGTGGAGAAAAGAGTGCCTCCTTGAGCTAAATGAAACCCATCGCTATGCTCAGTGAACCTCACCAGGAAGTAACCAGATTGCGGCTGGGCATGTTGTATTCTTGTATGACAATGCAAGACCTTCCCAGGACGTTGTAGAAATTGGCACTAGTAGAGGCCTCATTCAGGGTAAGGATGAACTGGTGAGAGCTGCCCTCATAAGGATAAGGTCCAGGAAGAACAAGTTCTTAACTCTCCAACGTCTAATTCAATACCTGTACCCCGTCAAAACGATGCATAACAATGTCTGTGCGAATGCAGTGATGATCACTAGGCCATCAGATGAGGTGCAACGAAGGACGACCCAGGAGAGAGGCAGCTCCGACGGCAAGAGAAGGATCCGGCCGTGCATTGAATACCTGTCAGAAGTGTTTGGAGTTGACTAGTCTGACTCGTAAACTGTGGGGGAGGACGTGCGGGATTTTCACTGAACGTTCTATGTGTGGCTATTGTGTATTAATTAGTATTTGTGGTGTAGGTTGTGCTATTAATATTACTTGCAAGCTTTTGGATCGTCTACTAAATATTCGACGCAATCTAGAGCGAAAAAAATGCTCTTCAGACCCCATGACAACGGTCGCATAGGTCTCCCTCTTGAATATGTCTAGCCATTGCCTTTATGCTTTTAACAGTATTATGCTATGATGATGTGGTGTGATGTGTTAAATATACGATGCCGATAGCTTTTTATTTCCCCGCGATGTGGACACATAACGGGACACAGCTTGAGATTGCCGCATGACGCAATTGGTTGCTGTAGAGTCATATTTCATTCTAAATATATCATTTAATGCATTTTTCAATAGCACTGTCCCGAAATAATCATGGCACAGCTATTACAACTATAACACTACGGATTTCTCCAATGACATCACATTTCAATTCAGATGCCAAAACTGTAATTTGCAGTCCTGGTATTCCATATTTCATTTTCAGCTGATATTGAAATGCATTTTAACAATCCGATCATTCAGCCAGCCAGATTATAGAATCTCTCTGCATGGAAAACAAAAAGACTTCCTGTTTACCATATCCACAGATAACTGATTTGCCCAGCTTAGTTAAGGCTTCATAATCGGACTGTTTAAGCTCAGAGGCCCTTATTTCTCTTGTGGCAACTATCCATTAACAGCAATCATCCACGTGTCAGATAATTCAAGCATACATACTGCTGCACTGCTTATCAAACATTGTGACTGTTGGGATTGGAGATGTCCTTGCGTGATTATTCCAATATTCTAGCAGTGGGCAAATCTGTACCAGGAGCAATCTGGACTTAATTCTACTTTGAGCTTGTCAAACTCATTTTGAAGCTCTTCTGTAACTATGAAAAAACCATAACTGCATGACACTTGGCAAAGAGGAGGTTGCTTATTATTGTGACGTGATTCAAACCATAGCACAACACAAGGATTTATAAAAAGCATACCCAGTAGAAACATCCATATGATTTTAAAGCTAAAACAGTCAAAGCAATAAATTAACAATTATACCGATAACATTTTTTATAGTACTTGCTTCATTCAACTGGTTGAACAAGGAACTTGTACTGCCATTTGTCCAGTACCCTTAAGAAATACTATCTGAGAAGAGCTGGTCTTCCATATCGCCAATATGCATACCATTTGTATAGGGAATATTGCATCATAAAGACAGATACAGCATGCATATAGGTATGCTATATATATATATATATATATAATACATGATTGTATGAACTGCATGCATGTAAGCAAATAGCTACACAGTTACACCTTAGCATACATCTTACCAAACGAATTCCCACCACAGGATTTGTATTGATGGGTAGGTCTGTTAAATCACTTGCAACACTTTGTAAGAGATTGCAAAGCATTAAACTTCTGACATGCAAAAATTGTTTTTACTTGGCCTGGTTAGAGCATGCAGCACCCAAATGGCCTGCTCAAGTCACTGGCATTTGCAATTGGTACAGCCAGTACTTACACTTGCAGGCATTAGTGAGAAAGTGATTACAAGGAGCCTGTTCCTTTGCTGCCTTTCTGAGTGATATTGATGGAGCTTGTTCCCATTCTTGCATTGAGCAAAGAAGAGAACCGTTAAATTGCATGCACTCCTGTATGATAGCATGTACTCAAAAGACCATGTTGGCACCTGTTCAAGCTAGTATCATGTGTGAATACAACCACTTCCTCCATGCAGCAGTTAAAACCTTACCTCAGGCGATAAGAGCCATTCACTTTGTCCACAATAACACACGGAAGATGTATACAGGTCTGAAAGGTACTATCTATACGATGCGACACTGTTCTGAAATGTCTACATTGTATAGAACTATTTGGCACTGTGCATAGTGGACACCAAGATTTGGAGTAGATTGAGCTACCACATCACACAAAAAGCTTACCTCAACTCCTTCCCTGGTATTATGTCAGCACGCGTACTGGTACTAGCATAACGCCACCGTGACGGTTTACTGTGTATGTGTTATTTTTGCTTGTTGTACCATTCAGCCTTTTATTTTGCAGTATTTTGCTTTTATTTTAACCTATCCCCCGGATAACACGTCCGGCGGAACGCATAGTCCTATAGGTACTCTGTCCCTCTTATAGACCTGGAGACACGGCATCTGCATGGTGTACCGGACCGTAAGATATGGGCCAGTACATGTTCTGCTTTTTAAAGTTATGGACCCAACTGCCAGGTGAATATTCAGCTCAGCTAACTAGGTTCAAAGAGAGGACCCTGTAGCGACCTCTAGCTAGCTCAATCTATATACGCGCGCCCTATAATTATGATGCAAGTGTTAGGTCCACGTATTGTTTTGAGCGCCGGTGTTTATCACTTGTACCATTAGAGTAATGGATCGAAAACATCTCATTTGATCCATTCACGTTCAATAGATTTCTACGTGCACTCGATCGGTGTTTCGTTAAATATGAGGCGTGGGCGTAAACAAGTTGACCCTATCCGTACAATTTGGTCGTGTTTGACTGTTGAGAAATGTAGCTACAGCGTGCTTAACGTTTATTAACCTTGCATGTATCTATTTTTTAAAACTTGTATTACACTCTGCTATCAGCTTTGTGGGACTGTGCGCTGAGTACGGTATATATCTAGGCTATATAGCGGAGACCTATATGTTTTCTGGCAGTCCGTATAAATTTATAGGTTGGGTATCATTAGTACATCATGAAACAGGGCGGGTACTATACAATGGCCGAACTTGTGGGACTGGGTCGCATCGTCCATAGTAGATATTTTATGGTTTCAACATCGCATAGTCAAGATAGTAGTTGGGCGTAGCCCGACAACATAGTTCTTTTAGATAATGTAATGCTATGAAATCATTGCGTATTGTTACTGTGTGCTCGATGTTAAGAATGGGAAAGAGGAAATGAGGTTCTTTATAACAAAAAGACACAAGAACCTGGATTGCAATAATTAGTAGGTACATGCGCCGCAGGATTTGAAGCACATGCACCATTCACTTCAAGTCCTGTGAAACACGGGTTGCATGTAGTAAGAAATTAGATTAATAACCTTTATCCTATAGGATACATCGTCCGAATGGGGGGCCGGGGTTAAAAATAAAAATCCCAAGGGGGCTATATATAGGATTCCTAGAGTATGGTGTCCGGCGGACGTCGGATCTTATATAAAATGTTCGTTTTACAGGAAACTCTGTCGGCGCTAGGAAGTGGTGTCACGGCGACAATATTTCCTCAGTAAGGAAGATCTGTCGCTTTAATTATAATTAACCTTTAATCTAGCTCCATGCAGGGTCTGGTCTACGCGTAGGACCAAACTTTCAACATTTATCCTAAATTGGTACTAGAAGTTAATTGCTTTGCTAATGCATTGACTGTATTTCCGCATAATTCGTGAATAATTGCATGCATGGACGAACCAGTATTTTCTGAATTGCTGACAATTTCTACAGTACAATTTTGTTATATTCTCTGTTCATATGGGTTTGCTAAAACTAACTTGCATCAATTAATGTTAATTAACTACAGTCCAACTCTGTCAAATAGTAAGGCATCAAAGACTCTCATGAGGTATAAAAACTGCTTGTGGCTGGTAATGGTGATCAAATTCTGAAGCTGGACATGCAGATAAATCATTGCTAGTAGTAAAAAGGGAGTCGGACTTTGTCATGCCTACCGCGCGTTCTCACCGTTGTTATCAACCTCTTCCTCGGTGGAAGATTCTCAACTCTCGTCTTCATAATCATCATTTATTGGCAAATGAGTACTATCATCGTCTGATGTACTTCCCGGGGGAGTTTCTTTCCCGGCCCTTTGCTTAGCTGCCCAAAGACATGAGGCGAACAAATGCCTCAAGTAGATTCTGTCGTTGAGCCTTTCCTTAGGCCTTCTTTATCTTTCTGACAATACTTGCATGCGCCCGCTTGAAGTTGCTTCGCCATTTTCCAAACACACCTCTTTACCAAAAACATGCGGTTTTACTTTTGACTGTATATCAAGCACGCATAGTAAGGCGGATATACAATTTTCTATTATGAAAACTACTACTACAGACAGCAGAATTTATCTCACATATCGTTTAATATTATTTTTTTACTTGCATGCGTCCTACGCGTAGGACGTCCTACGCGAATAGGACGTCCTATATATACGTTCTACGCGAATAGGAAGTCGGCCGGGCCGGAGATTAAAGGTTAAACGTATAGCGATGTAGGGTATTCCCTCAGAAAGTTCTGTCGAATTCAGTTGCACGCATGAAGCATGCACGTTATGTCTTAATTTGCGACTGTAATTATAGGCATGTACTAAATTGGCTGACAATGACAAGTCACAGCTAGGTGTCACCACGTATCTAGCCACATACCGTAACTCTCATAAATTATAATCTATTCTGAATTTCATGCACGTCACTTTCACCAGTTTCATCAGACATATAGAGAATCGTACAACTGTCGAACTAGATGTGGAACATGCAGTCGGAAGATATACAAGTGTGCCGCGTGTAGGAACTGCAAAAGCTTCTGTAATACTTCTGAAAAACACGCACACCCTTAGCTCTGACGCCTTAACTCTGACGATTTGTTTGATGAATATGTTCATCAAACAAATCGTCAGAGCTAGGGTGTGCGTGTTTTTCATGTGCATGCAGCTGGATGAATATGATGCAACTGTGTTAGAAGACCCTTTGACTGACTCAACGATTAACATGCAGCAGCATGCAGTTCTGCATGCATGAATCGTATATTACGTGCCACAAGGGGAAAAAAAGCGTCCAATCATTGCGCGATTGAACAGAGAATCACACAAAAATCAATAAAGCGTGTGATTTTTGCGTGATTTCTGTTCGTCATGCAGTTATATGAATGCGGTGCGGCCCCGGCGACTTTGCTCTACGGGGCTCTCGCATTCTATCAAACTACATCCATCTCCATGCTTAATCATACTTTTTATAGATTTAGCACTGCTCAAAAACTTTTCAAAGACTATAACAGCTTTGAGAGCTGACATCATTTTCACACAAAATGATTTATTTAGTAATTGTAAAAAATTAACTACAGTTATATTCGCGTTAAACGTTCATTTTTATACAGCGACATGCCGGTCATATGCATGGTGTGGCGCATGCTAGTGTCACAGTGCAGAGAGTCCTGTCAGGAAAGCTGGAAAGTCAAATGTTCCGTTCTTTGTTGGGGGCATATTCCATTGCTAATATATATAACGCTCGCCTCCTTGCTGTCTCTGCTCCTCGTGCTGCCTCCTGGATATCTGTGTACCCTGTTAGCTAGGGTCTACACCTGGATCCAAGTGAATTCCAGGTTGCTATTAAGTGGTGGTTCGGTATGGATACCTCTGGAGGTTCCATGGTTCCCTGTGTTCTCTTTGCCCTGAAGTCGCTCTTGACCCTCTTGGCCATCATGCAGTGTCCTGCATGTAAGCAAGGTGGAGATGCAGTTATTCGGCACAACCAACTGCGGGATGTATTTGCAGAAGCTCGCCGTCGTGCCCATTTTCCAGTGAGGATTGAGATACCTTTATGTTATTACAAAGCTACACTTGTGAACAATAATATATAGAATGCATAGATTGCAAAACAAGGTGCCACTTCTCGGTCATTTTCACCTGTTTCCATGCGCTTCTAGCTTTCCTGTGACACCGGCCGGACAATGGACCCTTTGCACGAAAGATCGGATATGCATGTCATGCATGCACATCCGAAGTAAAAACCTCAGCGGTTGCCTAGTGATATTGTGTCAGATTTGAGGACGTTAGTATTCGTTCGTATTTCGGAAGGGCGCGTTGTATGGGGTAGCTATACAGGATGAAAAAATCTCCTACTATCTGATCAACTCTTCACATAGAGCAGTGTGGCGAGAAGCACCTGGGACACGTTGAAAGACTAAGTTTGCGCGTCAGTCACTTCGTTAACGGAGGCCTTCGATATGGCGGATTGCTCAACAGGTCTTCTTCGATCGTCACAGTATCTGATCCTGGTGCCAATATGCCGCTACTAGTACAGCCGCCACTCACTGGCTTACCTTCGACCTTAGTCGGTACTACTGGATTCAGGCTTCCTATATATCTATGCATGCCAACGTGGTGTCACCTTATGATGCATGATATCATCGAAGCTCCCATGATTGGCGCTAACGTGCAGTCAAGCTTCTTCTGGTTAGCCCAAAATACTTTTCGCCAAAAATTGTCGTTGATTTGACGTTTTTTTTTTCTTCCCCCTGTGACAGGATTACGCGTCCCCAAAATGGACAAAGATCGGATATGTAATAAACGTAACGCCCGAAGTAATTAAAAAACCGCAGCGGTTGCCTAGTGAAATTGTGTTACATATTTCGGAACAAAATAATTTCACTAGGCAACCACTAGGCAAATTGCGGGCAACTTTAGTGCATGTTGGACCATAGATTATTATTCCATAGGTGATTGAACACCTGCGCATCAATCATGCGGTGATTTTACGAGTGATTCTAAATCATCTATGTCATCTATGCATGAAATCAAAGAGTTCATGCAATTGATCATGTTACGCATCATGTTATTCATAATTAGCTAATTAAGAAACACCCGGCACAAACGATATGTATTAGTTGCTGTTGATCGACGCTGTGCATGGTAAGGTGACCATAGCAACACTTCCATGATCGACTTTAATTAAGGGACATGCAGTGGTAATTAACGTGCATCACATACGATACTGCCCTCTTACATATGAAAGAAATCCCCGAGAATTAAAACAATTTATCTGTCTAGCATTTAAGGCATGATCAGAACTTCAGAGCTTTGAAACCGCATAATTAGATTGTATGTTGCACAAAGAGGTGTATATAAACGTGCAACTTACTACCCTCTAGTTATAACAAACTTCGTGTGGCGGAGATGTTGAGCGTTTCCCGAGCAATTCTTCATCTTCTTGTGATCTCGGCGGGCCACCTCGTTGTCGTCACGTGCCTCCCGCTTGCCGCGCTCTCGAACTCCCAGCAGTGCGTCCCGTTCAAGAGCAGAGTATGCAACGGCCTAGAGGGGAGCGGCTACGCCCACACTCCCTTCCCGCACCCTCTGGCACCCTACTACGTCTACTCGATGGACGTGCTAGAGAAGGTGGCGAACGGAATCATTGAGAGGATCGTCTCGAGCGGCTGTTCCCCGCACGCGGCTAAGTTCCTGTGCTTCATTAATTTCCCCTTTTGTGCCGTGGACAAGTGGCAGGTAGCCCCCGTCGTGCCGTGCAAGTCGCTTTGCGAGAGGGTCAAGGCGGATTGCGCCTCACAAAATAGCGTGGCGTGGCTCCCGTGGGACTGTGACATCATCGGGAACTACAGCGTCAGTAACCTGTGCGTCGGTGTCAACGACACCGCTTCCAACGTTATAAATGCCGCGACCTCCATACCCCCCACTCCGGCTGCGCATAATGAAAGTAGGGGCGAGTGCACAGGGTGCATTTCTTGTGATCTGCTGCTGCCTAACAGTACACATCGGTCGCGAAACTATACCACGGGTAATTTTAACCGCGCCAGCTATTTGCATGACGATTAAAAGATTCATGCATGCATGCTACCATGAACAAGACTAACTAGCTTTTTAATCTCTCTCTCTCTCTCTCTCTCTCTCTCTCTCTCTCTCTCTCTCTCTCTCTCTCTCTCTCTCTCTCTCTCTCTCTCTCTCTCTCTCTCTCTCTCTCTCTCTCTCTCTCTCTCTCTCTCTCTCTCTCTCTCTCTCTCTCTCTCTCTCTCTCTCTCTCTCTCTCTCTCTCTCTCTCTCTCTCTCTCTCTCTCTCTCTCTCTCTCTCTCTCTCTCTCTCTCTAGCATCGAAAGTGTCAGTAATTAGCAAGTTCAACTTAAACGGTGCGGTTGCATACAATGTCACCACCGACAAGGTATACCTCCCGAAGTCCTGCCAAGACGATGGCTTGCAAGGCCTCACTTCAGTGATCCTCACAATGACCGGTTGCAATTGCACGGACATGGAAGTCGGCGCTAGCTACTTAGTGAGCGGTTATCAAACACAGGAGGCCACTAGCCCTACGTGGAACGTCACGACGGAGGGCATTGTTGCACCGTGGAGTGACAGGTGCATCGAACTGACCGCGGGCTGGGTCGCGGATGACAGCAATAGCCCTTCGTGCTTGTAAACACGTTGTTGTAATTAGATTTTAAGTGTGATGTCACGTATGACTGTGTGCACACACGCGTGTATTCAGTTACCCTTTCCCTTCGTCTTGTTCTCATCGTTATAACCACATTCATTTATTTACACAACCAAATAATTACCACACACACACACACACATGCACACACACATGCACACACACACACACACACACACACACACACACGTTTTACATACGCGAATTAACGAGGGATACATAAACCACTGTATGTGCACTAAAGAAAAAGGGCATAGTCTTTTTTTGTTATAAACCAAACTAAATTCCTCCCTTTGTTCCATCCCTGTTCCCACTGCCCTTCTTGGGCAGGGACGTGATTTTGGCAGGGTGGGCCCCCATCACCCAGTGATGGTTGGCCCTCCTCCTCCTCAGCTGAAGAACCTGAGTGTCAACACTGGCGGCAACCTTCTTGCCCGAGATGTCATCCCTGAGCCTGGAGCCAGCCAGCTTGAGTAGCTGGAGATTCTTCATGGTCTGTTGCATGGATTCCACATACGTTCCCGTGGCATCTATAAGATGAAGGGCTTCTGGAAGGTCGGTGCTGGGATGACGCTGGTAGACCTGCACAAGGGGGCGGTCCAGTCGCTCACGTGTAGTGAGGTCTGATGAATCCACAGGACCCTGATGAGGATGAGGGTGAAGGGGGGAAGAAATTAAGATGGTGGTTATAGGAGGGAGTGATGTGCGGGCCATACATAGCAACCAGAGGGTTACTGACCAAACTAGCACTCTCACAATCATACAAACAGCACTCTTAGGTTATAGGGATATGGCAGGTGCTTAAAAAATCTGCAGTCCAAACTCAGTGCATTATTTTAAACATTATTCAATCTTTCATGTGCTCATTCGATGCCACATAACCGCATCAACACACACAGCTGACACACAATATTATATTATTTCCCTTCCACACTCTCTGACATCACTGTTATTATCATGTAGCTTAGCTACAAAGAGTAGGTGCAGTAATATTTGGCTCAAGACTTTGTTTAGTGCTTGTTGCAGGCAACATGTAGCTAGCAAGCCTTGTGTGGTGAGATAGGATGAGTTAAGGACTACAACGTCATGTGCTAGCTATGGCTTGGGTCTAACAAAACACCTCTAACAACTAGCACATATAATTAAAGCACTTCTTACTGTCTAGAAACTACATGTAAGCTATGCTTTAGTAATCATGGCAAGAGTTTTCATTTATTTTTTCTTTCGACCTGTTTTCTAGTTTAAGCATTTGCATAATCCCAGAGCCATCCTCCGAAGAGTGCAGAGCCTAACTTGTGTTTGTTTTAACTTTTAAATTGGCAGCCCAGTGAAATATGTGTGGAATCCAGATGTGTCCTGAAGATATTCTCTGCCCAAACCATGTGCTATGCTGCTATGCAATGTAATCATCTGATCAAAGGTATCAAATTGAGGAATGCCACAATACAGCCAACATGATTCGATATTATGTTACTCATGTCAAGACAAACTAATCTCTTAGGTTATAGGGATGCACCAAGTAACTTATATCTCATGCACACTCCTACGGGAAGGGGGGGGGGGGGGGGCGGGGGGATTTGGGGACCACACCAGATGGCAAACACTGACCCTCTGACAAATGATCGAAACAACAACATGTGAGTACATGCATTGTGACCACAATATCTAACTTACACTGTGAGCACGCTATCACAATAGAACATTTCCAAGAAGGTCCTTTGACACACTATCAAAGAACAGTTCCAGGCATTCTATTGCAATAATGTGAACACTTATAAGCAATATGAGCAAGCTATCTAAGGAGGGGAAAAAGGGACAGGTATCGCTAATATCCCACAGGAAAGCATGCTCAATGGGATAAGGAATGGCAAATGAAAATATGCAGTTGCCATGGGATATGGATGGTCGCAGGGGTTCCACAGGGGTTCCACAGGGGTTCCACAGGGGTTCCACAGGGGTTCCACAGAGGTTCCACAGGGAATAGTGTTACTAAGTTGGTAACCAAGGAGAAATGTTGCCAGAGCCATCACGAAGTGTGTGTGTGTGTGGGGGGGGGGGGGGGGGGGGGGTCTGTAAGGATAGTGTCACGCGTGGACACCTCCCTACTGGTCTTGGAAATGGCTTCTTGGTGTGTGATGGCCTGGGTTGGTTGACAAGCTCATGGAAGGGAATGAGAGGAACATGGGGGAGGTGGGGAGAGGAACATGGGGGGAGGTGGGGAGAGGAACATGGGGGGAGGTGGGGAGAGGAACATGGGGGAGGTGGGGAAAGAAACATGGGGGAGGTGGGGAGAGGAACATGGGGAGGTGGGGAGAGGAACATGGGGGAGGTGGGGAGAGGAACATGGGGGGAGGTGGGGAGAGGAACATGGGGGGAGGTGGGGAGAGGAACATGGGGGAGGTGGGGAGAGGAACATGGGGGAGGTGGGGAGAGAAACATGGGGGGAGGTGGGGAGAGGAACATGGGGGGAGGTGGGGAGAGAAACATGGGGGGAGGTGGGGAGAGGAACATGGGGGGAGGTGGGGAGAGGAACATGGGGGGAGGTGGGGAGAGGAACATGGGGGGAGGTGGGGAAAGAAACATGGGGGAGGTGGGGAGAGGAACATGGGGAGGTGGAGAGAGGAACATGGGGGGAGGTGGGGAGAGGAAATGGGGGAGGTGAGGAGAGAAACATGGGGAAGAGGAACGTGGGGGGAGGTGGGGAGAGGAATATGGGGGGAAGCAGGGATGGGGAAGGGTGAGTGCTAAAAGGGGATATTCAGGGAAGTCTGTTCAGTGACCAATGGGTTTAATTTCAGGGTGTTATCGCTACAGATACTAATTGAAGCCCTCGTGGAAGTGTGAAGGTAGGTGCAAGAAGTGTTGTTGGAAAACACAGAAGGTAGGAATTCAAACTAATGATAATATGTGTTGTGTGTGTGCATGTTTAATTAGGACAAGGTTTGAAAGGGTTTTATATTTCAACAACTTTGCAATTGAGGTTAAAGATAACTTTATAAGTAGGTGTGAAAGTGTAAATAGTGTCATCCTAAGCGTTACACACTAGGCATGTTCTGTTGCTTCTTCCTGTTATGGCACACGGCAGGTTGTGTTCATACCACACTCAAGAGCAAGTGCAGGTTGTCCTTAACACTTTTGTTTTAAATGTGGTTTCCTGGAGGAGATGGGACCACACACCTTCCAAATTTAGGTGTCGCAATTTGCCACACCCCACACCCCACCCTCCTCTCTGGCTCAGCTGTGTGTTCAGGTTCTTGTTCTTGCTAGTGGAAAGTTCATGTACTGTCCTGCTCTAGCAGTTGTGTCTATGTGGTGTGTGTGTGTTATAAAGCTTTCTGCACACACAAGGCGACACTGCAAAAAGGTTGTTGTGTCACAGCAAGGCAGCGTATTTGAGGACCTGTTGTGGCCTCGCAGCCGTAACAGATCAAAATCATTTTCTCTTGTTCTCCGTCCCGTCGTCCTTGAAATCAAGATCTCTTGCGAGTCTCAGTTGTTCAACAAGCGGTACTTGGGACGGTGTTCTGGCTGGCCCCCAAGGAGAGCACAGATCGGGCCTTATCCATCCTAAATCACCAGGGTCCACCCCCTTTTCCCTCTTTCCCAACCTCAGGAAATGTGAATTACTTTGCAAACGTCCCTTATTGGGGTTCCATTATGACATAACTGTCACGTTATACGTCTACCAACATTGTCATCCTTGGGTCTCCAATAGGAGGTCAGAGCTTTTGTGAAAGATTTCCTTTCCTCTGCATTTGTGGGTACTAACAACCTGCACCCACAACTGCAGTTCTAAATGAGAGGATCCCACCCTCCCCCACCCTCCCCCCACCCAGTGTGCTGCATTCTGTTGTCTGCAAGCTCACACATGTTGCTCTCACAACTCCTCCCCAGGCTGGTTCAATCCTCCCTCACTACCTTCAACAACAGCGTTAGAGTTTATTTCATGGAGTGCACAGCTATTGACTTGTCAGCTAACTATTCAGCGTGGAATCAAGCCACCCATCGCCAGCCTTAGGCCTGTATCTGATGTTCAGCTGCATATGCCACAGAACAGCGCAAGCGTCATGAAAAATTCTACCATTTGTAACGAGCTTGGCTGGAGTTGTATACCTGTGCCTTCAGGGCTTGGGGTGAACTAGCCTCAAACACTTTCTTCCAACTTGCATCCTGTCATTCAGTTCCACTGTCAGATAACATCTACAAGAGGCTTGTCCTAGAGCATTTCTTGCTGGGCATGCTTCTTGCCTTCTACATTTTGGTTTATCCCTATGTGTGCATTGCTATACTGGCTATGTAAAGAATTTTATAAGCAAATTCAAAGTCAAGTCAAGTTGCCAAGTACACATCTCTAGGCCATTTATGGCCTAGAGATGTGTACTTGGCAACGCTTTGAGATAGACTACTTCACTTAGAATACATACCAGTTAGGGTCCACTACAGATCTCTAGGCCATTTATGGCCTAGGAAAGACGTGTACTTGGCAACGCTTTGAGATAGATTAAGTTGGAACTACTTCACTTAGAATACATACATGTTAGGGTCCACTACAGATAAGACGCAGAAAACAACCACAATGATTGGGCTATCTAACAACATATATTTCCGCTGTTTCTCCATCTAATTTTCAAAAAGTTGGGTTTGACAATATAGTATCCAATTTTCACAGATCCAGTGCTAAGCAGAATTTCAAAGCTTGAACACATTGGTCGTGGCTAATTAGACATTTCCCAAATCTCACACAGAACTGGCAGCAAATATTCTTTGCCATCACACACCACAGATCATACAGCCCTGGGACCCTGCGCAAACACTATTTCTCACCATAGCACATCACATTCGTACACCACCCTCACCATAGCACATCCCTATAGCATCCTCACCATAGCACATCCCTACGGCACTCTCACCATAGCACATCCCTACGGCACTCTCACCATAGCACATCCCTATAGCACCCTCACCATAGCACATCCCTATAGCACCCTCACCATAACACATCCCGACACCACCCTCACCATAGCACATCCCTATAGCACCCTCACCATAGCACATCCCTATAGCACCCTCACCATAACACATCCCTACAGCACTCTCAACATAACACATCCCTATAGCACCCTCACCATAACACATCCCTACACCACCCTCACCATAGCACATCCCTATAGCACCCTCACCATAGCAGATCCCTATAGCACCCTCACCATACACATCCCTACACCACCCTCACCATATCACATCCCTACACCCCTTCACCATAGCACATCCCTACAGCACCCTCACCATAGCATATCCCTACAGCACCCTCACCATAGCACATCCCTACAGCACCCTCACCATAGCACATCCCTACAGCACCCTCACCATAGCACATCCCATAGCACCCTCACCATAGCACATCCCTACAGCACCCTCACCATAGCACATCCCTATAGCACTCTCACCATAGCACATCCTACAGCTAGCACTCTCACCATAGCACATCCCTACAGCACTCTCACCATAGCACATCCCTACAGCACCCTCACCATAGCACATCCCTATAGCACTCTCGCCATAGCACATCCCTACAGCACCCTCACCATAGCACATCTCTACAGCACCCTCACCATAGCACATCCCTATAGCACCCTCACCATACACATCCCTAACCACCCTCACCATAGCACATCCCTATAGCACCCTCACCATAGCACATCCCTACAGCACCCTCACCATAGCACATCCCTATAGCACCCTCACCATAGCACATCCCTACAGCACCCTCACCATAGCATATCCCTACAGCACCCTCACCATACACACCCCTAACACCCTCACCATAGCACATCCCTACAGCACCCTCACCATAGCATATCCTTGGGCCTTCTCTTGCATATCATAGTAACGCTGGCATTTCTGGACAGCGAGATTTGTCTCCCCATTGCTTACTTGAAGGTGTTGCTGCAAAGAGGGTGGAGCCAAGGTCAAAGTAAAAACCTTAGCACACAACCGATGTACGCAACATGCCCCCTCAGTAATTAATGACCACCTCACTGAGAATGTAGACATTATGGACTCACGTGCACACAGACACAATATGCCAACACATACTGAAAACACATGCAATACACACACATCAACATACAATACACACAGCAGAGCTGCATACATCCCACTAATACACATACACTATTGCACAACACATGTATACACACATAATACTCACATACACACAGAAGCACACACATGCATGCATGCATGTACGCAAGCAACACACACACACACACACACACACACACACACACACATACACATACACACACACACACACACACAAACGCGCACAAACCTGCAAAGTAAGAGTAACGCCTATCTTCTGGGTGAAGCCCTGGTTGACAGCACTGTGAATGGATCCTTGGGTGGCCTGGGCACGGCCGATGGCAGCAGCGACCTCGCGTCTTATGGCCTCTGATTTGGCTATGTTTTCAGTAGCCATGGCCACAGCTTGAGATGTTTCTGGTGTCATCACTCCCTCTGGTATGTCTGTCACATTCAGCAGATAGTTTTTTTGTTGTATATCATTTAACTCCTTCCTTGCGTCATTATTTAACCCCTTCCTAACGTATTATTTAACCCCTTCTTACGTCATTACTTCACTCATCACAACACACCTTTCCATCCTTCCCTCTCACCTGATCCCTCCTTTCTAACCCTCGTGCATCTACTCACTATTTATTTATTTTTTATATTCTCTTACCCTCATTTCCCTCCTTCAATGCGAAAGGCGCCGGCGCGGAGTGCGCCTTCTTCCTCGCCAGCAATCCCTGTTTGAACACGGGCGCGGAGCGCACGGACGTAGCCAGCGAGTGACATATGAGGTCGGTGACCCGGGAGCGTTCCTGGATGACGGCAGCGAGGCGCGCGCGGGCCACGCCAAGAGCCTGAAGCTGCTGCTGCACCTTGCGAAGCTGAGACTCGAGGGAGCGCTTTAAGCTCGACAGCCGCGCGAATTCCGTCGACAGCAAATCGTCGACCCCATCCCGTTCCTAAATAATGGGATGCCGAGGTATGAATACAAAAAAAATTTAAAGGAAGGAGGGGCTGGAAGCTTTTAAAGCACACACGAACACGCTACCTTTTCTTTGCTTGTTCGCTGTTCGCGTAACGATACCGACTCGAAGTTCAGTTCCATGTCCTTTCTCTCGTGCTCCAAAGCCTTCTCAAGGGCTTCTTTGGAGCGGTTCAACGATTTTATCTCCTCGTTGGTCGCTATAAACCATTTCCTGAGTTTCCCAACCAGGTTTCTGGTCGCACGCACGTACGTGTGGATCCGATCGTTGCTCTCCTTCACGCATACGTCTCGTAGAAGCGGGAGGGGGTCGGTGCTGCGACCAGCAGCTAAACCGTTTTCCGCACGAGTGATGATGTTCTGAGCTAGTCCCACCTCATGGATGCTGGAGTTCTTCCATTTCTCTGTCGCTACACTCATCTTTCCTAATGCAACGAGTCGTAAAGGAGTCGTATCTAAGAGCGCACGTGCCGAATCGGGACGTTGCTAGGCATTTGGTAATATATTCTGTACGGAAGCGGAGAGAACCGTACCCGCCCGTAACCCTGGGCAGGACGGTTATACGAGAAGTTAAAGGGAGAGGGGAGAGAGATTGCAAGATCCATAGAGTTCTGCCCATATGCATTGCTCTTTCATCGAGGGGTTAAAGCACTGTGCGTTGTTTTGAAGTTCTGGTTGTGTTTTCCACTTGAGCCAGTAGGTACTGCGTACTTAGCATCGTCATAAAAAATAAGTTTCCGATGGATGTAACATAAATGCGCGCTACTTAGGAGCAGCTAACTATACGCACTGAAGTCTGAACTGAACATGCAGTGATGTTGTGGGCTTGATATGGCCGCGTTTGAACATGTTATATTCATAACCACATCTGGACAGATACCGTAGTTATATAGTACCGTAACAAGGTCGAATCAATCCTGCAAACGAATCGGATCAGGCTATATAAAGATCTGAGTATGTTTAGGCCTACCCACACGGCGTGGAAACTAGGCCCTACGCCCCAAAATATTGAAGTGGCTGCGTAGCCCCATAGCAACGAACCACTGTCGCTTTCTGGTACACGTTAATGGTGACAAAGTGGTTTTCAAGCCTTTGAAAATCCACCATTTTTGTATCTTTTTAGGGGTGGTGAATATTTGCGCAATGAAGTTTGATTTAATATATAGATTGAGTTTGAACTGAATTACATAGCTATAGTATTCTTTACTCTCTTAGCCGGAGGGGGGGGGAGGGGGGGGGGGAGGGGGGGGGGGGATGGCAGCTACCAACTGTGGCTCAAAACTTAGCCCAGGGGAAAAATTTAGCCAAAGTTTTTGCCAAGATGGCAAGATTTTTGCTTAGATTATAAATAAAACTGAAACCACGATATGTATGAGTTTGAAATTAATATATAATCTAGATATCCATCCTACCTATGGGTTGTATTAATTTCATGGCCACACACATTTCTATCTATTCAATTATGTCTAAAAATGCACTTTTTCAATTATGTTCAAGAAGGAAGTGGTTGAGCTCATGAAATTAATACAACCCATAGCTAGGATGGATATATTAATTTCATACTCATACATATCATGGTTTCAATTTTATACTGAGTGAAAATCTTGCCACCTTGGCTAAATCTTGGGCAAGAATTTTCCGCTGGGTAGTAAGTGTTCTTTCACTATGCACTTCAGGTTCTGCATGCGATCTTTAATGGAAGCAAATGCCGATTAAATTTGGCATGGATTGACTCGGGCCCCCTGTTCACCCAAGAAGCCAACATGGTCACTATTTGCCCACTGCAGATTATGATCCTCTAATAGGTGCATTTTAATTGGGACAGTTGCGTCTCGGATAAAGGCCACCCTACATGTACACTGAACATTGTTAACCTACCTGGTCTAGTGCATGTGCTTGTGTCGCACCAATGAAGTTCTGATCACATATATTGTGACATTTTCCATATAAGGAGAATGCGGTGATGAACTTAGCCACTTGACCAGCTACCTCTCCAGATCGGTGGGGCAGTTTCTCTTGTGCCAACTGAGATATACATGTGCATAGAGTCTGGATGTTTGGTACCTGATTTAAGCAGTATGAATTATTCATATGCACATGCATAGCACTTTACCTTCAATGCCTTGTGTACATGGTTGCCAATAAATGCCCCCCCCGGCCCCCCCCCAAATACTGCTGTTGTTGTACTCCAAATGATTATAATGCATTGTCAAGTGTTTTGACAAAGGACCCTTCTTTTTCAGATTACTCTCTTTTCACAGTTGCTGTACGTTTGGCCACTTCTGCTTCCTATATTAACTAACTTGAATACAATTGTGCATGTTGGATAATGACTTACAAGTGCCTTCACTGATTTCATTTTTGCAGCAGATTGCTTCACAAGATCCACAGCAAGAGCAAGAGGGTTTTCTTTCCGTGAACTAAGGCCACATATGTTGCTACCTGCTGCAACACTTCATGTGAATGCTGGGCAGTTTCAAGGTCTGCTTGGAGCAATGGAAGTTTTTGCAGTGTCAGGCTGTACTTGGAAAACTGGAGGAGTCGAAATTAGTTGTTTGAGATGCTAGTTCCAAGTCCAGTTGACAGCATAGAGCTTCCAGCAGATGGAACATCTTCGTGAAGATACCCAAAATGATCTGTGGCGCATCCTTTCCTCACCAGCCAGACAGATGCCTGATGATTTGAGTCACCTGAATTAGCAGTGAGTTAGAATTGGTGCATTTGGTGTATGATGTAACATACCGCCTCAGAAGTCTCAGTTTATTCCAAGATATGGCTTGCAAGTCCTGCCTTAATCGCCAATACCTCAGCTGCCCCTGAAATTCCAGCCTTATCCAACAAAGACCGCCTCTCTTCATTGCTAAGGATGCGGACCTCTTTTTGGATAAGCACAGATGCTTCTCCGCCCACTGACAATGCCTCGGATTTTCTGCATTTGAGAACATCACATTTTTACAGTCCGAGAGCAGGCAGCTGTGGTTTCTGGTAACATGCATGAGTGTCATTAGCCAAAGTGAGTGTAGATATTGTGTAACCTCAGTACATTCACTTAACTGTTCCTCCTGTAGGAAGTTGTATGATGTCTTTTTCAGGACTGGTAGAGATGGCCCTCTTCAGCAATCCTGCTGCTTGCTTCTCCTCAGGTGTAAGTGATGGTACACAGTCATGTCCTTCATAGTCACCAGCCATAATATCCCTGCTGCAGTCTGTACAATGTACCAGAACATCCGATAGCAGGAGGAGGAGTATCACACCTGGTGCTCGTCCTGACATGGGAGGAAACCAAGGCACTATCCTCTGAGCAGCAGGGACAGTGCACAGCACCAGATGCGTGATTCCACGCAATCTCACGCAATAATTAATCGAGTCTCACGCAAACCCATGAATATAGGTTGGCATCTCTGTCTATGTGCGATGTCAATTGTGTACATCTATTGGACACTCCAGGAAAGGGAGTGCAGTGTTTGGGCTCGTTGTAATTTTTTGATTTGCTTGTACTGCTGAGTTATGGTCAGCTTTTAAACATGGGATGTCTATAATGAGGCGACATTTTAGAATGATGTGTTATACCGTAAATGATCTAATTATAGATCTAGTTTCCAGCCTCTCACAACCATGCCCACTGATTTCAACCAAAGCGAACAAAAGTATTATGGCATCTTCATATATTCAATCAGTATCTTTCTTAGTAATTGGATTGCATGTACTATCCATGGAGGAATTGGATGATGTGATGGCCAAGGAATCTACTGTTACTACTTCACTTTGGACCATGCCAGGAAACAAACACCTGATCAGATTGTCCAGGATGACATTCTCTCTGCAGTCAGTATCAGTATTCTCATTGGCTGTCATCATTGTGTCACCTTAGTATTTAGAGGAGCATGATGTCATCATAGAGGAAGCATGCACATACGCTTTGGAACGCCCCTAAACCCCCCCCCCCCCCCCCCCCCTCCCCCCCCGAAATGATATTATGGTAATAGGAAATTCAATGAATAATATCCCTACACCCATGATACACATTATCAATGGGTACTATAAAACATATATACATACTTGGCAGTTTTGAATTCACCATTTTCTTGTTCCTCAGCGAGCATAGTTTTTCGCAACATGTCATCTCATTTCATATTTCTCCCCCCACACTAACCCAGCAACCAATCTCTTAGCAGCTGCCATCTACAACATTGAATACTGTTTTTCTTCTATGATTTAAGTCACGTTTGAAATTTGTCTTTCAATATTATGTTTTGTAGAATCTTTAACGGCAGCCAAGTGCAGGTTTCTTATTCCTTCCGCAAAAATACTAAATCATTTATGTACGTACGTATGCTCAACATACTTGCTATTTTCATAGGTACACATGTTCTTACTTCATTGTAAACAGTACCAAGTGGGACACTAAAGAGGGGCGCAAAGCAGACGCAAAGGTTTACTGGTCAACTAACAATGAAACTACCATCAAAGAAACAAAAACATTCTGCCATTATGGATACCAAAAGTGAGGCACAAATGGAGCAATAGAAGTGAGATGTAGCAAGCATTAGAGGAAGGACAGGAGAGGAGGATGTAGTGACAGAGGAGGAGGGTGTAGTGACATAGAGGAAGGACAGGGGAGGAGGGTGTAGTGACCCAGAGGAAGAACAGGGGAAGAGGGTGTGTAGTGACACAGATGAAGGACAGGGGAGGAGGGTGTAGTGACTCAGAGGAAGGACAGGGGAGGAGGTATACTGACACGGGGGGAGGATGTAGTGACCCAGAGGAAGGACAGGGGAGGAGGGTATACTGACACAGGGGGAGGATGTAGTGACCCAGAGGAAGGACAGGGGAGGAGGGTGTAGTGACTCAGAGGAAGGACAGGGGAGGAGGGTGACACTACACCGCCTCCCCTGCCATTCCTCTGTCACTACATCCTCCCCCTATCCTTCCTATGTGTCACTACACAGGAAGGACATGTAGTGACACAGATGAAGGACAGGGGGAGGGTGTAGTGAAACATAGGAAGGACAGGATAGGAGGGTGTATGAAGGACAGGGGGAGGGTATAGTGACTCAGAGGAAGGACAGGGGAGGAGGGTGTAGTGACACAGGAAGGACAGGGAGGAGGATGTAGTGACAGGAAAGACAGGGAGGAGGGTGTGGTGACAAAGGAAGGACAGGGAGGAGGGTGTATGAAGGACAGGGGGAGGGTGTAGTGACTCAGAGGAAGGACAGGGAAGGAGGGTGTAGTGACACAGGGGAGGGTGTAGTGACACAGAGGAAGGACAGGGGAGGAGGGTGTAGTGACAGGAAAGACAGGGTAGGGGGGTGTGGTGACAAAGGAAGGACAGGGAGGAGGGTGTGGTGACACAGGGAGGGTGCAGTAACGCAGGAAGGACAGGGGAGGAGAGTGTGGTGACACAGGGGGAGGGTGTAGTGACAGAGGAAGGACAATTGTGAATTAACACTGCAAGCTGTAAACTGCAAGTTGAAGTTGATTTGGATGGCAACACAACCCATACATGCACAATCATATCATAGCTCAAGGTAGCACATCAAGTGTTCAAATCCACATATAGCTAGGAATGAGAAACAACACAAAGACAACCATGATACATAAATGATACAACCTGCAGCAACAAACACACCAGAAAAGAATTTTAGTAGGGAAGCAAGGTTGTGCTCCATCCAAGTTGTTGGTCGCTTATAAATTCATGGTATTGATATGCAGTGTAACTAAAGTGTATCCGAAGACAATAGACACATATCTGATCCATAAGTACGACATAAGTAATTAAAAAGCTACCTTTACACCTTTAGTCAATTCAGTAGGTTGGCTTCAAGGAATAGGCTTTGAACAAGTGTCTGGGTTTTGACAATGGGACTCCTCTATACAGAATCATAGGTAACAGCACAGATATTTAATTATTACATGGATTAGAAACGTATATTATAGACGGTATCCTGGTTCATGAGTATTCATAACAATGGCTGGCTGCGACGGGTACTGCCCTGATTATGTCAGGTAAGGTTGTTGCAAAAGCAGAAGGTATCTCTCGACTCACAATATTGCACAACTTGGAATTACTTCTCTTCCTTCTTGTAAGACGCTTCCGCCTTGAAGTTCTCATCTGTCCTATCTCATAACAAGTGCCCAACTTAGTTTTTCCCCATACCCCCTATATTAACCAGTGAATCTAAAATGATTATGATGCTGCACTACAACGATGACTCTGAGCTTAAAAAGTACCACATCTTTTTGGCATCTTCCAAAAAGATGATCCCCCTGTGGTTCACAGGCGTCAACGAACTTATATGTACGTATATGACAAGCTTCTGATCATGCAATAGACCCCTTGCCATGTCATCCCGGGAAGGATCAAAACATTAGCCGCCACATTGTTTTGGACCAAAACGTGTGCGTTATTTCGAATTTATGTTTTTATTATGAACGAATGATTACACTATACGTAATACGTATCATTAATTGCCAATTGAACAATTGCGTCATTGCCATCGTATATACACAAAATTCTAAATAACGCACAGCTTTGGTCCGAAACAGTATGGCCGCTAGTGTTTTGATCCTTCCCGGGATGACACGGCAAAGGGTCTATAATTAAATAGACTTGGTAAACACCATGTAGTGTCAGTGAAGATGTTTTCTAAAATAGCGCCTGTTTATCCCGTCTTCTAGCGTCACATTGTGTATTAACGCTCGTATAGATTTGCTTACTCTTCCTCTTCTTACTTTATCTATCAAACATGGCAATACTAGCTACAACGCGGTTGATCGGATTGCTGCATAAACAGGTGTACGTTTTAATTACAAATAGCTGCACAATACTAATCAAAACATCAACGTCCCCCACGCAAACGAAGAACAAGATGGAGGGTCGATTCCTTCTGGATATTGTAGTCGCTCAGCGTACGACCATCTTCCAGCTGTTTGCCGGCAAAGATGAGTCGCTGTTGGTCTGGTGGAATACCTTCCTTGTCCTGAATCTTGGCCTTCACGTTATCAATGGTATCACTTGGCTCGACCTCCAAGGTGATGGTCTTGCCAGTCAGTGTCTTCACGAAGATCTGCATACCACCACGCAGACGAAGGACTAGGTGAAGGGTAGACTCCTTCTGGATATTGTAGTCGCTCAGTGTACGACCATCTTCCAGCTGTTTGCCGGCAAAGATGAGTCGCTGTTGGTCTGGTGGAATACCTTCCTTGTCTTGAATCTTGGCCTTCACGTTGTCAATGGTATCACTTGGCTCAACCTCCAAGGTGATGGTCTTGCCAGTCAGTGTCTTCACGAAGATCTGCATACCACCACGCAGACGAAGGACTAGGTGAAGGGTAGACTCCTTCTGGATATTGTAGTCGCTCAGTGTACGACCATCCTCCAGCTGTTTGCCGGCAAAGATGAGTCGCTGTTGGTCTGGTGGAATACCTTCCTTGTCCTGGATCTTGGCCTTCACGTTATCAATGGTATCGCTTGGCTCAACCTCCAAAGTGATGGTCTTGCCAGTCAGTGTCTTCACGAAGATCTGCATACCACCACGTAGACGAAGGACTAGGTGAAGGGTAGACTCCTTCTGGATATTGTAGTCGCTCAGTGTACGACCATCTTCCAGCTGTTTACCGGCAAAGATGAGTCGCTGTTGGTCTGGTGGAATACCTTCCTTGTCCTGGATCTTGGCCTTCACGTTATCAATGGTATCGCTTGGCTCAACCTCCAAAGTGATGGTCTTGCCAGTCAGTGTCTTCACGAAGATCTGCATACCACCACGTAGACGAAGGACTAGGTGAAGGGTAGACTCCTTCTGGATATTGTAGTCGCTCAGTGTACGACCATCTTCCAGCTGTTTGCCGGCAAAGATGAGTCGCTGTTGGTCTGGTGGAATACCTTCCTTGTCCTGGATTTTGGCCTTCACGTTGTCAATAGTATCGCTTGGCTCAACCTCCAAGGTGATGGTCTTGCCAGTCAGTGTCTTCACGAAAATCTGCATTTTCTCTAGCTCCGCTTTCTTACTCGCACCCGCAAGAAATGACGTTTCTATGCGTCGCTCTACTATATACTGCCCAATCAGGTGACTGCACCATCATTGTGCGCAGACAATGAATTACGAACTGCGCATGCTGAGTCATTGCGCGGCGCGCGCAAGCCGCACATATGTACAGAACAATGCTGCAGGACGTGATGTCATAGTCCACAGAACAATGCCGCGGGACGTGATGTCATAGTCCATATTCGAAAGACGCCCCATTCATCCCAGGTCTCCCCCCCCCCCCCCCCCAACCTCTCTCCCTCCCCCCCCCCCCCCCCCCCCCCCCACTGAAACAAGGAAGGTTACGGATCGATGCAATTAACACAATGAGTACAGTTGATGCACGCATCTTGAGTATAATAGTTAAGGGTCTAAGTGATGACTCGGCCACACATTAGTCACGGCTTTCCATTCAGAAGTGTGCGCCCTGAATATTGAAACGGTTATCGACCCCCTTTATAGCAATAAGACCTCTGGAATGCGAGGCAGACCAGCTTTGCACAAAAATATAAACTCGATCGCCTCTGAGTTAAAAACTTATCGATCACGTGTCTCCGCCATTTTTCTATAAGGTGAAGCAGCAGCGTTTCAAATACACATACTATTTTTGACCCGAAGTGATACAAACAACGTACAGTCTGAAGGCGAATATGACGGTGAGGCAAACTGGATGTGCTATAACTTATTAGTACAGGCAACTAGCCTAGGTCTTACGTTTCTTCTTTTTTTTTTTTTTTTTTTTTTTTTGGTAGATGGATTCACAATGCGCTTCCGTACTGGATGAATCCATTATATAAAGGTTTTTGCTGGGATCATAGTTTGTGACTCAATTACAGGAGGTTTTATTGTTTCATATCAGGTAGGAGTGTAACCTTATTAGTATGTTGCTCATGTAATACAAATTTGAACATCAGGTAGGCAGTGCAAAAGTCAAATGTTGACACTTCTGTCATTTTGAAACCCATAGATAGTTGGGTAACTAAGACCAATAGTTCCAATGACATGTTTCAGCATTTGAGGTTGTTTAGACCTCACCTGTAATATCAGTAACATGTATATGTGCACATGATACAGGTGTGCTCACTTTTGTTAGTACTCCTAGACGACAGATACTTCTACCTCGGGTTATTGTTAAAGGGATGCTCACCAGAGTTTTGAGAGATCAAACCAACGCCACACCTAAACATGAGAGATACATTTTCCTTCAAACCTAAATATGAATGTGTTTTCCTGTTATAGACACTGCCTGCAGAGCAGGCATCACACAATGTTGCTGTACAGTAAAATGGTGTCATGGCCAAGTGAAATTTGGTTGCTGTAAACATTCTGAGCTCTGTCTGTTGCACTGAATGACTATATACCATGTTTGTTTGAGTTATAATAATCAACAACACACACATGTACACACACACACACACACACACACACACACACGGCTCTGTCTGAGCTCTGTTGCACTGAATGACTCGCATCTAAAATATAATAAGTTTGTTTGGCTTATAATAATCAACACCACAAAATGTACACACACACACACACATACAGGAACATTCGTTTGTGGGTTTGCTGTTTACATATATGCTCATGTAAACTGAAGCTGTTCCCAACATATGTGCATTGCAAAATGAGAGATGTTTGATTCTTGTGTTATGGTATGTGTGTGTGTGTGTGTGGCTTGTGTTGTGTGTGTGTGTGTGTGTGTGTGTGTCTGCATGTGGTGCATGTCACTTATTTATATTGTGAATACTGACATACAACAGACCATCAATCACAGATCAGAGTACATGTCTATTGAATGATGTGTGTGTGTATATATATTCTCACTGGGTTTTATGAAATAACATCTGTTTGTGCCCACCTCAATACACCCTTCACTGCCACATAGCCTGTGTATGGTTAGGTCGGTTTTAGTTTGAAGGTACATGTACAGTATGGTTGCCTGAATTTCAATGGGCTGTGAAGTTTTTTATAATAGCAAAGGTCAGTCTGGTGTTATGACTGTGTGACTATGTCCTGTCACTGTTTGTATATTTAGAATTTCAATTTCAATGGGCTGTGATGTTTACAAATACTTTCGTTCTCCTGATGATCAATTGTGTGATGAGCTGATGATGTACTGAGCCCAGTTCCCCCTCCCCCCCCCCACCCTCTCCCCCAGTTTGTGATGTGTGTTTGTCCCAATCAGGGGAACTGTTAGGGCTGTATAGTTGGTCCACACGTGTACACAAATGTACACATGCACACACATGCATACACACACACACACGCACACACGTGCGTACACATGCATACATACGCACGCATACATACATGCACACACACACACACACACACGTACACATATGTACCTTTCTGCACTGAATCTGAAAATGGTCCGCATAGAATGAACCAGGTAGAGTAGCAGGTGTATTTTACGCTTTCACAAAATCATGCCATGTCTGTAGTAAAATTATTTACCATATGCGTGAGACAATCTTATCATCATACAGTTCACATATGCATCATGTTGCAAGGGTGCTTGTGTGGTCGATAGAATACAGAACTAATGGCAATAATGGTATTAATAACTAACAGAAATGACAATAATAGCATTCTACTTGCAGTGAAATGGGTCTGGGCACGAGACTAAACAGGGTCGACGAGCAGGTGCAACTCTATCAATCCTGTAAACATAGCTGGTGAAAACCTTTTACAGATTGAGTCAGGTATGTTGTGGTCAGTGGTATGAATTCAAATAACATAGCCAGCACATCACGCGGGTGTCTTGTCGAGCCATCACATCACCTCCACGCTTACAGATGACATGGGTGTTTCCAGGGCAAAAGGCACGCAGGTACCCTGCTTGCATATCAACAGGGACAACTTGATGGGTCCAACTGCATATAGTATATTATACAAGTAAATAAAAACATTCTCTAACGAGAGAGTTGTTGGTATATAGGATTGACCAATGGTGGTGTAAAAAGCACGGAAACAAGAGTGACAGAAAAATTGAAATAGGCCTATACTTAGCCCATTACTCAGACATGCGCTGTTATATTGTGAGTGTGCTAAATATAGGCCTATTTCAATTTTCCAGTAAAATTTCTGTCACTCTTGTTTCCGTGCTTTTTACACCACCATTGGTCAATCCTGTATACCAACAACTCTCTCGTTAGAGAATGTTTTTATTTACTTGTTTCATAAGTTTTTTTTCAACCTGACATAGTCAATAATCAAATGTAGGAAGAGCATATAGAATTTGGACGATCCCCTTTATCTCTTAATGCAGTAACATATAACTTTAATAATAATAATTATAATTGTACGAATTTGTAGTATTGATAATCAATTGTCCCCACCCACGCCCTCTTCTCCTGCGGGGATGTCCTCCTCCCCGGCCTCCCCGCCATGCTGGATTGAGCCAGGGTGGCAGTGGCCATGCAGGCCAGGGAGGGAGCACAGGCGGGGGTGGTACCGGCGGGACCTCAGCTGGTGGTGGCAGTGGGGGGTATCACTGCTGGTGGTGGTGGGTCCATCGCTGCTGCTGGTGATGATACCTATGCCCTACTAAAATATCATTTTCTCGTAATTTCATTGCATTTATTTCACGGATAGTTTTTAGCAATGACCCTGTGTTTGCTCTTCGTACACTTAGTGCTTAAGAAACCAATGCCTCTGCCCCAATCTTACTTACTGCTGCACGGGCAGATCTAGTAACAATCTTTTGAGCTAGTAATAGATGAGACTTACAAAAGGCATCATTTACTTCACTTAGAAGCTCACCCCTAAGAATAGCTTTTTCAAGACCACCATTATACTCCATTAGTGCATGAGATTTGGGTTCATACAAGGAGTAGCTATATGGGAGAAGGGTATGGTTGCAGTTATTGTCATTTCACCTAGTTCTCGACCCTTGTAACTGCAATTATTTCATACAGTACATGGCTAGACAAAGGGAGTTTTTAAGGAAGCCTTTTTATACATCAGATTAAAACAATAGACACTACTGTACACACAGTTGAGTCACCATGCATGCTTTACATGTGAAGTGAATGGTTTTGTGCAGATCCGTGCTGTACATAGTCGGGCGGGCCCTACCACCGCGTTTGGTCAGGTAGTAGGGTGACAAGCCCACCAAACGCGGTAGTAGGGCCGCCCGACTATGCTGTACGCATGCACAGCTTTTTTATGTTAACATACCTTTGGGTGGTAGTGGTAGTTCTGTGACCCCTGCGGTACCGCATCCTCTCGGCAGCACACTTAGCCAATCGGACAGCAGGGTCATTCCAATACCGACTCCTTTCAGATGCTTTAATGACAGTCCTCGTATTTCTGCTTTTTAGCAGCGCGGTTTCCCGAGGTCCTCTTCCTTTAGGCATTTTTAGAAAAACAATATCACTAGCCAAAGTAACAACTAATGCGATACTAAGAGCACCAATAAATTTAGTGCAGGTTAGAGTATTTATACTGCCTAAAATTATTAATAAAAATGTATTGTTTATCATTATTAAATATAACTTGATATATATCTGTCTATATGACATGTAAGGATAACGTGCCGGTAAATTTCGAAGCGATTGGTACTATTGCCGTTCTTCAAAACCGTTTGTAGCTCGAGTTATACCTTCCTAAGAAGAATTAGAAGACGACGACGACGACGACCAAGAATTATTTTAGGACTGGGCACGAGAAACAGGAAATCGTTTGTTTCTCTATAACGACACTGTTTTATGACACTGAACTAACGTAGAACTGTAGATTGTTGTGCTCTCATTCCATCGCGATAAAGAGATAAGCGATCCGTTTCTCCGTTGTCCCTCCAGACGCTAGTGAAGTTTTATTAATGACATTCATCAACCCTCAATCAATCCTATATTGAACCTGCTGCCGCAGGTTCAGATTATATGCATGCACAATGGGCATCAACACTTATGTGTGAAGCAATTGTGGAGGCGAATTTTTTTCAGCGTTATGATGTAGCAACGGTTCAAATGTGGAGGTAAACTTGTGTTAGTGAAGCTGCAAGTCTAGAGTTCGATTTATTTCTAATCCACAATCTTCGGGGATTGAATAATAATCCAAATTTCTTGGCCTTTATGTCAATTGCATTAAAATCCATTTTTGGATTGCCACGTGCAGGGCATAGGCCAATTCAAAGTTTGGATTGACGTTGATCCTTAGTTCTATTTTTAACTGTATGGGTGTATGTGGGGGCATGTGGTGTGGGTGGGTCTCTTTAACATGGTTACCTTTGGTGGTCACCTTTAGTTTTGCTTTGAAGTGCTGCTGTAATATATGCATAGTCTAACCAACACTTCTCTTCTTCCTTAATGATAGCCACAGTCCACTGAGATTCATCTAGAGTACTCAATAGATGACATTGTGCACAGATGGCTTAGTCCAGCTCATGTTGCAACTCCCTGATGGACGAATAAAAGGGACATCCTTGTTTTTGTATTGTACCTGCATTTGACCTTTAGCAAGCAGTCAGCCTGTTGCCACAACCCTACTCTTGTTGACCTGTGAACAATGATGTATGCTATGTCTACTGTGTCATTGTTGTCCGGTGCACGTATTTCTTAAATGTCTGGTAATGAAGTGCAAGTGTGACTAACCTCATGGAAGAGATTAGCCCTCTTTAAATTAATCATCAATGCGCTTTTGAAATCAACCGTCACATGGTTTTATGAACATAGTGTACATTTTCATCTAGCACAAGCATACAGTGTAGGATGATGAGAATCTGCCTGGAGATGTTGTGGATAGCAATTTTAACGTGAGGGCATACTTATATCCTAGTGTTAATAATTTTCTGGCTGATACCAAAGTGATTGAAAAAATAAAAATTAAACATCCTTCTTTTACAGGTGTGCACAGGCACTGAGTGCATCTCTAAGGGATGAGCAGATGGATGTTGGATGGGGAATGCCAGCAGTGTCCAAGTGGTGTTGGATTCATAAGCCAATGGTGTCCAGGTCCATGTCCCCTGATGTAAAAGTCATGACTGATAGCTGCGGGGTTTGAGGGCAGATAGGGTGTTTTGATTGCAATAAATGACTGCCTTCCCACACATGCCAAGTCTGGCCAATATGATATAGGTATATAACTTCTCACTCTTCCGTGAGGGTTGTCTTGTGTGAAGGGGTTGTATCTTGGGCAGAAAGATTCCAAAGAGTGATGACAATACGTAGTCATAATAAGACGTCCAATTGTTATTTAACGCCCGACTAACAGCTTCACACATGTAATTGTGCGTAACCACACATATCACACATAAGTAATTGTGCGTTGTTATACCTTGTTACAAGTAAGGATGTTCCTTTTAAAGATGTACATGTACAAATGAAGTTGTGTTCAGTAGCTATATTCTGATTAGCATCACCCAGTACGTGTGAGGGGGGAGACACAGCAGCGTCATGCCGACGTGGAGAATTCACTTTGCTGTGTCGTATAATATGTATAATATACTCCTAGCTTATGACGTAACCAGTTAGATTTCTACGCGTCGCGGTCGTGTATATAAGGACAGTCGGCAAACTGCGTAACAACTCTCGAGTTAGTACTAAAGTCAAACGAGCAAGCTTTTGAAAAGAAAACGACGATGCAGATATTCGTGAAGACACTGACTGGCAAGACCATCACCTTGGAGGTCGAACCAAGTGATACCATTGACAACGTGAAGGCCAAGATTCAAGACAAGGAAGGTATTCCACCAGACCAACAACGACTCATCTTTGCCGGCAAACAGCTGGAAGATGGTCGTACACTGAGCGACTACAATATCCAGAAAGAATCGACCCTCCATCTTGTTCTACGTTTGCGT
This sequence comes from Eunapius fragilis, assembly GCA_963681505.1. Classification (NCBI taxonomy): domain Eukaryota; kingdom Metazoa; phylum Porifera; class Demospongiae; order Spongillida; family Spongillidae; genus Eunapius; species Eunapius fragilis. The sequence goes on along the minus strand of OY811983.1, from coordinate 4,951,344 downwards.
GGTGGTATGCAGATCTTCGTGAAGACACTGACTGGCAAGACCATCACCTTGGAGGTTGAGCCAAGTGATACCATTGACAACGTGAAGGCCAAGATCCAGGACAAGGAAGGTATTCCACCAGACCAACAGCGACTCATCTTTGCCGGCAAACAGCTGGAAGATGGTCGTACACTGAGTGATTACAATATCCAGAAGGAGTCTACCCTCCATCTTGTTCTTCGTTTGCGTGGTGGGGAGATATGTTGAACCATTGTATTGTCTTTTGCCCTGTTGTGATTGTTACATGCAGTGCTGTATGTATTTGTGTGGTCAAAGCATTTGTTTATGATTTATTTGAGAATCCTGGGATATAGTTTTCCTCACTACATCATTATCTCTCAATATTGTATTCAATTCGTAGACATTAATAGTAGCCTTTCACCAACTACATTGCAAAAAAGTATCAACATGGATATATTCAGTATATTACAACATGTAAACACAATGACAAAATCTTTACTGCTAGGAGACTTAGCCAGAGCCCCCTCCTTACATAGCTATAAGCACTTCTTCCTTGGCCACTATGATGTAGGACCCATACCATTATCCAAACAGGCATTTGCACATATGGTTTAGAATGCTTTTACACATCACATGCATATATTGCACATGTGTTGCACTGTGCATGTGGTTATCGCAATATTGATAAAGGTATTGCTTAATATTGAATATCCAATCATCTTTATTTAACGAGTATGGTCTACATAAGGACAATGATGAAATATACAAACAATGGCATTAGCTTGGTAGCTAGAATTATCACTAGCTGCTACAGGCTATCAACTTATGATACACTTCTTTCTGGATATCACAACATGTAAACACGATGACGAAGTTTGGCTACTGTCATATCTATGCTCAACTTATAGCCAAAGACATGACAAAATGAACCAAGAGTACTCTCCTTACATGACTATATGCCCTCCTTACATAACTATATGCCCTCCTCACATGACTATATGTCCTCCTTACATGACTATATGCCCTCCTTACATGACTATATGCCCTCCTTACATGACTATATGCCCTCCTTACATGACTATATGCCCTCCTTACATGACTATATGCCCTCCTTACATGACTATATGCCCTCCTCACATGACTATATGCCCTCCTTACATGACTACATGCCCTCCTTACATGACTATATGCCCTCCTAACATGACTATATGTCCTCCTTACATGACTATATGCCCTCCTTACATGACTATATGCCCTCCTTACATGACTATATGCCCTCCTTACATCACCATATGCCCTCCTTACATGACTATATGCCCTCCTCACATGACTATATGCCCTCCTTACATCACCATATGCCCTCCTTACATGACTATATGCCCTCCTCACATGACTATATGCCCTCCTTACATGACTATATGCCCTCCTTACATGACCATATGCCCTCCTTACATGACTATATGCCCTCCTTACATGACTATATGCCCTCCTCACATGACTATATGCCCTCCTTACATGACTATATGCCCTCCTTACATGACCATATGCCCTCCTTACATGACTATATGCCCTCCTTACATGACTATATGCCCTCCTTACATGACTATATGCCCTCCTTACATGACTATATGCCCTCCTTACATGACCATATGCCCTCCTTACATGACTATATGCCCTCCTTACATGACCATATGCCCTCCTTACATGACTATATGCCCTCCTTACATGACCATATGCCCTCCTTACATGACTATATGCCCTCCTTACATGACTATATGCCCTCCTCACATGACTATATGCCCTCCTTACATGACTATATGCCCTCCTTACATGACTATATGCCCTCCTTACATGACTATATGCCCTCCTAACATGACTATATGTCCTCCTTACATGACTATATGCCCTCCTTACATGACTATATGCCCTCCTTACATGACTATATGCGCTCCTTACATGACCATATGCCCTCCTTACATGACTATATGCCCTCCTCACATGACTATATGCCCTCTTTACATGACTATATGCCCTCCTTACATGACTATATGCCCTCCTAACATGACTATATGTCCTCCTTACATGACTATATGCCCTCCTTACATGACTATATGCCCCCCTTACATGACTATAGGCGCTCCTACATGACCATATGCCCTCCTTACATGACTATATGCCCTCCTCACATGACTATATGCCCTCCTTACATGACTATATGCCCTCCTTACATGACCATATGCCCTCCTTACATGACTATATGCCCTCCTTATATGACTATATGCCCTCCTTACATGACTATATGCCCTCCTTACATGACTATATGCCCTCCTTACATGACTATATGCCCTCCTTACATGACCATATGCCCTCCTTACATGACTATATGCCCTCCTTACATGACTATATGCCCTCCTTACATGACTATATGCCCTCCTTACATGACTATATGCCCTCCTCACATGACTATATGCCCTCCTCACATGACTATATGCCCTCCTTACATGACTATATGCCCTCCTTACATGACTATATGCCCTCCTTACATGACTATATGCCCTCCTCACATGACTATATGCCCTCCTCACATGACTATATGCCCTCCTTACATGACTATATGCCCTCCTCACATGACTACATGCCCTCCTTAGATGACTATATGCCCTCCTTACATGACTATATGCCCTCCTTACATGACTATATGCCCTCCTTACATGACTATATGCCCTCCTTACATGACTATATGCCCTCCTCACATGACTATATGCCCTCCTTACATGACTATATACCCTGACTATATGCCCTCCTTACATGACTATATGCCCTCCTTACATGACTATATGCCCTCCTTACATGACTATATGCCCTGACTATATGCCCTCCTTACATGACTATATGCCCTCCTTACATGACTACATGCCCTCCTTACATGACTATATGCCCTCCTTACATGACTATATGCCCTCCTTACATGACTATATACCCTGACTATATGCCCTCCTTACATGACTATATGCCCTCCTTACATGACTATATGCCCTCCTTACATGACTATATGCCCTGACTATATGCCCTCCTTACATGACTATATGCCCTCCTCACATGACTATATGCCCTCCTTACATGACTATATACCCTGACTATATGCCCTCCTTACATGACTATATGCCCTCCTTACATGACTATATGCCCTCCTTACATGACTATATGCCCTGACTATATGCCCTCCTTACATGACTATATGCCCTCCTTACATGACTACATGCCCTCCTTACATGACTATATGCCCTCCTTACATGACTATATGCCCTCCTTACATGACTATATGTCCTCCTTACATGACTATATGCCCTCCTTACATGACTATATGCCCTGACTATATGCCCTCCTTACATGACTATATGCCCTCCTTACATGACTATATGCCCTCCTTACATGACTATATGCCCTCCTTACATGACTATATGCCCTCCTTACATGACTATATGCCCTGACTATATGCCCTCCTTACATGACTATATGCCCTCCTTACATGACTATATGCCCTCCTTACATGACTATATGCCCTGACTATATGCCCTCCTTACATGACTATATGCCCTCCTTACATGACTATATGCCCTCCTTAGATGACTATATGCCCTCCTTACATGACTATATGCCCTGACTATATGCCCTCCTTACATGACTATATGCCCTCCTTACATGACTATATGTCCTCCTTACATGACTATATGCCCTCCTTACATGACTACATGCCCTGACTATATGCCCTCCTTACATGACTATATGCCCTCCTTACATGACTATATGCCCTCCATACATGACTATATGTCCTCCTCACATGACTATATGCCCTCCTTACATGACTATATGCCCTCCTTACATGACTATATGCCCTCCATACATGACTATATGTCCTCCTCACATGACTATATGCCCTCCTTACATGACTATATGCCCTCCATACATGACTATATGTCCTCCTCACATGACTATGTGCCCTCCTTACATGACTATATGCCCTCCTTACATGACTATATGCCCTCCTCACATGACTACATGCCCTCCTTACACGACTATATGCCCTCCTTACATGACTATATGCCCTCCTTACATGACTATATGCCCTCCTCACATGACTATATGCCCTCCTTACATGACCATATGCCCTCCTTACATGACTATATGCCCTCCTTACATGACTATATGCCCTCCTTACACGACTATATGCCCTCCTTACATGACTATATGCCCTCCTTACATGACTATATGCCCTCCTTACATGACTATATGCCCTGACTATATGCCCTCCTTACATGACTATATGCCCTCCTTACATGACTATATGTCCTCCTTACATGACTATATGCCCTCCTTACATGACTATATGCCCTCCTTACATGACTATATGCCCTCCTTACATGACTATATGCCCTCCTTACATGACTATATGCCCTCCTTACATGACTATATGCCCTCCTCACATGACTATATGCCCTCCTTACATGACTACATGCCCTCCTTACATGACTATATGCCCTCCTAACATGACTATATGTCCTCCTTACATGACTATATGCCCTCCTCACATGACTATATGCCCTCCTTACATGACTATATGCCCTCCTTACATGACTATATGCCCTCCTTACATGACTATATGCCCTCCTTACATGACTATATGCCCTCCTTACATCACCATATGCCCTCCTTACATGACTATATGCCCTCCTCACATGACTATATGCCCTCCTTACATCACCATATGCCCTCCTTACATGACTATATGCCCTCCTCACATGACTATATGCCCTCCTTACATGACTATATGCCCTCCTTACATGACCATATGCCCTCCTTACACGACTATATGCCCTCCTTACATGACTATATGCCCTCCTTACATGACTATATGCCCTCCTTACATGACTATATGCCCTGACTATATGCCCTCCTTACATGACTATATGCCCTCCTTACATGACTATATGTCCTCCTTACATGACTATATGCCCTCCTTACATGACTATATGCCCTCCTTACATGACTATATGCCCTCCTTACATGACTATATGCCCTCCTTACATGACTATATGCCCTCCTTACATGACTATATGCCCTCCTCACATGACTATATGCCCTCCTTACATGACTACATGCCCTCCTAACATGACTATATGTCCTCCTTACATGACTATATGCCCTCCTTACATGACTATATGCCCTGACTATATGCCCTCCTTACATGACTATATGCCCTCCTTACATGACTATATGTCCTCCTTACATGACTATATGCCCTCCTTACATGACTATATGCCCTCCTTACATCACCATATGCCCTCCTTACATGACTATATGCCCTCCTTACATGACTATATGTCCTCCTTACATGACTATATGCCCTCCTTACATGACTATATGCCCTCCTTACATGACTATATGCCCTCCTTACATCACCATATGCCCTCCTTACATGACTATATGCCCTCCTCACATGACTATATGCCCTCCTTACATCACCATATGCCCTCCTTACATGACTATATGCCCTCCTCACATGACTATATGCCCTCCTTACATGACTATATGCCCTCCTTACATGACCATATGCCCTCCTTACATGACTATATGCCCTCCTTACATGACTATATGCCCTCCTTACATGACTATATGCCCTCCTTACATGACTATATGCCCTCCTTACATGACCATATGCCCTCCTTACATGACTATATGCCCTCCTTACATGACCATATGCCCTCCTTACATGACTATATGCCCTCCTTACATGACCATATGCCCTCCTTACATGACTATATGCCCTCCTTACATGACTATATGCCCTCCTCACATGACTATATGCCCTCCTTACATGACTATATGCCCTCCTTACATGACTATATGCCCTCCTTACATGACTATATGCCCTCCTAACATGACTATATGTCCTCCTTACATGACTATATGCCCTCCTTACATGACTATATGCCCTCCTTACATGACTATATGCCCTCCTTACATGACTATATGCCCTCCTAACATGACTATATGTCCTCCTTACATGACTATATGCCCTCCTTACATGACTATATGCCCTCCTTACATGACTATATGCGCTCCTTACATGACCATATGCCCTCCTTACATGACTATATGCCCTCCTCACATCACTATATGCCCTCTTTACATGACTATATGCCCTCCTTACATGACTATATGCCCTCCTAACATGACTATATGTCCTCCTTACATGACTATATGCCCTCCTTACATGACTATATGCCCCCCTTACATGACTATAGGCGCTCCTTACATGACCATATGCCCTCCTTACATGACTATATGCCCTCCTCACATGACTATATGCCCTCCTTACATGACTATATGCCCTCCTTACATGACCATATGCCCTCCTTACATGACTATATGCCCTCCTTATATGACTATATGCCCTCCTTACATGACTATATGCCCTCCTTACATGACCATATGCCCTCCTTACATGACTATATGCCCTCCTTACATGACTATATGCCCTCCTTACATGACTATATGCCCTCCTTACATGACTATATGCCCTCCTCACATGACTATATGCCCTCCTCACATGACTATATGCCCTCCTTACATGACTATATGCCCTCCTCACATGACTATATGCCCTCCATACATGACTATATGCCCTCCTTACATGACTATATGCCCTCCTTACATGACTATATGCCCTCCTTACATGACTATATGCCCTCCTTAGATGACTATATGCCCTCCTTACATGACTATATGCCCTCCTCACATGACTACATGCCCTCCTTAGATGACTATATGCCCTCCTTACATGACTATATGCCCTCCTTACATGACTATATGCCCTCCTTACATGACTATATGCCCTCCTTACATGACTATATGCCCTCCTCACATGACTATATGCCCTCCTTACATGACTATATGCCCTGACTATATGCCCTCCTTACATGACTATATGCCCTCCTTACATGACTATATGCCCTCCTTACATGACTATATGCCCTGACTATATGCCCTCCTTACATGACTATATGCCCTCCTTACATGACTACATGCCCTCCTTACATGACTATATGCCCTCCTTACATGACTATATGCCCTCCTTACATGACTATATGTCCTCCTTACATGACTATATGCCCTCCTTACATGACTATATGCCCTGACTATATGCCCTCCTTACATGACTATATGCCCTCCTTACATGACTATATGCCCTCCTTACATGACTATATGCCCTCCTTACATGACTATATGCCCTCCTTACATGACTATATGCCCTGACTATATGCCCTCCTTACATGACTATATGCCCTCCTTACATGACTATATGCCCTCCTTACATGACTATATGCCCTGACTATATGCCCTCCTTACATGACTATATGCCCTCCTTACATGACTATATGCCCTCCTTAGATGACTATATGCCCTCCTTACATGACTATATGCCCTGACTATATGCCCTCCTTACATGACTATATGCCCTCCTTACATGACTATATGTCCTCCTTACATGACTATATGCCCTCCTTACATGACTACATGCCCTGACTATATGCCCTCCTTACATGACTATATGCCCTCCTTACATGACTATATGCCCTCCATACATGACTATATGTCCTCCTCACATGACTATATGCCCTCCTTACATGACTATATGCCCTCCTTACATGACTATATGCCCTCCATACATGACTATATGTCCTCCTCACATGACTATATGCCCTCCTTACATGACTATATGCCCTCCATACATGACTATATGTCCTCCTCACATGACTATGTGCCCTCCTTACATGACTATATGCCCTCCTTACATGACTATATGCCCTCCTCACATGACTACATGCCCTCCTTACACGACTATATGCCCTCCTTACATGACTATATGCCCTCCTTACATGACTATATGCCCTCCTCACATGACTATATGCCCTCCTTACATGACCATATGCCCTCCTTACATGACTATATGCCCTCCTTACATGACTATATGCCCTCCTTACACGACTATATGCCCTCCTTACATGACTATATGCCCTCCTTACATGACTATATGCCCTCCTTACATGACTATATGCCCTGACTATATGCCCTCCTTACATGACTATATGCCCTCCTTACATGACTATATGCCCTCCTTACATGACTATATGCCCTCCTTACATGACTATATGCCCTCCTTACACGACTATATGCCCTCCTTACATGACTATATGCCCTCCTTACAGACCATATGCCCTCCTTACATGACTATATGCCCTCCTTACATGACTATATGCCCTCCTTACATGACTATATGCCCTCCTTACATGACTATATGCCCTCCTTACATGACCATATGCCCTCCTTACATGACTATATGCCCTCCTTACATGACTATATGCCCTCCTTACATGACTATATGCCCTCCGTACATGACTATATGCCCTCCTTACATGACTATATGCCCTCCTTACATCACTATATGCCCTCCTTACATGACTATATGCCCTCCTTACATGACTATATGCCCTCCTTACATGACTATATGCCCTCCTTACATGACTATATACCCTCCTTACATGACTATATGCCCTCCTTACATGACTATATGCCCTCCTTACATGACTATATGCCCTCCTTACATGACTATATGCCCTCCTTACATGACCATATGCCCTCCTTACATGACTATATGCCCTCCTTACATGACTATATGCCCTCCTTACATGACTATATACCCTCCTTACATGACTATATGCCCTCCTTACATGACCATATGCCCTCCTTACATGACTATATGCCCTCCTTACATGACTATATGCCCTCCTTACATGACTATATGCCCTCCTTACATGACTATATACCCTCCTTACATGACTATATGCCCTCCTTACATGACTATATGCCCTCCTTACATGACTATATGCCCTCCTTACATGACTATATGTCCTCCTTACACGACTATATGCCCTCCTTACATGACTACATGCCCTCCGTACATGACTATATGCCCTCCTTACATGACTATATGCCCTCCTTACATGACTATATGCCCTCCTTACATGACTATATGCCCTCCTTACATGACTATATGCCCTCCTTACATGACTATATGCCCTCCTTACATGACTATATGCCCTCCTTACATGACTATATACCCTCCTTACATGACTATATGCCCTCCTTACATGACTATATGCCCTCCTTACATGACTATATGCCCTCCTTACATGACTATATACCCTCCTTACATGACTATATGCCCTCCTTACATGACTATATACCCTCCTTTCATGACTATATGCCCTCCTCACATGACTATATGCCCTCCTTACATGACTATATGTCCTCCTTACATGACTATATGTCCTCCATACATGACTATATGCCCTCCTTACATGACTATATACCCTCCTTACATGACTATATGCCCTCCTTACATGACTACATGCCCTCCTTACATGACTATATGCCCTCCTTACATGACTATATGTCCTCCTCACATGACTATATGCCCTCCTTACATGACTATATGCCCTCCTTACATGACTATATGCCCTCCTTACATGAATATATGCCCTCCTTACATGACTATATGCCCTCCTCACATGACTATATGCCCTCCTTACATGACTATATGCCCTCCTTACATGACTACATGCCCTCCTTACATGACTATATGCCCTCCTTACATGACTATATGCCCTCCTTACATGACTATATGCCCTCCATACATGACTATATGTCCTCCTTACATGACTATATGCCCTCCTTACATGACTATATGCCCTCCTTACATGACTATATGCCCTCCTTACATGACTATATGCCCTCCTACATGACTATATGCCCTCCTTACATGACTATATGCCCTCCTCACATGACTACATGCCCTCCTTACATGACTATATGCCCTCCTTACATGACTATATGCCCTCCTTACACGACTATATGCCCTCCTTACATGACTATATGCCCTCCTTACACGACTATATGCCCTCCTTACATGACTATATGCCCTCCTTACATGACTATATGCCCTCCTCACATGACTATATGCCCTCCTTACATGACTATATGCCCTCCTTACATGACTATATGCCCTCCTCACATGACTATATGCCCTCCTTACATGACTATATGCCCTCCTTACATGACTATATGCCCTCCTTAGATGACTATATGCCCTCCTTACACGACTATATGCCCTCCTTACATGACTATATGCCCTCCTTACATGACTATATGCCCTCCTTACATGACTATATGCCCTCCATACACGACTATATGCCCTCCTCACATGACTATATGTCCTCCTTACATGACTATATGCCCTCCTCACATGACTATATGCCCTCCTTACATGACTATATGCCCTCCTTACATGACTGTATGTCCTCCTTACATGACTATATGCCCTCCTTACATGACTATATGCCCTCCTTACATGACTATATGCCCTCCTCACATGACTATATGCCCTCCTTACATGACTATATGCCCTCCTTACATGACTGTATGTCCTCCTTACATGACTCTATGCCCTCCTTACATGACTATATGCCCTCCTTACATGACTATATGCCCTCCTCACATGACCATATGCCCTCCTTACATGACTATATGCCCTCCTCACATGACCATATGCCCTCCTTACATGACTTATGCCAACCTTACATGACTATATGCCCTCTTTACATGACTATATGCCCTCCTCACATGACTATATGCCCTCCTAACATGACTATATGTCCTCCTTACATGACTATATGCCCTCCTTACATGACTATATGCCCTCCTTACATGACTATATGCCCTCTTTACATGACTATATGCCCTCCTCACATGACTATATGCCCTCCTCACATGACTATATGCCCTCCTAACATGACTATATGTCCTCCTTACATGACTATATGCCCTCCTTACATGACTATATGCCCTCCTTACATGACTATATGCCCTCCTTACATGACTATATGCCCTCCTTACATGACTATATGCCCGCCTTACATGACTATATGCCCTCCTTACATGACTATATGCCCTCCTTACATGACTATATGCCCTCCTAACATGACTATATGTCCTCCTTACATGACTATATGCCCTCCTTACATGACTATATGCCCTCCTCACATGACTACATGCCCTCCTTAGATGACTATATGCCCTCCTTACATGACTATATGCCCTCCTTACATGACTATATGCCCTCCTCACATGACTATATGCCCTCCTTACTTGACTACATGCCCTCCTTACATGACTATATGCCCTCCTTACATGACTACATGCCCTCCTTACATGACTATATGCCCTCCTTACATGACTATATGCCCTCCTTACATGACTATATGCCCTCCTCACATGACTATATGCCCTCCTTACATGACTATATGCCCTCCTTACATGACTATATGCCCTCCTTACATGACTATATGCCCTCCTTAGATGACTATATGCCCTCCTTACATGACTATATGCCCTCGTCACATGACTACATGCCCTCCTTACATGACTATATGCCCTCCTTACATGACTATATGCCCTCCTAACATGACTATATGCCCTCTTTACATGACTATATGCCCTCCTTAGATGACTATATGCCCTCCTTACATGACTATATGCCCTCGTCACATGACTACATGCCCTCCTTACATGACTATATGCCCTCCTTACATGACTATATGCCCTCCTAACATGACTATATGCCCTCCTTACATGACTATATGCCCTCCTTACATGACTATATGCCCTCCTTACATGACTATATGCCCTCCTTACATGACTATATGCCCTCCTTACATGACTATATGCCCTCCTTACGTGACTATATGTCCTCCTTACATGACTATATGCCCTCCTTACATGACTATGTGCCCTGACTATATGCCCTCCTTCATGACTATATGCCCTCCTTACATGACTATATGCCCTCCTTACATGACTATATGCCCTCCTTACATGACTATATGCCCTCCTTACATGACTATATGCCCTCCTTACATGACTATATGCCCTGACTATATGCCCTCCTTACATGACTATATGCCCTCCTTACATGACTATATGTCCTCCTTACATGACTATATGCCCTCCTTACATGACTATATGCCCTCCTTACATGACTATATGCCCTCCTTACATGACTATATGCCCTCCTTACATGACTATATGCCCTCCTCATATGACTATATGCCCTCCTTACATGACCATATGCCCTCCTTACATGACTATATGCCCTCCTTACATGACTATATGCCCTCCTTACATGACTATATGCCCTCCTTACATGACTATATGCCCTCCTTACATGACTATATGCCCTCCTTACATGACTATATGCCCTCCTTACATGACTATATGCCCTCCTTACATGACTATATGCCCTCCTTACATGACTATATGCCCTCCTTACATGACTATATGCCCTCCTTACATGACTATATGCCCTCCTTACATGACTATATGCCCTCCTTACATGACTATATGCCCTCCTTACATGACTATATGCCCTCCTTACATGACTATATGCCCTCCTTACATGACTATATGCCCTCCTTACATGACTATATGTCCTCCTTACATGACTATATGCCCTCCTTACATGACTATATGCCCTGACTATATGCCCTCCTTACATGACTATATGCCCTCCTTACATGACTATATGCCCTCCTTACATGACTATATGCCCTCCTTACATGACTATATGCCCTCCTTACATGACTATATGCCCTCCTTACATGACTATATGCCCTGACTATATGCCCTCCTTACATGACTATATGCCCTCCTTACATGACTATATGTCCTCCTTACATGACTATATGCCCTCCTTACATGACTATATGCCCTCCTTACATGACTATATGCCCTCCTTACATGACTATATGCCCTCCTTACATGACTATATGCCCTCCTCATATGACTATATGCCCTCCTTACATGACCATATGCCCTCCTTACATGACTATATGCCCTCCTTACATGACTATATGCCCTCCTTACATGACTATATGCCCTCCTTACATGACTATATGCCCTCCTTACATGACTATATGCCCTCCTTACATGACTATATGCCCTCCTTACATGACTATATGCCCTCCTTACATGACTATATGCCCTCCTTACATGACTATATGCCCTCCTTACATGACTATATGCCCTCCTTACATGACTATATGCCCTCCTTACATGACTATATGCCCTCCTTACATGACTATATGCCCTCCTTACATGACTATATGCCCTCCTTACATGACTATATGCCCTCCTTACATGACTATATGCCCTCCTTACATGACTATATGCCCTCCTTACATGACTATATGCCCTCCTTACATGACTATATGTCCTCCTTACATGACTATATGCCCTCCTTACATGACTATATGCCCTCCTTACATGACTATATGCCCTCCTTACATGACTATATGCCCTCCTTACATGACTATATGCCCTCCTCATATGACTATATGCCCTCCTTACATGACCATATGCCCTCCTTACATGACTATATGCCCTCCTTACATGACTATATGCCCTCCTTACATGACTATATGCCCTCCTTACATGACTATATGCCCTCCTTACATGACTATATGCCCTCCTTACATGACTATATGCCCTCCTTACATGACTATATGCCCTCCTTACATGACTATATGCCCTCCTTACATGACTATATGCCCTCCTTACATGACTATATGCCCTCCTTACATGACTATATGCCCTCCTTACATGACTATATGCCCTCCTTACATGACTATATGCCCTCCTCATATGACTATATGCCCTCCTTACATGACCATATGCCCTCCTTACATGACTATATGCCCTCCTTACATGACTATATGCCCTCCTTACATGACTATATGCCCTCCTTACATGACTATATGCCCTCCTTACATGACTATATGCCCTCCTTACATGACTATATGCCCTGACTATATGCTCTCCTTACATGACTATATGCCCTCCTTACATGACTATATGCCCTCCTTACATGACTATATGCCCTCCTTACATGACTATATGCCCTCCTCACATGACTATATGCCCTCCTTACATGACCATATGCCCTCCTTACATGACTATATGCCCTCCTTACATGACTATATGCCCTCCTTACATGACTATATGCCCTCCGTACATGACTATATGCCCTCCTTACATGACTATATGCCCTCCTTACATGACTATATGCCCTCCTTACATGACTATATGCCCTCCTTACATGACTATATGCCCTCCTTACATGACTATATGCCCTCCTTACATGACTATATGCCCTCCTTACATGACTATATGCCCTCCTTACATGACTATATGCCCTCCTTACATGACTATATGCCCTCCTTACATGACTATATGCCCTCCTTACATGACTATATACCCTCCTTACATGACTATATGCCCTCCTTACATGACTATATGCCCTCCTTACATGACTATATGCCCTCCTTACATGACTATATGCCCTCCTTACATGACTATATGCCCTCCTTACATGACTATATGCCCTCCTTACATGACTATATACCCTCCTTACATGACTATATGCCCTCCTCACATGACTATATGCCCTCCTTACATGACTATATGTCCTCCTTACATGACTATATGTCCTCCTTACATGACTATATGCCCTCCTTACATGACTATATGCCCTCCTCACATGACTATATGCCCTCCTTACATAACTATATGCCCTCCTCACATGACTATATGCCCTCCTCACATGACTATATGCCCTCCTAACATGACTATATGTCCTCCTTACATGACTATATGCCCTCCTTACATGACTATATGCCCTCCTTACATGACTATATGCCCTCCTTACATGACTATATGCCCTCCTTACATGACTATATGTCCTCCTTACATGACTATATGCCCTCCTCACATGACTATATGCCCTCCTTTCATGACTATATGCCCTCCTTACATGACTATATGCCCTCCTTACATGACTATATGCCCTCCTTACATGACTATATGCCCTCCTCACATGACTATATGCCCTCCTAACATGACTATATGTCCTCCTTACATGACTATATGCCCTCCTTACATGACTATATGCCCTCCTAACATGACTATATGTCCTCCTTACATGACTATATGCCCTCCTCACATGACTATATGCCCTCCTTACATGACTATATGCCCTCCTTACATGACTATATGCCCTCCTTACATGACTATATGTCCTCCTTACATGACTATATGCCCTCCTCACATGACTATATGCCCTCCTTTCATGACTATATGCCCTCCTTACATGACTATATGCCCTCCTTACATGACTATATGCCCTCCTTACATGACTATATGTCCTCCTTACATGACTATATGCCCTGACTATATGCCCTCCTTACATGACTATATGCCCTCCTTACATGACTATATGTCCTCCTTACATGACTATATGCCCTGACTATATGCCCTCCTTACATGACTATATGCCCTCCTTACATGACTATATGTCCTCCTTACATGACTATATGCCCTCCTCACATGACTATATGCCCTCCTAACATGACTATATGTCCTCCTTACATGACTATATGCCCTCCTTACATGACTATATGCCCTCCTCACATGACTCTATGCCCTCCTCACATGACTATATGCCCTCCTAACATGACTATATGCCCTCCTTACATGACTATATGCCCTCCTTACATGACTATATGCCCTCCTTACATGACTATATGCCCTCCTTACATGACTATATGCCCTCCTCACATGACTATATGCCCTCCTCACATGACTATATGCCCTCCTAACTTGACTATATGCCCTCCTTACATGACTATATGCCCTCCTCACATGACTATATGCCCTCCTTACATGACTATATGCCCTCCTAACTTGACTATATGTCCTCCTCACATGACTATATGCCCTCCTTACATGACTATATGCCCTCCTCACATGACTATATGCCCTCCTAACATGACTATATGTCCTCCTTACATGACTATATGCCCTCCTAACATGACTATATGCCCTCCTTACATGACTATATGCCCTCCTAACATGACTATATGTCCTCCTAACATGACTATATGTCCTCCTTACATGACTATATGCCCTCCTCACATGACTATATGCCCTCCTTACATGACTATATGCCCTCCTTACATGACTATATGTCCTCCTTACATGACTATATGCCCTCCTTACATGACTATATGCCCTCCTAACATGACTATATGCCCTCCTAACATGACTATATGTCCTCCTTACATGACTATATGCCCTCCTAACATGACTATATGCCCTCCTTACATGACTATATGCCCTCCTAACATGACTATATGTCCTCCTAACATGACTATATGTCCTCCTTACATGACTATATGCCCTCCTCACATGACTATATGCCCTCCTTACATGACTATATGCCCTCCTCACATGACTATATGCCCTCCTTACATGACTATATGCCCTCCTAACTTGACTATATGTCCTCCTCACATGACTATATGCCCTCCTCACATGACTATATGCCCTCCTTACATGACTATATGCCCTCCTTACATGACTATATGCCCTCCTCACATGACTATATGCCCTCCTAACATGACTATATGTCCTCCTTACATGACTATATGCCCTCCTAACATGACTATATGCCCGCCTTACATGACTATATGCCCTCCTAACATGACTATATGCCCTCCTAACATGACTATATGTCCTCCTAACATGACTATATGCCCTCCTCACATGACTATATGCCCTCCTTACATGACTATATGCCCTCCTTACATGACTATATGCCCTCCTTACATGACTATATGCCCTCCTAACATGACTATATGCCCTCCTAACATGACTATATGCCCTCCTTACATGACTATATGCCCTCCTTACATGACTATATGCCCTCCTTACATGACTATATGCCCTCCTCACATGACTATATGCCCTCCTTACATGACTATATGCCCTCCTCACATGACTATATGCCCTCCTTACATGACTATATGCCCTCCTTACATGACTATATGCCCTCCTTACATGACTATATGCCCTCCTAACATGACTATATGCCCTCCTAACATGACTATATGCCCTCCTTACATGACTATATGCCCTCCTAACATGACTATATGCCCTCCTAACATGACTATATGTCCTCCTAACATGACTATATGTCCTCCTTACATGACTATATGCCCTCCTCACATGACTATATGCCCTCCTTACATGACTATATGCCCTCCTTACATGACTATATGCCCTCCTTACATGACTATATGCCCTCCTAACATGACTATATGCCCTCCTAACATGACTATATGCCCTCCTTACATGACTATATGCCCTCCTTACATGACTATATGCCCTCCTTACATGACTATATGCCCTCCTCACATGACTATATGCCCTCCTTACATGACTATATGCCCTCCTTACATGACTATATGTCCTCCTTACATGACTATATGCCCTCCTAACATGACTATATGCCCTCCTAACATGACTATATGTCCTCCTTACATGACTATATGCCCTCCTCACATGACTATATGCCCTCCTTACATGACTATATGCCCTCCTTACATGACTATATGTCCTCCTTACATGACTATATGCCCTCCTTACATGACTATATGCCCTCCTTACATGACTATATGCCCTCCTCACATGACTATATGCCCTCCTTACATGACTATATGCACTCCTCACATGACTATATGCCCTCCTTACATGACTATATGTCCTCCTTTCATGACTATATGTCCTCCTTACATGACTATATGTCCTCCTTACATGACTATATGCCCTCCTTACATGACTATATGCCCTCCTCACATGACTATATGCCATCCTTACATGACTATATTCCCTCCTTACATGACTGTATATGCCCTTCTTCCGTGGCTACTAATAGCTATTGCTGTGCACATGTATATCAGCTTTTGGAATGGATGTGGTGCCCTCCCTAAAACTGAAGATCAAAGGGAGCATTGAATGAAGGCAGCACATGAATGAAGCTTGAAGCTAGCACACATGCATAATAGTGTGAAGCCACGGTGGGGGGGGGGGGGGGGGGTCGTCTGCAGCAATATTAGCTCATATCGTCAACAGCTTTTCTGCTTCCGAATCACTCTGCAGTGATGCTATGTAGCCGGCAAAGAACATATAGGCCCAATGGGAGCCCTAAGGGTGTCCAAATTTGGAAAGTGTACTATTAAGAGGTGGGATTGTTCTCATGCCATTTTGACAGACTGAGGAGCTCACAATCCACCTTTATGCCCCCCCCTGCACCGGAGAATGGATGTGCCATAACACACCAAGATACCCAGATTTGAAGCTCTGTGAAGTAGATCGCATGTTCAGAGAATAGCTAGAGCTTGCCTGGAGCATGGGCGGATACTGGTTGGGGTGCAACCCACCCCCCCCCTCCCCCATTCATGTATGGTTCCTCCCCCTTCCCCCTTTTCCACTAGGTACCACACCCCCACCCATCCCCCCACTGGACAGCACCCCCACTTTTTGTATCGCCCCCCCCCCCCCCCCTCCACTTTTCGTATCAGGCTATAAGCGGACAGCACCACCCCCTACTTTTCACATGAGGTCTGACCTGAAGCCTCCCCTTTTTAATAATCCTGTATCCACCCCTGCTGGAGATAATATTAGATACTTTGTACATGTCACTCCGGAGCATGCAAAATCTTCATCACCTCAATGTTTTGCAGTTCATGCATTTTCTCAGATCATGAACATCTTTTCAGAACCAGAAGAATATGAAGCTTAACTGAAGTGATTGATAGAATTAAGCATCCTTCTCCTTTACAGGTGTGCACAGGCACTGAGTGCATCTCTAAGGGATGAGCAGATGGATGTTGGATGGGGAATGCCAGCAGTGTCCAAGTGGTGTTGAATTCATAAGCCAATGGTGTCCAGGTCCATGTCCCCTGATGTAAAAGTCATGAGCTGTGGAGTTTGAGGGCAGATAGGGTGTTTTGATTGCAATAAAATGGCTGCCAATGGTTACCTTCGTTGGGTTAAGCACCTGCCTTCCCACACATGCCAAGTCTGGCCAAATTGATACAGGTATTCGGGCAGCCGGTATTCGTGAGGGTTGTCTTGTGAAGGAGTTGTATCTGGAGTAGGTACACCCGGGACCTTCAAGAAAGTTCCAAAGCATGATGACTATACGTAATCACAATAATTTAAACGCCCAACTAGCCTACAAATAAATGTAACCCAACAATATTAAATTATTTGTTCATACCTTGGAATATGTAAATATGAAGTTGCATGTGTTCAGTAGGTATATTCTGATTAGCATCACCCAGTACGTGTGAGGGAGCACATGATAGCACCGTCATGACGACCTTAGGATTCAGTTAGGAATTCATGTCGTATTTGTACTCTGCTGTGTCATATAATCCGCGTCGTATGACGTACCAGGTCAGTTTAAATTTAGACTCCAGACGTGTATATAAGGATAGTCCGCAAACTGCGTAACAACTCTCGAGTTAATACTAAAGTCGAACAAGCAAGCTTTTGAAAAGAAACGACGATGCAGATCTTTGTGAAGACACTGACTGGCAAGACCATCACCTTGGAGGTCGAGCCAAGTGATTCCATTGACAACGTGAAGGCTAAGATCCAGGACAAGGAAGGTATTCCACCAGACCAACAGCGACTCATCTTTGCCGGCAAACAGCTGGAAGATGGTCGTACACTGAGCGACTACAATATCCAGAAGGAATCGACCCTCCATCTTGTTCTCCGTTTGCGTGGTGGTATGCAGATCTTCGTGAAGACACTGACTGGCAAGACCATCACCTTGGAGGTTGAGCCAAGCGATTCCATTGACAACGTGAAGGCTAAGATCCAGGACAAGGAAGGTATTCCACCAGACCAACAGCGACTCATCTTTGCCGGCAAACAGCTGGAAGATGGTCGTACACTGAGCGACTACAATATCCAGAAGGAATCGACCCTCCATCTTGTTCTCCGTTTGCGTGGTGGTATGCAGATCTTCGTGAAGACACTGACTGGCAAGACCATCACCTTGGAGGTTGAGCCAAGCGATTCCATTGACAACGTGAAGGCTAAGATCCAGGACAAAGAAGGTATTCCACCAGACCAACAGCGACTCATCTTTGCCGGCAAACAGCTTGAAGATGGTCGTACACTGAGCGACTACAATATCCAGAAGGAGTCTACCCTTCACCTAGTCCTTCGTTTACGTGGTGGTATGCAGATCTTCGTGAAGACACTGACTGGTAAGACCATCACCTTGGAGGTTGAGCCAAGCGATTCCATTGACAATGTGAAGGCTAAGATCCAGGACAAGGAAGGTATTCCACCAGACCAACAGCGACTCATCTTTGCCGGCAAACAGCTGGAAGATGGTCGTACACTGAGCGACTACAATATCCAGAAGGAATCTACCCTCCATCTTGTCCTTCGTTTGCGTGGTGGGGAGATATGTTGAACCATTGTATTGTCTTTTGCCATGTTGTGATTGTTACATGCAGTGCTGTATGTATTTGTGTGGCCAAAGCATTTGTTTATGAGATTCATTATTTATTTATGGCTAACTAGAGAATCCTGGGATATCATATTTGAACTATTTGAACACATAGTTTTCATCACTACATCATTATCTCCCAGTGTTGTATTCAATAGATACACTGTTGTCATAGTAGCCTTTAACCCATGGCCATGCATTGCAAAAAGGTATCAAATATGGATATATTCTGTATATGGAACATGTCCAGAAAAATCAAAGTAAAGTAACTCTCGTATTGAAATGTATGACTAATTATAAATTCAGTGCCTAATAACTTTATGATAGATATTCCAATTCAGGATGCGTAGGGACCATATGATAGAGGCATTTCGGAGTTCTCGGAAGATCTAAAAATTTGAAAACTTGAAAAACTATCTAGAAGGGTGATTTTGCTGGACATTGTCCCTTGTTACAACAACTGACAAAAATTTATTGCTAGCAGACCTAGCCAGAGCCCCCTCCTTTCATAGCTATAAGCACTTCTTCCTTGGCCACTATGATGTAAGGACCCATACCATTATCCAAACAGGCATGTGCACATATGGGTTAGAGTGCGTTAACACATCATATGCATATATTGCACATGTGTTGTACTGTGCATGTGGTCATCGCAATATTGATAAAGGTATTGCTTAATATTGAATATCCATCTTTATTTAACGAGCATGGTCTACATAAGGATGAAGTATACAAACAATGGCATTAGCTTGGTAGCTAGAATTATCATTGATATATGACTATATGCCCTCCTTACATGACTATATACCCTCCTTACATGACTATATGCCCTGCTCACATGACTATATGCCCTCCTTACATGACTATATGCCCTCCATACATGACTATATACCCTCCTTACATGACTATATGCCCTCCTTACATGACTATATGCCCTCCTTACATGACTATATGCCCTCCTCACATGACTATATGCCCTCCTTACATGACTATATGCCCTTCTTCCGTGGCTACTAATAGCTATTGCTGTGCTCATATATATCAGCTTTTGGAATGGATGTGGTGTCCTCCCTAAAACTGAAGGGTGCATGCAATGAAGGCATAATAGTGTGAAGCTACTGAGGGCGTGAGGGCGTCTTCTAGAGCTATGTAGCCAGCACAGAACATATAGCCCCAATGGGAGCCCCAAGGGTGTCCAAATTTGGAAAGTGTACTATTAAGAGGTGGGATTGTACTCATGCCATTTTGACAGACTGAGGAGCTCACAATCCACCTTTATGCCCCCCCCTGCACCGGAGAATGGATGTGCCATAACACACCAAGATACCCAAATTTGAAGCTCTGTGAAGTAGATGGCATGTTCAGAGAATAGCTAGAGCTTGCCTGGAGCATGGGTTGATATAGGATGGGGTGGGTGGGGCAACCTGACCTGAAGCCTCCCCTTTTCAATAATCCTGTAGATACTTTGCACACATCTAGCAAAATCTTCATCACCTCAATCAGAGATAATATATATTATCTCTGCCTCAATGTTTGCAGTTCATGCATTTTCTCAGATCATGAACATCTTTTCAGAACCAGAAGAACATGAAATTTAACTGAAGTGATTGATAGAATTAAGCATCCTTCTCCTTTACAGGTCCAAACAGGCACTGAGTGCATCTCTAAGGGATGGGCAGATGGATGTTGGATGGGGAATGCCAGCAGTGTCCAAGTGGTGTTGGATTCATAAGCCAATGGTGTCCAGGTCCATGTCCCCTGATGTAAAAGTCATGGCTGATAGCTGTGGGTTTGAGGGCAGATAGGGTGTTTTGATTGCAATAAAATGGCTGCCAAGAGTTACCTTCGTTGGGTGGAGCACCTGCCTTCCCACACATGCCAAGTCTGGCCAAATTGATATAGGTATAACTTTCGTGAGGGTTGTCTTGTAAAGAAGTTGTATCTGGAGTAGGTACCCCCGGGACCTTTAAGAAAGTTCCAAAGCATGATGACAATACGTAATCACAATAATTTTAACGCCCGACTACAAATAAATGTAACCCAATAATATTAAATTATTTGTTCATACCTTGGAATATGTAAACATGAAGTTGCATGTGTTCAGTAGCTATATTCTGATTAGCATCACCCAGTACGTGTGAGGGGGCTTAAACAAGCGCACATGATACTGACGCGTCATGACGACGTTAGGAATTCATGTCGTATTTGTACTCTGCTGTGTCGTATAATCCGCGTGGTATGACGTAGCCAGGTCAGTTTAAATTTAGACTCCAGACGTGTATATAAGGATAGTTCGCAAACTGCGTAACAACAACTACTAAAGTCGAACAAGCAAGCTTTTGAAAAGAAACGACGATGCAGATCTTCGTGAAGACGCTGACTGGCAAGACCATCACCTTGGAGGTTGAGCCAAGCGATTCCATTGATAACGTGAAGGCTAAGATCCAGGACAAGGAAGGTATTCCACCAGACCAACAGCGACTCATCTTTGCCGGCAAACAGCTGGAAGATGGTCGTACACTGAGCGACTACAATATCCAGAAGGAATCGACCCTCCATCTTGTTCTACGTTTGCGTGGTGGTATGCAGATCTTCGTGAAGACACTGACTGGCAAGACCATCACCTTGGAGGTTGAGCCAAGCGATTCCATTGACAACGTGAAGGCTAAGATCCAGGACAAGGAAGGTATTCCACCAGACCAACAGCGACTCATCTTTGCCGGCAAACAGCTGGAAGATGGTCGTACACTGAGCGACTACAATATCCAGAAGGAATCGACCCTCCATCTTGTTCTACGTTTGCGTGGTGGGGAGATATGTTGAACCATTGTATTGTCTTTTGCCATGTTGTGATTGTTACATGCAGTGCTGTATGTATTTGTGTGGCCAAAGCATTTGTTTATGAGATTCATTATTTATTTATGGCTAACTAGAGAATCCTGGGATTTCATATTTGAACTATTTGAACACATAGTTTTCATCACTACATCATTATCTCCCAGTGTTGTATTCAATTTGTAGATTAATACGCTGTGGTCATAGTAGCCTTTAACCCATGGCCATGCATTGCAAAAAGGTATCAATATGGATATTTTCTGTATATGGAACAGTGTCCAGCAAAATCAAAGTAAAGTAACTCTCGCATTGAAATGTATGGCTAATTATAAATTCAGTGCCTAATAACTTTATGATAGATATTCCAATTCAGGATGCGTAGGGACCATATGATAGAGGCATTATGGAGTTCTCGGAATTTGAAAACTTGAAAAACTATCTAGAAGGGTGATTTTTCCCATGTTACAATAAATGACAAAAATTTATTGCTAGCAGACTAGACTTAGCCATAGCCCCCTCCTTACATAGCTATAACCACTTCTTCCTTGGCCACTATGATGTAAGGACCCATACCATTATCCAAACAGGCATGTGCACATATGGCTTAGAGTGATTTTACACATCATATGCATATATTGTACATGTGTTGTACTGTGCACGTGAACATCGCAATATTGATAAAGTTATTGAATATCCAATCATCTTTATTTAACGAGCATGGTCTACATAAGGACAATGTTGAAGTATACAAACAATGGCATCAGCTTGGTAGCTAGAATTATCATTGATACATGACTATATACCCTCCTTACATAACTATATGCCCTCCTTACCCCTCCTTACATGACTATATGCCCTCCTTACATGACTATATGCCCTCCTTACATGACTATATGCCCTCCTTACATGACTATATGCCCTCCTTACATGACTATATGCCCTCCTTACATGACTATATGCCCTCCTTACATGACTATATGCCCTCCTTACATGACTATATGCCCTCCTTACATGACTATATGCCCTCCTTACATGACTATATGCCCTCCTTACATGACTATATGGCTACTCATAAGCATGTATATCAGCTTTTGGAATGGATGTGGTGCTCTCCCTAAAACTGAAGGGTGCATCCAATGAAGGCAGCACATGCATAATAGTATTAGGTGGGTGGGTGGGGGGTCTTCTGCAGCAATATTAGAGCTATGTAGCCAGCACAGAACATATAGCCCCAATGGGAGCTCCAAGGGTGTCCAAATTTGGAAAGTGTACTATTAAGAGGTGGGATTGTACTCATGCCATTTTGACAGACTGAGGAGCTCACAATTCACCTTTATGCCCCACTGCGTCAGAGAATGGATGTGCCATAACACACTAAGATACCCAGATTTGAAGCTCTGTGAAGTAGATGGCATGTTCAGAGAATAGCTAGAGCTTGCCTGGAGCATGGGTTGATAAGGGGTGGCGAGGAGGGGGGGGGGGGGGGGGGGGTTGCAACCCCTTCATTCATGTATGGTTCCTCCCCCTTCCCCTTTTTCCATTAGGTACCCCCCACCCCCACACAGGACAGCACCCCACACTTTTCGTATCAATTGGGCTGGATGCGGACAGCACTCCTCCCCCCACCTCCACTTTTCGTATCAGGCCATAAGCGGACAGCACCACCCCTTACTTTTTGTTTGAGGTCTGACCTGAAACCTCCCCTTTTCAAAAATCCTGTATCCACCCCTGCTGGAGACAATACTAGATACTTTGCACATGTCACTCTGGAGCATGCAAGATCCTCATAACCTCAATGTTTTGCATTTTCTCAGATCATGAACATCTTTTCAGAACCAGAAGAACATGAAGTTTAACTGAAGTGATTGATAGAATTAAGCATCCTTCTCCTTTACAGGTGCACACAGGCACTGAGTGCATCTCTAAGGGATGAGCAGATGGATGTTGGATGGGGAATGCCAGCAGTGTCCAAGTGGTGTTGGATTCATAAGCCAATGGTGTCCAGGTCCATGTCCTCTGTGTGGGGTTTGAGGGCAGATAGGGTGTTTTGATTGCAATAAAATGGCTGCCAAGTGTTACCATTGTTGGATGGAACACCTGCCTACCCATACGGCGACCATACTAGTACACTAGGCAACAATGTTGCGTGCAACTCAATGAATGCAATTATATTTTCAGTAAAACATTAGTTTACTGAATTTTACTAGAAATTTACAAAAATTCATAGTGTTGCACGCAAAATGTTGCCTAGTGTATGGTCGCCTATACATGCCAAGTCTGGCCAATTCGATACAGGTATAACTTTCGTGAGGGTTGTCTTGTGAAGGGGTTTTATCTGGAGTAGGTACCCCAGCTGGAACCTTCAAGGAAGTTCCAAAGCACACACGATGACAATACGTAATCATTATAAAATGGCCAATTGTTTTTTAACGCCCGACTATATTGTTCTAATTTGTTCATACCTTGGAATATGTAACTATGGGCAAGTTGCATGTGTTCAGTAGCTATATTCTGATTAGCATCACCCAGTACGTATGAGGGAGTTTAAACAAGCGCCGACCTTAGGAATAGACAACTTCACGATCTGATTATTTTGTACTCCGGATGTGATGTCACCTAGTCACTACGAAGAAGTCCGTTGTTGTCTCTTTGTTGTCTCTAGCTTTTACTGGGCCTCATATAGTTACATCGTTGTGGGGCCCAATAAAAGCTAGAGACAACAACGGACTTCTTCGTAGTGTCTAGATGACATCACATCCGGAGTACAAAATAATCAGATCGTGAAGTTGTCTATTCATATCGTGTATGTGCCGCGTCGTATGACGTAACCAGGTTAGTTTAAATTTAGATTCTAGACGTGTATATAAGGATAGTCCGCAACAACTCTCTAAAGTCGATACGAGCAAGCTTTTGAAAAGAAAACAACGATGCAGATCTTCGTGAAGACACTGACCGGCAAGACCATCACCTTGGAGGTTGAGCCAAGCGATTCCATTGACAACGTAAAGGCCAAGATCCAGGACAAGGAAGGTATTCCACCAGACCAACAGCGACTAATCTTTGCCGGCAAACAGCTTGAAGATGGTCGTACACTGAGCGACTACAATATCCAGAAAGAATCGACCCTCCATCTTGTTTTACGTTTGCGTGGTGGTATGCAGATCTTCGTGAAGAACCTGACTGGCAAGACCATCACCTTGGAGGTTGCGCCAAGTGATACCATTGAGATAGTGAAGACTAAGATTCAGGAAAAGGAAGGTATTCCACCACAACTACAGCGACTCATCTTTGCCGGCAAACAGCTGGAAGATGATCCTACACTGAGCGACTACAATATCCAGAATCATTGTACCATCCATCTTGTTACAGGTCGTTAGCAGAGATGACGAACCATTGTATTGTCCTTTTGCCATGTTGGGATTGTTACTTGCAGTGCTGTATGTATTTGTGTGGCCAATGCATTTGTTTATGAGATTCATGGCTAACTAGAGAATCCAGCTGGGATTTCATATTTGAACACATAGTTTTCATCACAACATCTCCCAGTGTTGTATTCAATTTGTATAGATACACTGTTGTTATAGTAGCCTTTCACCCATGCATTGCAAATCAATATGGATATATTCTGTGTATAGAACAGTGTCCAGCAAAATCAAAGCAAAGTAACTTGATGCTCGCCCTTCCCCTTTTCCCATTAGGTACCCCCCCCACCCCTGCACTCGGCAGCACCCCTCACTTTTTGTATCAGGCTGGATACGGACAGCACTTCCTCCCCCCCCCCCCCTCCCCCCTACTTTTCATATCAGGCCATAAGCGGACAGCACCGCCCCCTACTTTTCGTATGAGGTCTGACCTGAAACCTCCCCTTTTCAAAAATCCTGTATCTACCCCTGCTGGAGACAATACTAGATACTTTGCACATGTCACTCTGGAGCATGCAAAATCTTCATCACCTCAATGTTTAGCAGTTTATGCATTTTCTCAGATCATGAACATCTTTTCAGAACCAGAAGAACATGAAATTTAACTGAAGTGATTGATAGAATTAAGCATCCTTCTCCTTTACAGGTGCACACAGGCACTGAGTGCATCTCTAAGGGATGAACAGATGGATGTTGGATGGGGAATGCCAGCAGTGTCCAAGTGGTGTTGGATTCATAAGCCAATGGTGTCAAGGTCCATGTCCTCTGTGCGGGTTTGAGGGCAGATGGGGTGTTTTGATTGCAATAAAATGGCTGCCAAGTGTTACCTTCGTTGGGTTGAGCACCTGCCTTCCCACATATGCCAAGTCTGGCCAATTTGATATATGTATAACTTTCGTGAGGGTTGTCTCGTGAAGGGGTGTTAACTGGAGTAGGTACCCCCGGAACCTTCAAGAAAGTTCCAAAGCATGATGACAATACGTAATCGGCATTATAAAACGTCCAATTGTTTTTTAACGCCCGATTATATTGTTCTAATTTGTTCACAAGTAAATAAAAACATTCTCTAACGAGAGAGTTGTTGGTATATAGGATTGACCAATGGTGGTGTAAAAAGCACGGAAACAAGAGTGACAGAAATTTTACTGGAAAATTGAAATAGGCCTATATTTAGCCCATTACTCAGGCATGTGTGTTATATTGTGTGCTAAATATAGGCCTATTTCAATTTTCCAGTAAAATTTCTGTCACTCTTGTTTCCGTGCTTTTTACACCACCATTGGTCAATCCTATATACCAACAACTCTCTCGTTAGAGAATGTTTTTATTTACTTGTTTCATAGGTTTTTTTTCACCGTCGATGAAATGTAGGAAGAGCATATATAATTTGGACGATCCCTTTTATCTCTTAATGCAATAACAAATAACTTAAATAATAATAATTATAATTATATGAAGTAGTAGTGTTTATTATTAATTGTCCTCGCCCGCGCCCTCGTCTCCTGCGGGGACGTCCTCCTCCCCAGCCTCCCCGCCATGCTGCATTCTGCCAGGGTGGCAGTGGCCATGCAGGCCAGGGAGGGAGCACAGGCGGCGGTGGTACCTGCGGGAGCGCAGCTGGTGGTGGTGGTGGCGGGATTATCCCTGCTTGTTGTTCCGCCAGGAACACCGGCGGGGGCAGCGCTGGTGGTGCCGGCGGGGGTAGCGCTGGTGGTGCCGGCGGGGTCAGCGCTGATGGTGCCGCGGGGGCAGCACTGTTGGTGCCGGCGGGGGCAGCGCTGGTGGTGCTGGCGGGGGTAGCGCTGGTGGTGCCGGCGGGGTCAGCGCTGGTGGTGCCGGCGGGGGCAGCGCTGGTGGTGCTGGGGGGGGGGGTAGCGCTGGTGGTGCCGGCGTTGGTAGCGCTGCTGGTAGTGGTGGTGGGGGCAGTGTTGCTGGTGGTGGTAGGAGTGGCGGGGCTTCTGGAGGTGGCGGGGTGAAGGGGAGAGGAGTCGGACGATGTATGTCATCCTCTTCCTCCTCCGACCCCTCTTGATTAAAAAAACCCGTAAGGTCTTCAGCTGACATCTACATGTACGTGACAGAGACTGAGAGTATGATTTTAAAAATTTTTACCTTATTCTTTTTTCAAGCAAGTTTACACGTGAATCCACATAGAGTATATTTTAAATTCTTACCTCTTTTTGCAAAGTGCACTATAATTCAGCGGGTGCATGACTGACTTTTATACCTGCAAAGCCTTAACACGTGTACAGACTGTGCTATATTTCTATTGGTCCAATTCCATCATATTAATGGCATGTGCTAAAATGTTATTGGTCAAATTTGAAAAGGCTCCAATCTAAACATGGAGGTGTAGCCTACATGAAGTAAAGCTGGATAGTGTGGGAACTCAGGAAGTGAACTACACGACTGCATGTAGAGCTGGGATAACATGGCACCATGTAGATTGATAAGGATATGTTTTCAGATGAGTAATATCTGTGGACAGGGTCTGCATGTTATGAGTGTGGGCAGAATGTCTGAATTTTTCACTACATAAATGTGAGAGTAGAAGTACCTTATGGTAGCTATAACAAGTTGATTTGCAAAAGTACAAGACTATTGGCGGCATGTGGTGGCACGAAAGTCTGCTGCTAGTGCTGGTGGTGTGTACAATGGACAAAGCACTTGAAATGTACATGAGATTGGCTTAAGTTAGGTGAATACCACACTTTTGCATGTATCATGAATTGATACATGTGCTTTAGAAACCAATGCCTCTGCCCCAATCTTACTTACTGCTGCATGGGCAGATCTAGTAACAACCTTTTGAGCTAGCAATGGATGAGACTTACAAAAAGCATCATTTACTTCACTTAGAAGCTCCATAAGTGCATGAGATTTGGGTTCATACAAGGAGTAGCTATATGGGAGAAGGATAAGGTTGCAGTTATTGTCATTGTTCTCAGCCCTTGCAACTGCAATTATATTCATAGTTGCAACACATGTACATGGCTAGACAGATAAGGAAGCCTTCAAATAAGCCTTTTTATACATCAGATTAAAACAATAGACACTATACTACTGTACACACAGTTGCATGCTTTACATGTGAAGTGAATGGTTTTGTGCAGATCCGTGCTGTACATAGTTGTGCGGGCCCTACTACCGCGTTTGGTCAGGTAGTAGGGTGACAAGCCCGACCAAACACCGCCCGACTATGCTCTACAAATGTTGCATGCACAGCTTTTTAATGTTAATACAACATGCCATAACCTTTTGAGATAGCAATGGATGAGACTTACAAAAGGCATCATTTACTTCACTTAGAAGCTCACTATCCCTAAGAATAGCTTTTTCAAGACCGCCATTATACTCCACTAGTGCATGAGATTTGGGTTCGTACAAGGAGTAGCTATATGGGAGAAGGATATGGTTGCAGTTATTGTCATTTCACCTATAGTTCTCAGCCCTTGCAACTGTAATTATATTCATACAGTTGCAACATATGTACATGGCTAGACAGATAAGGAAGCCTTCACATAAGGAAGCCTTTTTATACATCAGATTAAAACAATAGACACTACTACTGTACACACAGTTGCATGCTTTACATGTGAAGTGAATGGTTTTGTGCAGATCCGTGCTGTACATCGTCGGGCGGGCCCTACTACCGCGTTTGGTCAGGTAGAAGGGTGACAAGCCCGACCAAACACCGCCAGACTATGCTCTACAAATGTTGCATGCACAGCTTTTTAATGTTAATACAACATGCCATAACATACCTTTGGGTGGTAGTGGTAGTGCTGTGACCCCTGCGGTACCGCGTCCTCTCGGAAGCACATTTAGCCAATCGGACAGCGGGGTCATTCCAATACCGACTCCTTTTAGATGCTTTAATGGCAGCTGAATTGTCCTCGTATTTCTGCCTGTTAGCAGCGCGGTTTCCCTCGAGGTCCTCTTCATATCGCCGCCTTTTAGCAGCATGGTTCTCCTCGAGGTCCTCTTCATATCGCCGCCTTTTAGCAGCACGGTTCTCCTCGAGGTCCTCTTCATATCGCCGCCTTTTAGCAGCACGGTTCTCCTCGAGGTCCTCTTCGTATCGCCGCTTTTTAGCAGCACGGTTCTCCTCGAGGTTCTCTTCATATCGCCGCCTTTTAGCAGCACGGTTCTCCTCGAGGTCCTCTTCATATAGCCGCCTTTTAGCAGCACGGTTCTCCTCGAGGTCCTCTTCATATCGCCGCCTTTTAGCAGCACGGTTCTCCTCGAGGTCCTCTTCATATCGCCGCCTTTTAGCAGCACAGCTCTCCTCGAGGTCCTCTTCATATCGCAGCCTTTTAGCAGCACGGTTCTCCTCGAGGTTCTCTTCATATCGCCGCCTTTTAGCAGCACGGCTCTCCTCGAGGTCCTCTTCATATCGCCACCTTTTAGCAGATCGCTTAGATTCAATATCTGCGTTGTAGCTGTCGCGTACAGAGGCCTTCTTCTTTTCGGGATCGGCCTTGTAGCTGTCGCGTACAGAGGCCTTCTTCTTTTGTAGCTGTCGCGTACAGAGGCCTTCTTCTTTTCGGGATCGGCCTTGTAGCTGTCGCGTACAGAGGCCTTCTTCTTTTCGGGATCGGCCTTGTAGAGCGCTCGGGCTTTAGCTTTGTTCTCGTCTTGCTTTTGGAGGTATTCCGCTCGTTGCTTAGATCTCTTCTTTTGATTACGCGAAGGCATTTTTAGAAAAACAACTTCACTAGCCAAAGCAACAACTAAACTGCGATACACAACAAGAAATTTTTTCCTGTTACGGTGCCTGTAACAATGTTGGATCGATTACCGTAAACATCCTGTACCGATATATGTTACACTATATGTTACGGGATCAAAAGTGGTAGGCGTATATGGGATGTGATTAGTGCCAAAAGTCGGTCACGCGCAGCGCAACGACTGATGACGCAGCGCAGCGATTTACATGCAGCGCAGCGATCTCGTGCCCAGAAATCATGTGTATCTGAACCTGCGGCAGCAGGTTCAATATAGGATTGATTGAGGGTTGATGAATGTCATTAATAAAACTTCACTAGCATCTGGAGGGACAACGGAGAAACGGATCGCTTATCTCTTTATTGCGATAGAATGAGGGTACAACGACCTACAGTTCTACGTTGGTACCGTGTCATAAAACGGTGTGGTTATAGAGAAACAAACAATTTCCTGTTTCTCGTGCCCAGTCCTAAAATAATTCTTCATCGTCGTCGTCGTCGTCTTCTTAGGAAGGTATAACTCGAGCTAGGAACGGTTTAGAAGGACGGGAATAGTACCAATCGCTTCGAAATTTACCGGCACGTTATCCATACATGTCATATAGACACATATCAACTTCTATTTAATAATGTATGTAATAGATATTTATTAATAATTTTAGGCAGTATAAATACTCTAACCTGCACAAAAAATATTTGGTGTTCCTATCGCAGTTTAGTTGTTACTTTGGCTAGTGAAGTTGTTTTTCTAAAAATGCCTTCGCGTAATCAAAAGAAGAGATCTAAGCAACGAGCGGAATACCTCCAAAAGCAAGACGAGAACAAAGCTAAAGCCCGAGCGCTCTACAAGGCCGATCCCGAAAAGAAGAAGGCCTCTGTACGCGACAGCTACAACGCAGATATTGAATCTAAGCGATCTGCTAAAAGGCGGCGATATAAAGAGGACCTTGAGGAGAACCGTGCTGCTAAAAGGCGGCTATATGAAGAGGACCTCGAGGGGAACCGCGCTGCTAACAGGCGGCGATATGAAGAGGACCTCGAGGGGAACCGCGCTGCTAACAGGCGGCGATATGAAGAGGACCTCGAGGAGAACCGTGCTGCTAAAAGGCGGCGATATGAAGAGGACCTCGAGGAGAACCGTGCTGCTAAAAGGCGGCGATATGAAGAGGACCTCGAGGGGAACCGCGCTGCTAACAGGCAGAAATACGAGGACAATTCAGCTGCCATTAAAGCATCTCAAAGGAGTCGGTATTGGAATGACCCCGTTGTCCGATTGGCTAAATGTGCTTCCGAGAGGACGCGGTACCGCAGGGGTCACAGAACTACCACTACCACCCAAAGGTATGTTATGGCATGTTGTATTAACATTAAAAAGCTGTGCATGCAACATTTGTAGAGCATAGTCTGGCGGTGTTTGGTCGGGCTTGTCACCCTTCTACCTGACCAAACGCGGTAGTAGGGCCCGCCCGACGATGTACAGCACGGATTTGCACAAAACCATTCACTTCACATGTAAAGCATGCATGGTGACTCAACTGTGTGTACAGTAATAGTGTCTATTGTTTTACTAATCTGATGTATAAAAAGGCTTCCTTATTTGAAGGCTTCCTTATCTGTCTAGCCATGTACATGTGTTGCAACTGTATGAATATAATTGCAGTTGCAAGGGCTGAGAACTATAGGTGAAATGACAATAACTGCAACCATATCCTTCTCCCATATAGCTACTCCTTGTATGAACCCAAATCTCATGCACTAATGGAGTATAATGGTGGTCTTGAAAAGGCTATTCTTAGGGATAGTGAGCTTCTAAGTGAAGTAAATGATGCCTTTTGTAAGTCTCATCCATTGCTAGCTCAAAAGGTTGTTACTAGATCTGCCCGTGCAGCAGTAAGTAAGATTGGGGCAGAGGCATTGGTTTCTAAAGCACTAAGTGTACGAAGAGCAAAAGCAGGGTCATTGCTAAAAACTATCCGTGAAATAAATAGAATGAAAATAGGAGAAACACTCATAACGCTGCAGACCCGGTCCACACTCACCTGAAAACATATCCTTATCAATCTACATGGTGCCATGTTATCCCAGTTCTACATGCAGTCATGTAGTTCACTTCCTGAGTTCTCACACTATCCATCTTTACTTCATGTAGGCTACACCTCCATGTTTAGATTGGAGCATTTTCAAATTTGACCAATAAAATTTTAGCACATGCCGTTTATATGATGGAATCGGACCAATAGAATTATAGCACAGTCTGCACACGTGTTAAGGCTTTGCAGGTATATAAGTCAGTCATGCACCCGCTGAAATATAGTGCACTTTGAAAAAAGAGGTAAGAATTTAATAATATACTCTATGTGGATTCACGTGTAAACTTGCTTGAAAAAAGAATAAGGTAAAATTTTTTAAAATCATACTCTCTGTCTCTGTCACGTACATGTAGATGGCAGCAGATGACCTTACGGGGTTTTTTAATCAAGAGGGGTCAGAGGAGGAAGAGGATGACATACATCCTCCGACTCCTCTCCCCTTCACCCCGCCACCTCCAGAAGCCCCGCCACTACCAGCAGCGCTACCCCCGCCGGCACCACCAGCGCTGCCCCCGCCGGCACCACCAGCGCTACCCCCGCCGGCACCACCAGCGCTGCCCCCGCCGGCACCACCAGCGCTGCCCCCGCCGGCACCACCAGCGCTGCCCCCGCCGGCACCACCAGCGCTACCCCCGCCGGCACCACCAGCGCTGCCCCCACCGGCACCACCAGCGCTGCCCCCGCCGGCACCACCAGCGCTACCCCCGCCGGCACCACCAGCGCTTCCCCCGCCGGCACCACCAGCGCTGCAACCGCCGCCTGTGCTCCCTCCCTGGCCACTGCCACCCTGGCAGTGGCCAGCATGGCGGGGAGGCCGGGGAGGAGGACGTCCCCGCAGGAGACGAGGGCGCGGGCGAGGACAACAAATAATTTATAGTACATATAATTATAATTATTATTATTAAAGTTATTTATTGAAATGATACTACATATACAACATTTACAGTTTTAAGCTACACAATTTTACTAAGAGCGCTGCCCCCGCTGCCACCGCCGCCTGTGCTCCCTCCCTGGCCTGCATGGCCACTGCCACCCTGGCAGAACCCAGCATGGCGGGGAGGCCGGGGAGGAGGACGTCCCCGCAGGAGACGAGGGCGCGGGCGAGGACAACCAATAATTAATAGTACAAATTCATATAATTATAAAAGGCCAGATGGAATTTCAATGGTTCCCTGGAAAGAGGGGAAACTCCTTGTGTGGGATGCTACATGCAGAGACACCTTGGCACCATCATATCTCTCCACTGCTGAAAGAGGCCCAGGATTGGTAGCAGCAGAGGCTGAATCTCAAAAGAGGAAGAAGTATTCCTCTCTTGGAGCTAAATACTTCTTTGTTCCCATAGCATGTGAGTCTCTTGGTGTGTTTGGTGCTGAAACATTGTCCTTTCTTAAGGACCTTGGCCATCGTCTGCACAAAACCACTGGAGACTCACAATCCTACCAATTCTTACTCCAGCGCCTTTCTGTGGCAATCCAGAGAGGAAATTCTACCTCCGTCTTGGGAACATTAAGTTCCTTTGATGGTTTAGATGACTTTTAGTTCTGTGTGCGAGTGATCGAGTGTGTTAGTGTGCCAGTACATTGTATATGTTAGGTTGTGTTGTTGTTAGCCATATATGTTAGTTTATATAATAATGTAGTTCTGTATGTGCATTTATTCCTTTCATGTAATCTCTTGTAACTTTATTATTACCTGCAAAAAAAAAAAAAAAAAAAAAAAAAAAAAAAAAAAATATTCTTATTATTAAAGTTATTTATTGAAATGATACTACATATACAACATTTACAGTTTTAAGCTACACAATTTTACTAAACAAAAAACAATACACTGAAACGGAGAAGGTGAGGAGACTAACATCCAGTTGCCATTGAACGGGACAGCAGAGCTCTGGCATTCGCTCTAACTAGGACCAAGTTTAACCTGCCATAGAGAGCCGAAGTGGCCTGGGACTTGCAACAATTTGATCTAATTGCCAGGCGCGCTGCCAGTTGAGAAAAGTTTGTCTGTGTTTCTTGACCCCAACATCCATAAACCTCAACTGCCAAAGGTACACACACACACCCAAGCTCTGAGCACTTTGTGTCATTGCTGGCATGTTTTCTGTTTGTTATTGCATTAAGAATTAAAGGGGATCGTCCAAATTCTATGTGCTCTTCCTACATTTCATCGACTACGGTGAAAAAAAACCTATGAAACAAGTAAATAAAAACATTCTCTAACGAGAGAGTTGTTGGTATATAGGATTGACCAATGGTGGTGTAAAAAGCACGGAAACAAGAGTGACAGAAATTTTACTGGAAAATTGAAATAGGCCTATATTTAGCACACAATATAACACACATGCCTGAGTAATGGGCTAAATATAGGCCTATTTCAATTTTCCAGTAAAATTTCTGTCACTCTTGTTTCCGTGCTTTTTACACCACCATTGGTCAATCCTATATACCAACAACTCTCTCGTTAGAGAATGTTTTTATTTACTTGTCGAAAATATGCTGAGAAAAACATTATTAGATGGTGGTTGGGCTGGATGACATGGCCCTATACAGCTAGGTGCAGAAAAAAAAAAGTAGGCCTAAAAGAATACATGAAAGAATATATGAAGCTTACAGCATTCTATGAACGCTATCAGTAACTGCATGGGAGTCCTTAACTGCCCACTCCCACTACAGGTCATAACAAAGCGATACTAATAATGGTACGTCTGTGTATTATTCTATTTGATGCACGTCCATGTATTTGTAGTTCTTTTCGTGAGGCAACCCCGTGGTGATGTTGAATTTGAGGTGATTGATGTTGTGGTTACAGTATTATTTGGCACTCAGGCAGTGCCATAGTTACATTGTGAATAATAAGTATTACTGCTCAACTTGGCATCTCAGAATTTCGTACCTAACACTGTCTCAACAACATCCGGAAATTTCTGAATGAAAATTTTTGAACATAAAGAGTGTTTAGGTACTAAACTATAATATGGATTAGGACCTAAACTGAGCAATGCCCATGTATGGGCGATTTCACATGTTAATGAACATGACATGACATATGTATGGTAACCCTTAGGGATTTATGTCCCATCTCTCATGGACCAGGCTCTAGCTAAATAAGGAGTATTTGGTCTGCATGGGCCTATAGACAGAGATAGTACTAGTATTGAGGGCCGATATAAACATGAGTAGTGCACCAAACGTCATTTCTACAATAAAGGTTAGTTGATTTTACAGATTACATCTATTGGTGTACCCAATTCATGCAGCAAAGCCAAGGCATTTCTCACAGAGGAAGAGGAGAGGGGCCAAAGAGGGGTCACATTACTGTTGCTTAGTAGTTAACCCTTTGGATGCCACATGAGTATCCTTATAGCTCCATATAGAGTGCAAATCAAACTGTAAATAGCCTTGAAGTTGCTGACTAATGGTATCTATACATCCATGTGTTGGGCACCTGTGGCTACATAAAGAGGATGATGACCAATTGGACCTAGAGATCCCTCAGTCCCCTGGAGTTATCCTAGTGCCCAGGCCTCCATGGAGTGGTCCCTGGTTCCCATGTCTCATGCAAGTGGCCCTGTAGGACTCCAAGTACTCAGTAGTGCATTATTTAGAACGAATACTCACACCTATGCTGACTGCTGACTCATACATACATCCATGCATTAAGCCAACATGTCGCCTCTCCCCCTGTGCAAACCAAATGGAGTGTTGTGCTAACAGTTTAGGTAGTACCATAGGAATGTGCAAGGTGGTATTAAGCACAGCCCTTCACACACAACTCCCCCAAATCCAAGTCCATATCATCCCTCTATGGGGTGCTTGTGTATGTGCATGTGTGCATGTGCATAGGGTGTAGGGGTGTGCATGTGTGTGAGCATGTGTGTGTGTGCATGTAGGGTGTGTAATATGTGTGTGCATGTGTGTGTATGGTGGTGTATGGGTGTGCATGTATTGGTATATTGAGATCTTGTGGGACGTATTTATTGTGAACAAGAAATAAGCAATACATCTAAATATATTAACCAATGGGTGTGTGTGACATGTGTGTAATAATGGAACTTAAACATCAAACCAAGCAAACTGTATGAAAATGAGTACACATTGGAGTCACACACATAACTTGTATGCATATGGAAACATGCACACATGTTAATAAACATACACCTATTCATGTGCACACACACCACTTCTAGTTTATATGAAGGGTTCTTTACACATCAGTATAAAGTTTTTGAGGTTGTAGTGGTACACAGTAAACAGCCAATCAAATCAGCATGTAGGTCAGCTGTTACCAAGTCCACCTCTTCAAATACCAAAACCAACCAATCACATATATTTACCAGTCTCTTTCCCATCTATCTATCGATCTCTCTCTCTCTCTCTCTCTCTCTCTCTCTCTCTCTCTCTCTCTCTCTCTCTCTCTCTCTCTCTCTCTCTCTCTCTCTCTCTC